>JAPQNM010000002.1:18343163-18383163 GCA_029783475.1 Metacarcinus magister | reverse complement strand
TGCTGTTTTCACACATTTGATTATTGTTCCTCCCCGACTCTATAGTAGCATTAGTAACTCCTTTAACTCTGACTTTTCCTTCTTTCCTCAGATAATTTGAAAGCGGGGGAAGAGCGAAAAAAACGACCAAGAACCGCCTTCACGGCATCGCAGATCAAGGCGCTGGAGCAAGAGTTTGAGAAGAACAAATATCTCTCCGTCAGCAAACGACTTCAACTCTCAAAGCAACTGAAACTCACGGAAACACAGGTAATCTCAAAGCAGTATTACACTAGGACAGACCCGACAGGAGAGAAATAGGGATGATCACGAGAGAGAGAGAGAGAGAGAGAGAGAGAGAGAGAGAGAGAGAGAGAGAGAGAGAGAGAGAGAGAGAGAGAGAGAGAGAGAGAGAGAGAGAGAGAGAGAGAGAGAGAGAGAGAGTGAGAGAGAGAATTTCATAGCATTGCATGGAAAATCAGACAACATAGGCCTTAAGGTCTAAACGAGGTGACATGTCCTTAACCAAGAGTAAACACTATCTAATGCAAACATGACCACAAGTAAACGAAGTCAGAAGCAATATAGTCGAACAGCCAGCTTCTTCTTCTAAGACTATCATCCACGAAGGGATGACGTGACCCTTCTGCCTTTATTAGGCGGCCCAAAGATAGAACAGTCAGCAGTACACCGGGTCATTTAACCTCCATCGGAAACCTGGTTGAAAATGGTTGTCAAGTTTGAATTTGAAGGAATTTATTGTTGTACACTGCATCACGTAGGATGGAAGTTGATTACATTCTCTAACACGTCATTATAGAAGAAGAATTCAGTGCAGTCATTTTGTAATTGTGTACATCTTAGTTTTATTCCGTTACTTCTCGTTCATAATGAGTCATCGAATGAAAACATTATTTTGGAGTCAACATTTGTAACCCTTGAAATATTTCAAAACACTCCACAAGATTTCTTTCGAAGACAACGTTTCTTCAGAAATGAAATTTATTATGCAATCATCTAAAAAATAGATTCAAGTCTCTGATAAACCTAGAGGTTAAGGGTTCACCTATTATTGTAGCATACTGCCCCCGCAACAATATAGCTTTGCAATTCCGTGTTTATTTTGAGTAATTAGACACCATGGACCCACATGATGAATCTATATCTTAATCTACCGAGTTTGAGTTATAAATCAATAAAAATGCCGCTGCAAAAAGAAGAGGCTTATGTTCTATGCTTCCATAATTCCACCACACACACACACACACACACACACACACACACACACACACACACACACACACACACACACACACACACACACACACACACACACACACTAACCCACACACACACACACACACACACACACACACACACACACACACACACACACACACTAACCCACACACACACACACACACACACACACACACACACACACACACACACACACACACACACACACACACACACACTAACCCACACACACACACACACACACACACACACACACACACACACACACACACACACACACACACACACACACACACACACACACACACACACACACACACACACACACACACACACACACACACACGCACGCACGCACGCACGCACGCACGCAGGAGCTATCCTAGTGGCTAGCGGTCGGGCATACCAGCTCAGGGTCTCGCGTTCGAGCCCCGGCACGTGCTGGCCACTTTTCTTTGCTACTACCGCCGAGTGGCCTAAGATCACCCACATGCTGCCATAACACTATCCTCGACGGGACTGCAATGCTATATGCGCGAGGAGCTTCCGCTGGCAGCATGAGCCTCTCAATAAGAAACGAAGCGTCACTTAAAAAATCTAACCCGCGCTACTAACGGGTGGAGGCCAACCATCTAAGGTCTTCATGAAGCCTACCGGCGCCACGGGTAAAAGATGAAAAAAAAAAAAAGTTCGCACGCACGCACGCACTTACGCACACACACACACACACACACACACACACACACACACACACACACACACACACACACACACACACACACACACACACACACACACACACACACACACACACACACACACACACACACACACACACACACATACACACACACATGTTTCTGGTATTCATCACCATTATTATACAATTTTAAGCCTACAGTAGCATTTCTGAAAATTTTCCTACCACTTAACATCCACTTTGTACATGTAGGGTGGTTCATTGGAGGTGTATATTAACATTAAATCCTGAGTAGAGGCCGCGTAAGGCTTTCTGTTACATCTCCCTTGTTTTTGGTATTCATCACCACTATTATAAAATGTTGTGCTTACAGCAGTATTTCTGCAACGTTTTCCTATCACTTAATATCCTCCTCGTACATGAACACAATTTTATTGGAGGTTTATATTAATATTAAATTCTGAGTAGAGGCTGCTGCAAAACCCGCGTATGAGTATCGTCTGCTACAACCCACCTCTGGAGCCAGCTCAAACAGATCAGAATCCAGTAGATCACTCAGATCAGCCGGATCCGGGTTTAGAGGATAAATAGAACACGGGTAGCGCGACCAGATCAAGTGATCTGAAACGGATCACCTAAATAGAAGAGGCTTTAGTACGTCTTCGGTATTTATTTAAAGATTTGCAGTGTATGATTGGAGTGTAGTATGTGTATGTGTTTTGTACGTGTTTTTTTAATTTTTTATTTAGGATATTTATAATTATTGTACAGTTCATTTGATTTTCTCTCTCTCGGCAGATTAAAATTTGGTTCCAGAATCGTCGTACCAAGTGGAAGAGAAAATATACTAATGACCTGGAGCTGATGGCGCAGCAGTATTATTCGGCGCTCGGTATGCTCTCACATCGACCCATGGTGGTGGGCGACCGTCTCTGGTACGTAATGGGACAACAATATACATATATACATATAAATGTGTGTGTGTGTGTGTGTGTGTGTGTGTGTGTGTGTGTGTGTGTGTGTGTGTGTGTGTGTGTGTGTGTGTGTCTATATATATATATATATATATATATATATATATATATATATATATATATATATATATATACATACATATATATTGTCATAACTACTTTATCAGGATTTTTTTGTCTATATGTCTATAGCCATCAGCACATCGATAACCTTCATTTAGACTCCATCCCCAACCCCAAGAATATGATGTGGCATAGATCTCATCATTCTTCATGGTTGAAACTATCTAAAACAAATAATCCTAGAAAAGTAATTGTGTTTATAACCCAGCCTCCATGAGACCCATAAGATCTCGTGCTGTAGAAGTAGAATAGAGGATCAAGATAAACGTGGGATAAAATTGGTAATGGTGTGAGGAGTAATATATGGGTTTGAATAAAAACTAATCTATAACTTAATTACACATTTCTAATCAGATTTACCAATAGCCTTGCAACAGTCATGACAGTAATGGGATTAGCTTGACGTACACACATTATATAGTAAAAATTTCTTGACCCTTATAGGCACAATTAGCCTTAATTTGGGACAGCAACACTGTTATCATGGTGTGGTACATTATGGTACATTATGTATTGAGGTGCCCCAATATATCACGCCCATAGTTCTTGGGGGTTCACAATAATTTCCACTTCTCTGTTTCGCTAACTGGCACTGTATTCCCCCAGAAGGGCATGTTAATATGTTATTAATTTAATTATGAGCATCATGAATAAGTAGACTTTTTGCACTTCCCTCAGGCTCTTCAACTACCCAATGGGACACCCAAACCAACACACTGTCGGTTATCATGGTAACAGTAGTTTACCTCCCCTTCCTTCCCATCTCTCCCCTTACGCCCTCACTCACCTACCTCCCCCGTGCCTCCCATCCCTACCCCATCCAACCTCACTGGTAGCTGCCTCAGACGAGCGATCAATCATCCATCCAAGTCCTATCACTCCTTTGGCTGACCGTCATGTGATTGGTGGCTCTCACACTTCGCCGCCCTGCTCCCTGTCTCCTATTGGCTCCGGAACGGTGTCCACACTCACTTCACCGTTGTATACTCCCACCACGACGATGGATGCGTTGCACTCCTCCATACCCACCTTCGGCGCAGAGAGTCAACACGACGGCCGTCCAGGAGTGTAAGATCAGTCATACATCATTCTGAAGGCCGGTCTCAAACTCTGTCACTTATAAGAGAATGTTAGTGGCACAGAGGGTATGCCACCGACGTGGTTTGCTCTGTGTCCAGGTCTATTTTTATCCTTATAATCTAGAACATTGATGACTTAGTCACAGGAAGAAAAAAAATCCCATATGTGAGGATTTTTTGCGAAACTCCAACTGGTTGTGACTTTACAATTCAATTCAAATCATCTGACTGATGGCTAAATTGAATTGAAGACGGTGATTGGTGAAAACAAGGAAACAAATCAGAAAGGGGAAGGGTAATGTGTGCCATTGCACGTCCGTCAGCGGGGAGGAGAAGGCAGTGCCTCAGCACCTCTACAATGTTGTTACATCATCAGGTATTTCAGAGTTCCTAGTACTAGACTTATAAATCACTTAAGTAATTTATTACATCTATGAAAATATAATAAATGGAAAGTTTTTTTTTTTTGTTTAATTGTCATATACATTTTCAAGAAAGCGTAATAATCATCATATCATTTGTTATATCTTTTAGTCACATCACATATCATGAAAGAGACGAGAGGGAGGAGAAAAGCGTATGAAACATAAACAAAACAAAAAAAAATGTATACAATTTACTGCACCATATTGATTATCAATATTATTATCATCATCTCTATTATTATCATTATTGTTATCATTATTATTATTATTATTATTATTATTATTATTATTATTATTATTATCATTATTATTATTATTACTATTAATATTATTATTGTTATTATCATTATCAATATTAGTGTTATTATTACCATTATTACTATTATCAATATTATTATTGTTATTATTATTAATATTGGTATTAATATTATTATTGTTATTATCATTATTATTCCTATAGTTATTATCATTATTATTATTATTATCATTATTATTATTAATATTATTATTATTAATATGATTATTATCATTATTATTATTATTATTATTATTATTGCTATCATTATTATTATTATTATCATTATTACCCTTATCATTGTTTTTGATATTATCAATGACATTATCATCATTGTAATTATCATTGGTAATATTTTTTTGTTATGTCTTGATCCTATGGCGCTGGTAGGCTTGTTGGAGGCTTGGATGGTCGGCCTCCGCCCGTTAGTAGCGCAGGCTAGATTTTTTTTTCTTTTTTCTAAGTGACGCCTCGTTTCTTGTTGAGAGGTTCATGCTGCCCGCGGAAGCATTTCACGTTACAGTCCAGTCGTGGATAGTGTTATGGCAGCATGTGGGTGATCTTTGACCATTCGGCGGTTTTGCAAAGAAAAGTGGGCAGCCCGTGCCGGGACTGGAACTCAGGACTCTGAGCTGGTCTACCCCCCCATGCTAGCCACTAGGCCATCGCCTCACCATAAATCATCATTAAAATGTTAAAGGTAAAGGGAGAAAAGGTACACCGAAAAAATCTGAGAAAAATAACTGATTGGAGATTATATACCTAGATAAGTACAAAGAATGCAAATGGTTAATGAAATTTGTGGCTCAAAGCGAACAATGGAAAATCAGATATAGAGGACTATTTGAAGTAGAAGAGTAGTAGCATTAAACAAAATTAGTAGTGATAGAGTAGTACTAGTAGTAGTAGTAGTAGTAGTAGTAGTAGTAGTAGTAGAAGTAGTAGAAGTAGTAGTAGCAGTAGTAGTAGTTGTTGTTGTTATTGTTGTTATTATTGTAGCAGTAGAAGTAGTAATAGTAGTAGTAGTAGTAGTAGTAGAAGTAGTAGTAGTAGTAGTAGTAGTAGTAGTAGAAGTAGTAGTAGAAGTAGTAGTAGTAGTAGTAGTAGTAGTAGTAGTAGTAGTAATAGTAGTAATAGTAGTAGTAGTAGTGGTAGTAGTAGTAGTAGTAGTAGTAGTAGTAGTAGTAGTAGCAGTAGTAGTAGTAGTTGTTGTTGTTGTTGTTATTATTATTATTGTAGCAGTAAAAGTAGTAGTAGTAGTAGTAGTAGTAGTAGAAGTAGTAGTAGTAGTAGTAGTAATAGTAGTAATAGTAGTAGTAGTAGTAATAGTAGTAGTAGTAGTAGTAGTAGTAGTAGTAGTAGTAGTAGTAGTAGTAGTAGTAGTAGTAATAGTAGTAGTAGTAGTAGTAGTAGTAGTAGTAGTAGTAGTAGTAGTAGTAATAGTAGTAGTAGTAGTAGTAGTACTAGTAGTAGTAGTAGTAGTAGTAGTAGTAGTAGTAGTAGTCGTAGTCGTAGTCGTAGTCGTAGTAGTAGTAGTAGTAGTAGTAAAAAAAAAAGTAGTAATAGTAGCGGTTGGCACCCCAACGGACACCAGCAATCCGTTTTATGATATTCAGGCGTTTGTTGCAGGAGGTGCATCCTTCATAGTCTTTGCTGCACACCAAAGATCCTTGCTCGACACCGACGCTCCACTGGAGCGTAGAAAGACCGAGTCTAAGTGTATGTCTGTAAAAGTCTCCTAGAAAGATCACCTTTCTGTGCTTCTCAGCGGGTTTGCGCATCGATCATGGATTAACATCTTAGTCACCAACCTGCAATAAGTCATCCAGAATATATTGTGAACCCACACATAGTTGGGCAGGACCAAGACTGTCATACAGCCTGTGAGGCCCAGTAAACACCCCTCCAACATGGCGGCGGGGCTTCAAAAGTTCAAAGCAGACATAATCTGCCATGGATGACCAGACTGACTCAGACTTTCCACCTCTCTCCACTTCCACCGGCAAGAGACAGCGGGCATCCTCCCTCTCGAAGGAAGGATCTGGTAAGACTCCTCGCACCACCTCAGATATCCAGTCCCCTCAAGACAGCTATGTTAAGGTGTCCTTCCACCTCAGGGCAGACACATGTGCTCGGATTTTCGCCAACCCCAGCACAGTCTCCCATGCCCTTCATCATTCCTCCCTAAGTAAGTACATCCTCTAGGGGGAATCTCGCTCCTTGGGTAACGGGTGTGTTCTAATTGTTGTGGTCTGGAAGCACAACATTCCCAAGATACAGTAAGTTTACCAAGGATTCTTGGTAAATCTTACTAATAGCATCTCACGGATCACCAAAATATTGACATAGTTGATGAGGTAAGTAATGTACAACACGTTTGTGGTGGTTATATTTGGGGGACGGCCTTAGTGTGGCCACAGAGGCTCTTTAAAAATCTGGTAGCTGCCTCAAATTCAAAGTCCACACAGACGTTAAGTTATGGTTAGGTTAAGGTTATGGTTGGTTACGGTTAGGTTAGGTTCGGTTATATAAGATTTTTACATTTTATTACCCAAATCTAGAAAAAAATCTAAGGTTGAGAACCCAAATTTTTAGGTAATAAAATGTAAAAATCTTATATAACCGAACCTAACTTAACCTAACCACAGCATAAACGTAACCTAACCATAACTTAACATCTGTATGGACTTAGAATTTGAGGCACCTACCAGATTTTTGAAGAGCCTCTGTGGCCAAACGAAGGCCGTCCCCCAAATAAAACCACCACAAACGTGTTGTACATTACGTACCTTATCACATATTTGAGTATGTTGGTGATCCGTGAGGAGATGCTATTAGTAAGATTTACCTCAGTTATGCCACTGAATTACAGAAAACAATACAATTTTTTTTTTAAGGTTACGTTAAGTTTCATTACGTTTAGTTAGGTTTGATAAAATTTTACATCTTCACCAGCTACGAAAGAAAATGGCGTCTGCACCTCGCACAACCACCTACTTTTAGTCCTAGAAAACATTTGATAGCTTCAAAATTAACATAAATTTACCATACCTTAACTTATATTGACAAATAACAGAACCTTGTTCAAACAAAATAAAACTTTACTTTTCGAAGATGGGAAGAAAAAAAAAATTATTGTATTTTTTCTGTAATTCAGCGGCATAACTGTTTGAGGTGATCTGAACAAGTATCTGAGGTTGAATTTGCAGTGCATTATAAAGGTAAGGAGATATAGAATGAATCGTCTTACGAATCTTTACCGTCATGTGTTACGTAGGATAATAACAATACTGTCCATGAATGTGTACGATGAAGAGTCAAGTTAACCTTCAAGCAGTCTGACCCAACACACCCTTCACCCTTCTGCCCTTCACTCACCTCACTCAACTTCAACCAAAGATCAGTACAATTAATTTTTTCTGGGAGGGAATTAGATGTCCACTTCACTAATTCTCAATGGGGTAAATCTGCATAACTACTGCTGGGACGATATCAATATAAATATGAAGGATTTCATCCTCGAGTCATCAAAGAGGTGAAAAATACAATTGCCTATCTGCTCAGGATAATTTTCACTATCACTTCAGAATGGAAAATTACTTATAGATTGGAAAGTTGCAAATATTACAGCCATATATAAAAAAGGTGATAGAAGTGATCCAGGGAATTATAGGCCAGTAAGTCTGACATGTATCATCTGCAAGATGATGGAGTCTCTAATACGAGAAAAGCGAGAAAAGATTCTGGAACATCTAAAAGGTAATGATTTAATTAGTAGCAGGCAGTATGGATTTGTGAGCGGGCGATCAACGGTACTCCAGCTGGTCACAGTAATGAATGAATGGACTAAAATATTGGATGAGGGCAGAGCTATAGACAAGGTGCCACATCAAAGATTGATCAAAAAGATTAAAGGCTATAATATCAAGGGCAGAATCTTAAATTGGATCTTAGAATTTCTCAAGGAAAGGAAGCAGTGGGTGAGGGTCAACGGCGTTGTCTGACTGGAAGGAGATGATCAGTGGAGTGTCACAGTGCCACAGAGTTCAGTGCTTGTGCCAATATATAAATGATCTCCCAGATTCTATTCTAAACAGTGAGATATTTTTATATGCAGACGACACAAAATTGTTCAGGAAAATTAAGGAGAGAAGATTGTGTCAAATTACAAGAGGATCTGGAAAGTATGAAAAAATGGTCACAGAAATGGTTGTTGCAATTCCATCCCCAAAAATGTAGCATAATGAGGATTGGCAGATCAGACGTGGAAACTTTTCAATATAGTATGGAAGAAGAGCTGAATGCAATAAAGTTAGAAAAGGATTTGGGGGTTGTAATTGATGATGAATTAAAGTTCACCACACACCTTGCAGAGAAGATCAACAAGGCAAATAGGATAGTTGGGCTGATAAGAAGAATGCCAACTAGGTTTGGTGCCCATACAAGAAAAAGGCAGTTGAAGCAGTGCAGAGGAGAGCAACAAAGCTAGTACCAATTTTGAAGTTCCTGTTTTTGAGGTCGATCATGAGTTTCATGAAGTTGGTCCAGGTTTCCTTGCTGCTGATGTTGTTGACGATGATGTGGAAGTTGATTAGGATTTCCAGTTGATGCAGTTCCAGTGTCAGCTCCCATTCCGCCAGGAATTCCGCTGTCGTCATCAGAGATGAAAGCCATTTCCTGAGTGTTGATTTCAGGAGAGTGGCTTGCCACCTCGTCCATAGTAGGTAGGTCCTCGGGTAGAGTTGGAATCTTTTTGTTGCTGGGGCTGGAGGTGGGTGTGTTCCACTTGTTTTCATAGTCTGAATCACCCTGTGATCTTTGTAGATGGGCATACCACTCGTGAGGTTTGTGGAAATCACATCCAGTACAGACACCAGTGGATGGGTAGCACACAGTCTTTACACAATGTTTCACTTCTGTTCATGTTGCAGAAGTAGGCGAGGCTGATCTTGTGGAATATTCTTGTGACTGCGGTGTCTGGTGTAGTAGTGTTTGTCGGTGCCAGCCTAGGCAGTGATTGGGGCCATGTCTGCAGAGATATATGTTTTATTAGTTTGAGTGAGTGAGTGAGTGATGGTGTGTAGTCTGAGTTTGTGATGTGATGGCGTGTGTGTATCACTTATGTGAGTACATATTGTGCATCACATCACTAAGTTTACATAGAGTACATCACTTCACTTCGTTTTCATACATACCTTTTTTTTTTGGAGTAGAGTGAGTGGTGCAGAAGGATTTTAATCCTGAGGAGTGATACTACATTGTCCAACCTGGGATATGTTAGTTCGCTTCACTCTGAGTAATCGACTAACCCTAGTCCAGCATCTCTTCTCTTATATACCATTCTGTGAAGCCCTTCTGCACCACTCACTCTACTCCAAAAAAAAGGTACTATGTATAGAAACGAAGTGAAGTGATGCACTCTATATAAACATAGTGATGTGATGCACAACATGTACTCACACAAGTGATACACACACGCCATCACATCACAAATTCCAATCACACTATCACTCACTCACTCAAAAACTCTTAAAACATAATATATCTCTGTAGACATGGCCCCAGTCACTGCCTAGGCTGGCACCGATGAACACTACTACACCAGACCGGTCACAAGAATATTCCACAAGATCAGCCTCGCCTACTTCTGCAACCTACACAGAAGTGAAACATTGTGTAAAGACTGTGTACTGCCAATCCACTGATGTCTGCACTGGACGGAAACCAACATCAACTCCAGCTATATGGGTATGTGGCACATTACCCAGAAGCTAATCTTGTCAGGATTCTTTGAAACATAACATGGAGTGGAGGAGTGGCTGGGGTAAGTCGATGATTCCTGTAAGGAGTTACAGTGCTCCCTCCAATTTTGTGGGTCGACATTGCAGGCCGTAAAATTCAATTCGCAAAATTGGAATCAATAACCTTATGGTGATTTTAGTCATATTTTTGCCCTTGTTTGTACACAAATACATGTAATTATACATCCTACAATAAAGAAAAATACAGAAAAACATAATTATCATTATCCATAAGAAAATTTATTTAAATGACCATTTTACTGTACCTGGGCTTGTGGAGATGGAAATTGGTCTCGGTCACAAAATTGGAATATCGCAAAATTGGAGGGGGCACTGTACTTGGTATGGGAAGGAGGCTTGCATGGAGACTCGTTCGAGGTGATCGCCAGGGTTGGCATTGAAGGATGAGGAAGGCAACGTGGCCCTCAGTGTATGCCCCCGATGATTGATTGATAAATGACATGACAGAAGGAGTAAGTAGTTGCATATTTCTGTTCACAGATGATGTGAAATTACTAAGAAAAATGAGATACCAAAAGGATTGCAAAGAGTTGCAGAATTATATATACAAGATATATGAATGGAGCAAAACTTATGAAATGGAATTTAATGAAAAAAAATGTCATGCACTGGAAATGGGGAAGTGAAATGAGATCTACATGGGCATATAAGTTAGGACAAAATATTATATCAATAGAAAAATAAGAGAAAGACTTGGGAGTGGTAATACAAGAAAAGCTATCACCATTTGTTGACACATTTATGATGGTAAGAAATATATGAATGGCTTTTCGTTTCCTAGATAAAGAAATGATGAGAAAAATAATTACTACAATTATTAGACCCAAACTGGAACATGCACAAGTGCTATGGTCCCCTCACAAGAAAAAGCTCATTTTGATATTGGAAAGAATACAAAATATAGCAATTAAGAAGGTGCCAGATTTGAAGATCAAACATATCAGGACTGCATGGTGCAATCACCACTCGCTGTAGCACAGAGCAACCGTAGCCATTGGTAACCGTGGATTTAGATAATTCATAGGCGTGGGTGCCCAGAAATGTCATTATAAATGGTCACACAAGGTGATAGAACTAGCTCCGCAGTCCTGGCTGATCTTGCCACCCGCTTCAAAATAACAATAAAAATGAATGACAAAAGCACACAGACTGCATTGGCACTGGCAACATGTTTGCAAGCTTACCAACCTAAAAGTATAAAAGGAAAACGAAGATGGGTGAGACAGACTGTTTATAAAACATGAAGCTCCAAGGGTGAAGAGTGTTTAGTTTATCATTGCACAATTCCTAATCATTGACTTTTCCTAAACAATTGTTTTCCTTAAAATGCTTTAATGTTTTATCCATATTTTTAATATATACATCATATTTTATGACTTATAAGACGCTGCATTTTGGAAGACGCACCCTGATTTTGGAAAGAAATTTCTAATTATTATTATTATTATTATTATTTTATTTATTTATTTATTTATTTATTTATTTTTATTTATTTATTTTTTTTATTTATTATATGTAAATATATCTTTAACCCATGGCGGCGGTAGGCTTCATGAAGACCTTAGATGGTTGGCCTCCACCCGTTAGTAGCGCGGGTTAGATTTTTTTAAAGTGACGCCTCGTTTCTTATTGAGAGGCTCATGCTGCCAGCGGATGCTCCTCGCGCATCTAGCATTGCAGTCCCGTCGAGGATAGTGTTATGGCAGCATGTGGGTGATTAAGCTTAGGCCACTCGGCAGTAGTAGCAAAGAAAAGTGGCCAGCACATGCCGGGGCACGAATGCGGGACCCTGAGCTGGTATGCCCAACCGCTAGCCACTAGGCCACCACGTCTCCTATTGATTGATGGAAAGCCATTATTTTCTGCATTATTTTTTTTGAGATATTTTAGTTCATGTTCTTAAACTAAATCCATTTCCCTTCTTGAAGAGAAAACACCAAGATGCAGTGCAGTCCCTTTGAAGTGTTTTATGCTTTGATGGAGCAGATGATACATCAACACTCATATACATATTTTTTTCTCACATGTTAACAATATTGGTTTATTGGAATGTCTTATGGTATTCAAAATACTTGTAACATTAAGTACTGAGGTTGCATCATATAAAAGGCTGAATTGAATAGCTACCTAAGCTAACCTCATACAATATTCTTCTTGGAAGACTCATGGTCATTTTTCAGGGCATTTTTTAGGGAAAAAAGTTAGTCTTATAAGACTTAAAACACAGTACATCACTTTACTTTTAGTTATATTGTCTTTGAACATAATATAGATGCTCAGTTGCCCAAGGCTAGAACAGACCAAGAAAATCAGTGTCATCGACAGCTAGCTGGAGTTTTCCTAGGCCTGGGTAGTCATGTCTGGGAAAATGACAAAATTCATGGCTTGCCACGGCTAGTGTGACCAGGCTGAAACAAGTGCACCTTGTTTGAATTTTCGGATAGATTTCATAGTTTTTGGTTAATCAATATGACAATGTTTTAGTAAAACCTTCTGGTAGTGGCATATTTGGGTTAAAAAAAAATTGGATGAAAGAGAGTACACTGTATTTGAAGGGACAAAAAAAATTACAAAAGGAATTGCCTCAATGGCAAAAAATGTACAACTAAAGTAATGACTGTACAAATATATGTAGATACAGAGACAGGACCACGCTAGTGTAGCTCAGGCCCTGTATACTACAACTAGGTAACATACAGATAAAGATATGACAGAAATTATATATATCACAAAAAATAATTACTTATGAGAAAATGTAATTAAATCATACTAACCGCATTGTATTACAGTAAAAGTCCTATAACCTGAATATTAAGTCTGAAAATTCCAATAACCCAGAATTTTTAAAATGAGACCAAATCCAAAATATCCCAATTGTCTGCCATTTTCAGTGTTCCAACTCTCATCTGATAGTTTATAGTTTTTCAGACTCAATTTGTGACTGTGACCAACTAAACATTGCTACCAAAAGTCATTCATGTACATTTATTGTTTGCACTTTTCAAAATCCAGAAATCTGAAGCATCATTGGTCTCCTTGCCTTTCAGATTACAGGACATTTAATGTGTATATGGTCATACTGGGTAATAAATCAAAATCAGTAGCACTCACTTTGATTACATTGTTAAAATACAAAAGAGAAGGAGTAATATTCATGAGTATTTCCCCCCCAACACCCCCCCCCCAAAAAAAAACTATATATACATATAACACCACACCCAATCAATTCAACATTCAATAATTATGGATGATTGGATCGTATTTCTATAAACAAATTTTATAAAATTTTAATGTTATGAAAACTAATACATTTTTAACATTGCAGATCACATGGGAAGCTGTTTACTTAATGACAGAGCAGATCCAACTTAAACATAAAACAGACATGAATACCATGAAACTACAAGTGAATCATGGTGTTTGGCTTGAAAATAAGCAGAAAAAAAATTCTGTAGAAAAGGAGGAATTAGAAGAACAAGAATGAGAAATTTTGAAAGTAAGTAATCAGTATATGTAAAAATATGTAAATAGAAAGAAAAGGAATGTGAAAAGAATATCCTAAATGAGTGTATAGTCTGGTCTACTCGGATGCCTGTTCCTTTTAACTCCCTTGTAGGTATAGTCATTACAAAAGTCTACACTTGCTCTTGTCCATGCATCTCCTCTATGTATCTTCCAGTCTTAAGTCTTCTCGCTCTATCACACAGGGATGTCCTCTTACACCCACACTTCCTATCCAATTCTTATATAACATTGTAATTTCACTCGCCTATTTTATCCACATAACCAAGCCATCTTAAGGTGCTGTGTTTCACCATTTACACACTTCAAGCTTTTTAAGTTTTTTGTTTTTTTATTACTCTCACCATTCAATTTATTCACACTAGAAGCACTTTTCCGATACTAGATCTTTGACATTTATTTAATGTTCAAGTCTTGCTTCCATGTGGCAAATGGTTTACTATGCTATCTCTAAACGCCACTATTAACTCCATTCAAACTGTCTTACTTGTTTTGAAAGGCAGGTTCCAAGTTTACATGAATGAATGTTATCTGATAGCACCTTGTAAAGCTGCTCTGTTAAGTGCAATTGATCTGTCAAAGCCTATGTTTAATGTCATGACCACATCTTTGGTCTACCCACCAACGCTCCACATTTAACATTTAGTCATTCTCTCCACATGGCTGAATCAATACAATTTGCCTCATACTATTTCTTCATTGATGCTTAATTCCAAGTCTGTTTTCCAATCCTTCACTTGTTGGGTTCTCACAGTAGCATTGCACAACCACTTCACCAAGTTCTCTCAGTATGCTCCAGATGCTTGATAGCATCACCTGTAAAGATCCAAGTTTCACTATCATAAGGCACTGCAATTCCCAAACATTCTACCTTACAGACCAATCAGCCTCACATCCGTAGTTGGTAAGTAATGGAAACTATAATACGTGATAAACAAGCGAGTTTCCTAAAAGAAAATATTATGATTAAAATTACTCAACGTGGCTTTTGTAATAATACACAAAATTACTCCAAACTTTCCAAGGTTAGCCATGAAAAAGACTTGGGGGGACAGTTTGCCATAGAAAATTTAAAAATTTTGAAATACGAAAATGAGATATATTTTGATAACTACTGGCCTAAAGACATAGAGTGGCATTTCATTTTTTTGCCTATGGCAATATGAATGTGAGGGTAGTGGTAAAAATCCCTAAAAGTTTGAAAACCATATATTTATTTTTTAAATAGTTGCTAAGTATAAACTGAAAACTAGAATTAATGCTTTGGAGACCTTAGCTGCATATAATGAATTACTCATCATTACTGTATGATAAGTGTATGTCATGCATGCGTAGAAAACTTAGTACGAGTCTTATAAAAATACTTACTTCTTACATTTCCATTTCAGAAATCCTAATCTCTGTTGGCAAAATGAATCCCGATGATTATTCCGATGATGGCGAGCACTATGACCAAAATAAGAACACAGATGCACATCTTCCGCCGACTCTTGTTCTGAAAATAAGACTCTGTTTGAGGGAGGAGTTGGAGGTAGCTATACAAGAATAGAAAACAAAAAATGGCAATCATGAAGTTCATGTTGTCAAATCAAAGTGTACTGAAATTATGTACAGGTTGAGTAGGACAGGGGAGATGTCTGCTACAAATGAAATACACAGGCAGGGCGCCCCACACCTTGCTGTACTCAGACGGCCATGAGTGACCCTTCACCTTCACTCCACCTAGGACACCCACACCGGGGACCAGCAAATCCTTGTCCCCTTCGCCCAGACAGAAACCTTCCTCCTTTCCTTTGTACCCCGCTACACTAGACTGGAATCATCTTGAGAGACGACACGACACGAGATGAAGAGAGAGAGAGAGAGAGAGAAACGAGGCTTGACGGAGGGAGAGAGAGAAAGGAGACAAGACGAGACGGAGAGAGAGAAGGCAAGACGAGATGAAACGAGATGAGAGAGAGACAAGACGAGACGAGACAGAAGGGGAGGGAGGGAGGTAAAGATACAAGGGGACACAAACAGCAACAGACCCTAGGGTCCCTGCAAAGGCTCTTTGATATAACTACACTAACTACTTGAATTAGAGAAAGGATAGTACAGTGGAAGGCTCCTCCCCGCCCGCCCATCCATCCCTCCAGCCGAAGCTGGCAGGAAAAGAAGTGATACAAAGTAGTATAGGAAAACTACATGGAATTTATGGGGAAAATGTGAAATGGAAATATTAAATACATCTACTTTTGTTGGGGGGGAAAGTGAGACTTTGTCTTGATGGTTATGTGGTGTGTGTACAGAGTAGGTATGAGCACAGTGTAGATAACTAGGGGTGGTGCAGTGGCCTTCACTGGTACTTTTAAGGACAGCAGTCAATCAGGCCCTAGTTCTGCTCAATCCACTTTATAGTGCATTTTTCTATGCAGGACGCTATGTATGGTTTCACCCCCAATAGTAGTGACCCCTGGTACCTTAAATTCCGAAGGTCCTACTATCAGAGCCTCCTGGTATCCACAGCCTGTCATAGGTCGAGAGTAGTAATGGTGAACGTTAACTTGGAGTTATCTGTACATGTTGGCATAGTATATTGTAGTGTAGGTGTAGACACAGGGAGGAGGACTTAGGGTGGTGTGGTAGCCTTACCTGGCAGCAGCTCCGTACAATCCCCTGTGGAAGTGTATTTTCCTTTACAGGAAGCTGTACACTACCGTCACCCCTGGTACCTTAAATCCCGAAGATGGTCATAGACTCTCAGGGCCTTTACCTGTCCTCAGCAGGTCTCGAGTAGTAGTGGTGACCATTCACTCAGGGCTATTTGTGTCGTGTAGGGAGGGTGGTATGTAGTTATGAACCAGCTGGTGATTTCATGGCAAAACTACAATCGGAGACCTGACTACAGAAACGTCTAAGTTATTCTGAAACGAACATTGCCAGCCAGGGATTACATTCAAGATATTTGTCGAGACGATTTTTTAAAGTTTATTGTGCTCAAGTTGACAATGTATGAGGGCAGTCCATTCAAGATATTTACGACTCGATTGAAGAAAAAGTACTTGGTTTCGTTAGTTATAAAGCGTTTGCCAATTATTTTGAAGCCATCGTTATGGGTGATGCTTGAACGGTCGATAGTAAAATAGTCGTCTGGCTTTAAATTTGTTAAACCTTTGAAAAATTTTGAATACTGTTAGGTCTCCTCTCAATCTGCATTTCTTAAGCGAAAATAGATTAAGTTCTTTAAAACTTTCATCGTACGGTTTATTGCGCAGTCTTGGAATCATTGGTTATTCTACGTTGAATTCTATTTAATTTATTAATGTCTTTACTGTAGTAAGGTGACCAGAACTGTACGCAGTACTCCAAGTGGGGACACTCAAGCGAGTTATACAGGGTTAGTATGATTTTTTCTGATTTGAATTTGAAAGCTCTTCCAGTAGAGCGGACTAATTTATTAGCAGTTTTTACTACCTTGGTGCATTGAAGTTGAGGTTTAAGGTCGATTGAGACACCAAGGTATTTTCTTTAACTACGTTTTTGAGTTGAATGTTATCCATTGAATAATTTATTTGGGGATTATTATTTTCAACGTGGAGTACATGACATTTTTCTAAATTAAAGTTAATTTGCCATATTTTAGATCAATAGACTAAAGCATTCAAATCATTTTGCATCAGTTTGCGCCGAGTTTCTGAGTTAACGTTGTTGAGATTTTTGTGTCATCGGCGAATTTCAAAATTTTGCATGTGATACCTTCGTCGATATCATTTATGTAAATTATAAAAATACAGACCCCTGAGGAACGCAGCTGTTAACTACCCACTCTGACAATTTTCCGTTAATTACGACTCCCTGTTTACCTTCCAATAACCAGTCTTCTATCCTCTTACTAAGGTTTTCCGTTATACCCTGAGCTTTAACTTTACTTAACCCTTCACATGCGGGGAGCCCAAGTTGGGACACAGGCTGATGGCAAATTTTTTGCAAAGTTGTAGTGAAGGAGACACCTGGCAACTTGACCTGACCTAGTGATGGGTGGGAGGCAGAAGAAAGGTCAGTATGTCAAGGGGTGCATGGCAATTATCAGATTAGTTCAGGAATAAAGTGGCAGTGTCAAATATGTTTGTGTGTGTCTGTGTGTACTCATACACACTCACTCTCACTCACTCTCTCTCTCTCTCTCTCTCCTCTCTCTCTCTCTCTCTCTCAAGGGACGAGGATTATACTAATTGGTTGGAAAGCCAGGACCCTCCCCCCTCTTCCATGTGTTATCAAAATACTGAATCTCACCATCGTTTTCATCTTATTACCTAAATCACCGGATTACTACACCATTTAAGTTAAAAATAAGTTCACTGTCGGCTGCACATTTATGAAACCAATGCGATGATGTAATTTTAATTTCGTTTTACCATAGAGGGTTTTCTGGCTTTTTTCGCTGCACCTTACGGGTTAAAAGACGTTTGTGAGGTACAATAAAATGCTTTCTGGAAGTCAAAGTAGATTATATCAACTGCTTTAGTATTATTGTACAAACTATATACCTCATTGAAAAAATCAAGTAAATTTGTGAGGCATGATATCTTGTTTCTAAAACCATGCTGAGTCAAAATTACTGTGGGGACAAGAGTTTATAAGTAGGGAAGAGGAGTGAGACTTTCTGGTAAACGTAGAGTTCATTATATTTATGAAAATTTCTAACCTGGTAACGGACAGCCTTAATGAGTTCCTCTCTGCCTTCCTCCACATGTCCAGCAGCAGATTCCACATTGTCCTCAATTGAGTCTGCAAATAAAAGTCAAGATAACTTTATCACAAGAAGAATAATGCAGTTTTTGAAGATACACAAGTAAAGAAATAATGGCAAGAGAAAGACATGAGTTATCTCAAGCCATAGATTATCATTGTCATAATCATTCCTCTTTTCTTATGAAATATTACCCAGGTCCCAGGAAGTATGAATATGTGTTGCACAATAAAGAAATAAAGAAATTTAAAAATTTTGGAAAACAAAATCAGTTATATTCAAAAGGAAAACATTTCCTATCAGACTACTAAAATGACAAATTCTAGTCAAAGACGCTGAAGAGTCTTGCATGATTTTTGATACGCTGTGAGCAAAGTTATGCCCTGCATCAACCAGCTGGTGGAAAAGAAACCGATGCAGTCCTCGCATTGAATTGAGTTGTGTTCTTTATTGTTAATTCATTTGTGTTCTACTTGTGAATAAATTGATACTCTCTCTCTCTCTCTCTCTCTCTCTTTTCCACATAGTGGTTGGTAAATTAACAAGCTCACTTCCAGAGAAGGGGTTTAAGATGACACCAACAAATTCAAATGTTCTAGGACCCTGACCACAGCAGGTTTTCATTATTGATGTTATGTTTGGGGGAAAAAATTGTATGAACAGTTATCAACTATACGTGACACTTGCCACTCATGGGGTTAATGGATTATGGCCCAGAGCCCAATGTACATCTTACACAAATTTCAAAAATAAATATTGTATAATCTGTAAGGCACATTATCTGTCCTCTAATGTAATATAAACTTATTGAAGCCCATCATAGGTTCATGTGAAGATATTATGAAGCACTTACCTAAACATTAATTTCAACATTTTTCCTGAAATGTAAATGAATATAATGTTAACATACCCACAATCTCTCCTTGGGCAGTGACCATGGAGGAAAGATCTCGCATGATTTCATTGATGTCAATTATGTCGGACTCTAGTTGCTGGACTCTCTGTTCCTTCTCTAAGTTCATAGCTGTTTCAAATTCCAGGTCCTGAGTGTAAAATTTTTGCTTTACTTTCTTACACTCTCAACTAGTTACATCAAAGCATTAGCATTAGCATATTCATATAAGCTTTACCATTTGTTGCATTTCAATGCAAACCATCTGAACATTCATGTCATTAATCAAGTAGTTGAAAAATATGCAGTATACACTAAGCTGCTTTGCATGGCTTTCATAGACTATGAAAAAGCCTTTGACTCACTGGAAACCTCAGCAGTTATGAAAGCACTTGGAAAACAGGGGATAAAGGAAATATATGTGAAGATATTAGAAGATATCTGTAAGCACTGCTACTTTAAAGCTACAGAAGGTCAGCGATAAAATGGCAGTTTTAGAGGAGGTTTCTAAGAACTTGGAATGAAAAGAGAAAGGAATTCAGTTAATGGAGAATATCTAAGTAATGTTAGATTTGATGATGATATTGTTCTAATGAGCGAATTGACAGATGAACTCCAGCATATAATTTTGCAGTTGGAAAGAGAAATCCTAGAAGTGGGTTTAAAGATGAATATGAAGAAAACTAAGATAATGTTCAACAATTACATACTAGACCATGAAATTAATATATTTATGAAGTAATACAATGTGTCCAGGAATATATTTCCTTAGGACAAAAAATTGGTGCCTGTCCAAGACCATGAAAAAAAAATCAAAAGAAGAATAGGAATGGGATGGATTGCTTTTTACAAAGTAATCTCCATTATCTATAAAGAAAAAAGTACATAATCAATCCTCTTCACAATTAAAAGAAAAATATGGACATGGGCGGGACACGTTATGCAACAAACAGATAATAGATTAACTGTTAGAGAAACAATGGCAACCCAATGATGGTAACAGAAGGCAGGGTAGACATAGAACTAGATGGAGAGATGAGATAGGAAGTTTTGTTGGAGTAACCTGGAATAGGCAGTGAGCTGATAGAGATGAGTGGAAAAGATTGGGGGGAGGCCTTTGTCCTGCAGTGGACTCAGAGGCTGATGATGATAAGGGTGACATGAAGACTGTTTATTTTCAGCCAAAAATGCTGTGACTTACCTCCAATTCCTTCATTTTAGCATGTTTTTGTTGTTCTGCTGCAATCAGTGTGTCAGTGGTAGAACTGTCCTGCTCCACAGCCACCATATCAGCCGGCAGCCGTGCTGTCCGCAATATGCTGACCACTTTCTGTGCACAAAAGTGGTGGTTGCAGCATTGTATTCACAATCCAAAGAATGAAGGTGGTTCAAATTCATTGGGGAATTTAAGAGTTCTATTGGTCTTCCATAAGATGATGCTATAAATTTAAGGTTTTACTACTAGGAAAGGAGAGCCTATAATTACACTCCTGTATATATTTCAAATTGCTGTCAATTAAACATGAAATACTATAAAAACTTTGGTTTACCTACAAAACAAAGTGCATCACATAGGTCAGTAAACGTTAGCAGAACTGCTCCAAATACAGGCAACTCTTGTTTTACACAAGTTTAAAATACACGTTTTTGGTTTAATTAACATGTCAAAAAAAAAAAGCTATTTTTGCTTTAATTACACAATTTCTTTAGAATAACACAATGCGATCCAAATAAAAAAAAAGCATTTCATGTTTATTATTATTGTTTCACACCTCTCTCATAAAGTTTCTAGTCTTTAAAACAGCCGGAGTATCAGGAGCCGAATTAAAGGGATTTCAGTATATATATATATATATATATATATATATATATATATATATATTATATATATATATATATATATATATATATATATAAATATATAAAAACATACCTTTTGAATTTCAGCAAAGCGTGAAGCAGTGGATTGGAATTCATTGTGTAATCGATCTGTCTGTACCCGCCGCTGCCTGTCACCTTGAACAAGAGGCTGGAGAGTGCGTAAGAGTCCAGTGATTTCCTGTACTGCAGCTCCAGCACTGCTGTTAATCTGTGAACTGGTGCAAGAATTTATTAGGGGGGAGATCTAATAAAAATTTTTTTTAATTTAATTCTTTTGAAATGCTTTTCATTATCCTAATCTCTAGGCATAATAGTAGTTGCTGATCTGGGCACTATAGAAAAAAATCACATTGTATCCTTGCACAATAAACACAGCAGGGTGAATAGGAGTTTCACTGTTATTAGTTGAGATGTTAGTGCTTGATTAGTGAGCAAACCAAAGTTGAAGACATCATGAACACAATTAAAAGAAATAAGTGGACATGGGCAGGACACATCATGATATGGAGATAATAGATGGACTGTTAGAGTAACAGAATGCCAACACAGGGATGGTAAAAGAAGGCAGGGAACAAGATGGAGAGATGAGATAGGAAATTTTGCTGAAGCAACCTGGAACAGACAGAGATGATTGGGGACTCAGGCTGATGATAATAAAAAGGAAGAGAACATAATAAAATGCTGCAAATGGAAGTGCAGAGAAAATAAGAGTGAGGAACAGAACTGAGTACAATACTTTCAGGAGGAAGGTACAGGAGTTGGTGAAAGAGAGTAAGATGAAAGTGGATAAAGTGTTTGGTATAAAGCTGAGTGAGAAGTTCAATGAAAATAAAGTTGTTTTGATGAAACATGAGTAATTTTTTCTACCACTATTGAAGTGGTTGCCCAGTCCATCCCCACCTGCACGTGGTGCGCACCATTACTATACTCCAAGGAGTAAAACTAACTGGGATGATGCTGCATAACATCAGCAGTGTTTTTATCTTTTTTACTTTTGGCAACTCTTGGGGCCTGTGTCCCTCCAGAAAAAGCACTGCACTAGCATTGCCAGCTGCCAGTGGCCCTGTAGTGCAAGATGGCTATGGGCAGAGAAGAGCATTCCACCTTGCCCTCAGAGGGAGAGAGCATGTCTGAGAGTAGTCTCAGTGAGTGTGAATGGCCTGAATGCTTTAGGAAAAAGGAGAAAATTAGTTGAAAGTTTTGGGAGAGGAAGGTTGGACATAATATTATGGTGATACAAGAAACCCATACAAAAGGAGGTAAAGTGATGGACAACTGCTTAATAGGGAGGAAGAGTGAAGTATGGGAGGGGATGAAAGGAGGAGTGGTGTGCTGTGGAGTAGATGAAAAAAAGCAAGGAAAGGGAAAAGTAAGGGTGTGCACTTCTTTTGTCTCCTCGGGTATAGGAAGGCATAGAGAAACATGTATGGAATGGGTCCATGATAGTGTGGGCAGTTGGGAAGGTAAGAATAATCAAATATACATGGGCCTGTGTGTATCTGTAAATGCAAGAAGCAGAATGAGGAGCGAGGAGATGAAGTTCTGGAGTGATGAGTGCACATTGAGAAGGAGAAATGAGAGGGGCGAGCAGAAGAGTATGATTGATCATGTAGAAGTGGACAAGAAAATGAGAAAAAATGTGTTGGATGTTCTTCAGCTACATGCAAAATAAATTAAAAAAATGTAAGAAATAAAGTAGGCCCACTATTAGATAACGATAATGATAAACAAATCAGCAATGACAAAGATATGGCCTCCATTTAAAATCTAATGTTCAATAACGTCACACTGAGGAGAATAATGCAGTTATCCCTAACCGCTAAACGTATTTCATGGGCCTAACGGAGATGAGTTTGATATAACTGAAATTCATATACAGTACATTACGTACATAAATATATACAAAAAATTGATACTAATAAGTTCACTGGTTCTGATGAAATATTACCTCAGATACCTTGCATGGAGACAGAGTGAAGTATCAGATGAATGGAAGAAGGTAGTAAAAATGAGTGCATTAAAGTAATCTCTCAATTTACGCGAGTATTGTGTTCTTGGAGCGTTCATGTATTTTAAATTTCACATAATGCAAACAAAATTTTTCCATATAGTGTAAATACCTATAAAATCTTTTCTTTTGTTCATGAGACACTATGAAATTTGATGATTAAGACTTTGAGTTATATCAGTTCAATCACTTTGCACCCTTTCAGATGTGTTTCACCTTGACCTAACACATCCAGACTTTCTCTCTTAAATGCCTCCACAACTTCTCTTTTCCTCGTCAATTATTTCACTAACATTCATAAGTAGCACTTCCTCTTTCTTCCTCTGCTTCCAAAGGCAATATGGAAACCCCTCCCAGCCCATAGCCACTGTTGCCCTAATGCACCTCATTTACTGATGGACACTGGGCAGCAGATTGTTAGGAAGGGAGCTACTGCCACTAACAAAATATAAATAAATAAATCTTTAAAAAACTAAAAATACACAACAAAAATAACAAAAAGAAAAGAAAGAAACTAAAAACCATAGAAGCCATATAACCATAAAAACAAAGTACATAAATGTACTTGCCCTTCCCTTTGGTTCCAGATCCACTACCAGGGTGATCAATTTTGACATACAGGCATCATTCACCTTTTTCTTAGGTTGGCTTTGTTCATTGAATAACGAGTCATGGTCCCAATGTAATTATGAAACCATTGCATTTCTACATTACTCTTTAAATCTCTCTTTTGAGCAATCATCTGTTGCTCAGTAGGTTGTCACTACTGTATCTTTTTTTTTTATATTTCTTAACTAAAGATTAAATGCATGGATGAGAGCAAAATATAGAAACATCAATGTTAAGTTGATTTGCAATATAGAATGGAGACGAGTAATCATTAATTACACAATCCATTCATTGCATCTTTCACTTGAAACTTACATCCTGTCTCTCAGCTGCTGGCTGTCAGTAGGTGTCCCAACCTGTTTCAATGACCGTTCCAGTGTGTTTGTTGCATTGTTGATTGAGAAGAGATTTGTTGTAATCTTGTCACATAACTGCAAAGTTAACTGAAATTAATGGTTCATCCAAGAAAGAATAGTAATGCCCTGAGTTTAAATAAATACTTGCATTAAAATCCAGCAATGTAATGAATTTTTTACTCTGACTTTAAAAAGCACAAGGACAAGTGAGAAAAATGAAATGTGGAAATCAGGATAAGTAGAGAAGATGGAAGAAATGATGAAGGAATTGGATGAAAGAAAAGCAATAAGAACAGATGGAGTATCAGGATACGTCTTAAAGGTGTAGACAAGAAATGGCTGAGCCAATTCATGATATAATTGGGTGTTTTATCAGAACAGGAAAAGTCCCTAAAAAATGGAAAAGAGCTGATATAATGCCTATTTACAAAAATGGAAACAAAGAAGAACCACTAAATAGCATTAATAAATAATATTAATTCTCACCTGAAAGAATTCAGTTCCAGATCTTGCAACTGGAGCAAACCCCACTGCAGGGCTGGTGGTGCCATATGACCGCTGGCTCCTGTTGCTGCCCTCACCACCTATCCTCGAGTAGCTGGATGCCATTATGCCGCATATAATTTACATATGCTGAAAAAATAAGATTTACTGAAAGATGAATATTATAAAATTTGTTCAAGCAAAAAAGGAGTCAATACTCCAACTACTGAACAAACACTGAAAGAAGTCCACCTTACCCCGCTCAGCAAAAGCGAGAGAGTGCGTGAATAGGGAGTTGTAGGAGTATTACATATTCTGGTTCTGATTAATAGTGCATAGAGCACCAGTTCTGGTGCATATCATGCATATGAATATCTTAGATTATCAACATGGATTTGAAACTGTGACTTGAAGTGTGCCCGCATGGTTAGTGTGTCACAGCCAATGAAAAAATTCCTTAAAATAATCTGCCAATCACAGCACTTTATGTGGTGGTCAGGAAGGGTCATTGTCAGGCTTGAAATCACTGTCGTCATGTCTACCTGCACTCAGTGTTACTCTTATTTCAAAGGAATAACAGAATTTTTGGATAAAAATGATGCTGATATAGAATTCCTTAAATTTCACGGTGTTATTGCTGTGAAGGTGAAGTGCCCCCAGTGTCACAAAGACTAATTTTAAAGAGGATCATGGGTTGTGGCAGTGCACAAACACTTTCCTGATTCCTAAGACAAAAAACAGCCATTAGCTACTGTTAATTGACTCCTCGAGAGAGGACAATGAGGAAGAGACTGGACCTTCTGTTAAAAAATAAGGTAAAGTTTTGTTTGATTTGAACAAGGTTCTGTTATTTGTCAATATAGGTTAAGGTTAGGTTTATTTAGGAGATACTAAATGATGTTTTATGACCACAAATCGGAGGTTGGGCCAGGTGCAGATGCCATATTCTTTCCTTAGTTTCTACTCCAGGAAGCGTGTGTTTGCGCATTCATGAATAGGGAATTGTTAGGTTATGTTAGTAAATCTGGCACCATGTTTTTATTGTAAATCACTATATTTCATCTTCCCCACCAAAGAACCCCACATTTCCCCAAGTCCCCAGACTTGTTGGGGGTGACGAGGATATTTTAGAATATATGCATTTGCAACGGAAATGAACGTTAAAATCATTCAAAATGGATCAAAATCCATACAGTGTTTTATTTGTATTCAGTAGGAAAGTTGTAAGTTGTAAAAAATTTACTTCTGAATGTTGTTCTTCACAGAGAGAGGTGTGGCTAAATTTCCAGTGTTAACACCCAAAAGCAATACAGTAGTATCTTATATGTGCAGAAGGCACCACATATAATACAACTAGGTATCCTTTGCAGTGAGATGGGTGAAACACTGGAATAATATCATGGTGTGTCTCCTTCCTCCTCAAAACATGATGGTTAGAACAAGGTGATATGAGTCTTATCATGAATTTGAGGAAGATATTAAGAGGATGCAATTGTTCAGGATAAAAAAATTTATGCAATGTTACAGGTAAGGATCATCGATCTTCTGATTCAGACAATAACATCAAATATACTACAGATGTTAGGTTAACTTGAAGGATAGTCCGAGCCTGTCTGTCAATTTAGACTGTGCTACAATTACACTAAGGTCTCATATACTAATTTACTAGCCTAGCTTTACTTCCATATCATACATACTGCGACCATTTGGATGTTGGGGTTATTAAGTTGAGTTAGAATTAATTTACAAATTCTCTCACCCACATTTCCAGAGGGTGGAAAGAAGACTGTTTGGTAATATTTTACATCTTCACCTGAATGCTCTAAATAATTCAGGGTTATATTTTCACATAACCTGATGAATTCTGAGAAGGTTTTCTTAATTACATTTCTGTCGCAAATTCCTAGTTTGTGAGATATTTAATGTTTTCTGAGATCTTCTCTTCGATAAGTAAATGCTTATGCTTACCTAGTGATAACAAAAGAGGCAAGGGAGCCTAGGACTCGTAAGAGGTGCCTCTTCTCGTTACATTTTGGACGTGCCGGTCAAAACGGTTTTTAAAGGTATTGATACTCCTGCTGTTAATGACCTCTTCTGGCAGACTGTTCCACTCATTGATAATTCTTGATGAAAAGAACATGTTCCTCTTTGTGGTGCAGTGTCTGGGTTCCTCAAGCTTAAGGCTGTGTCCCCTGGTGTCCAGCCTAGCTTCATTGGTGTTCAATTTGAGTAAGCCTTCCTGGCCCACCCCACTCTGTCAAAACCCTTGAGAATCTTGAAGGTCTCTATCATGTTATGGTAAAAGTGCAGAATAAGGCCTTCTGCCCTTTCTTTTTTCTCTCCTTCCCTACATACTATACATAGTGTACTCAACACATCTGTGAAGATTTCAGGCAGGGGTCACCATTATTTACCTCGCAAAACGTCTTTGAAGTTATGTTATGTTAGGTTGGTTAGGTTATGTTAAGTTATGGTTAGGTAAAAGTTGTTAGGTTAGGTAACTGTTATGTTATGGTTATGTTAAGTTAGGTTAGGTACGGTTCAGTTATATAAAATTTTTACATTTTATTACCCAAAAGTTAGGGTTCAAACCCTTATATTTTATTCTGGATTTGGGTAATAAAATGTAAAAATCTTATATAATCAAACCTAGCTGAGCCGAACCTAACCTAACTTAACCATAACCTAACAACCTTAACTTAACCATAACTTAACATAACCTAACCAACCGAACATAACCTAACCTAACATAACTTCAAAGACGTTTTGCGAGGTAAATAATGGTGCCCCCTGCCTGAAACCTTCACAGATGTGTTGAGTACACTATGTATAGTATGTAGGGAAGGAGAGAAAAAAGAAAGGGCAGAAAGCCTTATTCTGCACTTTTACCCATGTTATTTGTCAATATAGGTTAAGGTTTAGTTAATTTAGCTTAGGTTAGGTTAATTTAGAAGATATCAAATGTTTTCTATGACCAAAAGTTGGGGGTTGGAGGAGGTGCAGATGCCATTTTCTTTCATAGCCACAGGCCATCCTGGTGAAGTAAAAATTTACCAACTGTTTGTATCAGTTCTAATTCTTTCTTTGTTTTCTTTGTTGAGAAAAATTACCCAAAGGTTAAATTTTCAACAGTTTTGGCTTTATATTATAAATGAGGCATGTTTTACCCTTTGCCTATAATAAGGAAGCGTATATTGTATTTTCTGAGGAGCTCTATAATAATAATAAAAACAATAATAACAATAACAATACAATTAAGGACGAAATTATACAAAGTGAACAAAGTGAAGTGAAGTGAAGTGAATCGCCAACTTTTGTAGGACTCAATGTCAACTTACCTATAACACCTGATTTTCTGCTTGTTGCTATGATTTTCCTAGATTTTCCTCTTATCGTCTGTTACGTAAATACCTTGATATAATTAGCAAAATAATCAAATCAATTGTACACTTACATGTTTAAGGGTTGAGGTTTGATGTGAATCCTTAATAAGAGTCAGTACAAGGCGTGTTGACTCCGCTATTCCCTTCCTTGTTACTATTACCTCGTGACAGGTGAGGTGACTCCCCCTACCACCTCACACCTTCACCTCACACACCTCAATCACTCCTTCACTGGAACAAACAGCTGTACTTCCTCCTGTTTTCTGCTCCTTCTCTTCTCAACTTCAAACATGGAGAAAATCCTACGCATTCCTTAAGAAGAACAACAGTTATCTATGGTAGAGTCCGCGAGTAAACAAATAACGTCCTGATAACGAGACCCACCACCTGACTGTGACTGGTCAGGGACTTGTTTAGGGTGGGAGGTGTAGCCGTCCAGCCTTTACAACGGCATACCACTCACAATGGAATGATACACTGACCTTGGCATAGATGTTCCCGCCCCATCACAACCTCAATACCGCCGACCTAAATTCAGGGATGTGTCATTATATAAGGCTTGTCAGGAAAGTGAGGTTGTCGACTATCCTATGCAATTCTTTTTTCACTTGGAAAAATACGGTCATGTTTAGGCATTGTTTAGAAAAAGAGCAAGCTGTTATAATGCAATTCCTCCACTAAAGAAGTAGTACCTAATTTCCCCCTACTTCATTGTTTTACATATCTATCTATCTGTCTATATATCTATAGTGTCTGAAATCTCGTTCCCTCCACCTCTCCCTCCCAATCTATCAACAATTTTTTTTTATACACCCATCAATAGAAATATTCAACAGCCATGCGACATCACACATCCTTGTCTCATTCCCCTCTCACTTAGCTCTCCACCCACCCTCGCACATGCACTTGCCTCCCTATAAAATGCCTCATGCAATTCCTCCCCGTAACTGTCCTCCAGTACCATAAATTTTCAGAACGTTCCAGAGAGCTTCCGTATTAACTTTATCAACTGTTTTTCTTAAGTCCATGAAGGATGTAAACAATTTTTCACCCATCTTTAATTACTTCTCTACCATCATTTTAATTGCAAATAGGTGGGCCATACAACCTTTTCCTTTCCTAAATCCTCCCTCTTCCTCGCAAACCTTCCCTTCAGTTACTTCCACCAGTCTCTCCACCAAGACTCTCCTCTCCTCTTTACCTGGCACACTAAGCAAACTAATGCCTCTATAATTAGTAAATTCATCTTTACTACCATTACCTTTAAGCAAAGACACAATAATTGCCTTCTTTCACTCATCTGTTACTTCTCTTTATCTCTATGCAAGGTCACATATCACGAACATCAATTCTACCACTGTTATTCCTGGAAATTTAAAATGTCTGCAATTATTCCATCTATACCTAAAGCTCACTACATTTAAGTTTGTCTATTGCTTTCTTTATTTCTTTTCTATCAATTCCTTCCTGCACATTCACGCACTTTCCACCTACTTCCAAACCTATCTATCTATTTAGCTATTTATTTATCTATCTTCATATATATATATATATATATATATATATATATATATATATATATATATATATATATATATATATATATATATATTTATATATTGCTGCAACCTAGGCCAACCGTATTAAACAAACAATTCTGCAACTAACGGGTTAAGGTTAATTCAACACAAAAAATGTAGATTTTCATTACTCTTGACGAAAACTGAACCGTGGAATTTCTTTACCACACCAAAACGCTTCTCAAACTCCAACACACCAGGTAGCGCACCAATCCATTTCACACAAATACTTAATATAAACTTAAGGTGAAGAGCAGGAAAACATATTTCTCTCACTCAACCATGCCCTCTGTACTGTCCCTGTTCTTACCTTACAAATTTTTTCTAAGTCATTTACGTTGTGTACTGATACTTCCGGGGTCGGCCCAGGTGCAGTTTTTTTGCAACATGGTAAGCAGAAAAAAACTGAGACCAATTGCTTACACCAGTCGTGTTCTCAACAAAGCGGAACCTAATTATAGTGTCACAAATGAGGAAGCACACACAAGAGTCTGAGCCCTGCACCTTGACTTACTAAATATAGAAGAAGGAAACGAAGAGATAAATTAGCCATCTAGAAGGTATAGTTACAGTGTCCTCTCTCTGTGTTTCTGTTACAGGAATAACGCATAGCTAGGAGTTGTCTCAGAACATACACCCCACAAGCTCCTGATGGCGACGTAGAAAATTGACTACGAGCGTCAGCAGAGGACCCATGAGCATAGCAGTATATTAAAACTATTATTGTTAGGAATTGAGGTGCTCTACACTAGAAATGAAGAAGAATCATAAAGACGAGAACAGCTCAGTTTGAATTTTCTTGGTTGTATGTGCATTGCAATGACTGTTAGACAACATTGATAGTCATAGATTGTTTGTTAGACACAGTCTAGAAATGCTGGAAAATTTTATTGCTACGCCTGTTTTTGTCATTCCGGAAGGGTGTCAATTGTGCAGGAGGATGAGCTAAATGAGAAGACGTTAATGTAGCCGCAGCGAGCGAAGTGGTTGGGGCTGGTGTAAGGGGCACGACCACCAGCTGTCCCCGAGCACGCCTCAGTCTGTAACACATGGCCCGTAATCATTAAACCAATAATGGCACTCTCTAAATTACCTTCTGATATCTTTAAACATTATCAATTGCAATTCTTGACCAGTTTGTATGGCTTTCTCTTACCTGGGTTGTGTTTTTTTCGTATGCACTACTTAGTTTTAGGTCTCTCCTTCCTCACTTAGCTAATGTCTTTTTTCTAACTACCTGATACCTCGTTTCTATATTTTTTTTAATGTTTATCTTCTATATTTATATGATGTCATCTTCCTACCTGGCTGATGTCTCCTTCCCACCCATTTTCAGAGTTGGTGAGGAAAGCCTTCACTTCAAACCATCCGTCTTCAGTCTGAGAACAGTCCATGTCTACATCAACCATCCAATAGTGGTCCCCGAACCTGGAGAGAGAAAGAGGTTATGGAATGACCAGAATAGAATGTCGGGTAATGGTAGGTGGGATTACAGAGACATTCGGTAGGAGGCAAAAATTATAGTTTACGAGAACCTCATTACTATTCAATAATCTGAATTATTTTTTTTTTCATATTTACTTTTTCTAATCAAATTAGTAGGGATTTAATACTTACATATATGTACTTTCTTTAGTCTTAAGATCTGACAAGTAATGGAGAGAATTTTGGAAACCAGAGATGCTATACATTAAAGAATCCAAAGAAATTTAAAAAAAAGTTTGTTATGTTACAGAGACTACAATCATGTATCAAGATTTCAAAAACCCACTTGTAATAATGTCCAATATGTTACAAAATTCAACAAACTGTAGCAGGGAATTACAAGTATACAAAACATTGAAGTACTTTTGCAATATGCTGCAAATATTGCAATATCCCTTACACCTGTTAAAATACACAGTGTCTGGACATTTTTTAATCCTATCACATGCTGAAGAAAATAAAATTAGTAAAATCCCTAGGCGAATTAATTCTACAATAACTTCGGGAATTGATGGTGACTTCCAGTGACTAAATGTGCTCTACACTAGAAATGAAGAAGAATCATAAAGACGAGAACAGCTCAGTTTGAATTTCTTTGGTTGTATGTGCATTGCAATGACTGTTAGACAACGTTGATAGTCATGATGGGAAGAAAGATAATATAAGAATGGAAAGCATGACAACAGCAGTGTATACACCGAATATTAAGAATGAAGTGTAACATTTAATGCAGGGATTAAAATACTTTATATAACTAATGCTGCATGAATATCTGCGTACTGGCTCGTTACGTTCCTTATCAATATAATACAGAATACAAACAAATATACGAACATCTGAGAATCTACCTTTTATGACCAAGAATCAACGAGACTCCTGCAAATTGCCATATAACCTTGAAAAATATTACTTAAGTAAAAAAAAACAACATTGCAAATATTGTATTTATGCTTTAAAAGGGAAGTCGAGGATTGAGAGAGGACCGTCAATTAAGTATGCGGGTTTGAAGGGATGACTACTAATCGAAATAAGGAATGTAGTGGCTTAGAGAACAATATTAGTGTAAATTAGCAGATTCGTGACTATTCATAATTGACATGAATTATGGTTACCTGTGTATTCTGGGGAGAAGTTGTGTATTCATAGTGTTATTCTAGAGTGAGTGAAATATTACTGCTTGCATATTCAAATCTATGACAACACTGAAACATTTTATATCAAGTCAGGCACTGACGTGTTTAAGTGTTGGTAGCCGGGATTGCCAGGTGTACTGGAAGTCCATGCCAGAGGTGTGCCTGAAGCTGCCTGGCCGCCATAACTGCCTTGCCCGGCCTGAGCACCCGTCCAATCGAAGCGGGTGTCCCCAACACGCCACGAGTTGTACTTATCATAATGGTTGGTCGTTCCGAGAGAGTTGGTGGTAATGTCGATGGCACATGGGTCCGTCTCAGCGTCATTGGTACAGCCTAAGAAAAATATGACACAAAGTAATTCAGACTCTATTTCCAAGGCTTCCTGACACATTCATATCTTGAAAGAGTTCACGCGAAATTTTCCAGAGGATGATGTCCTCGACAGGAAATCATCCTCTATTATATAGATAATAAATTATATAAATAATTAATTGTATAACACATTACATCCTTATACTTTGTCTAATACACGTTTGAACCTTCGTACATCACACCAGCGTGACATGATTCCATACACTGAGGCTTAAAATAAGTAATATATAAGTAAAGACGGATGGAGTGACTAACCTGGTCGATGGGCGCTGTCTATGCCTCCTCGCACAAACAAATCTTGACCGTCATTTGTTTGTTTGAACATGAAAATGACGGTGCGGTAAATGCCGTCGGTGATACTGGGTTCCGTTGGGCCTAGCGTGGTAGTGGTGGTGGTTGTCGTGTGGTCTATGGGGAGGAAGACAATCATCACATTTTTGCATTCCGTCATGGTAAGAAGACAAGAATGTTGAGGAGTGACTAAACAAAACATAATCACCAGTTGAGGCACAAGCAGCTCTCGCAGTTGATAAATGTCAACAAGTGCGTATTGATGGTGCTTACAGGCTTTCCCCGCAACTTTAATAAAGTTTTTCCCACAGCATTTCTATATTCAAGCTAATGTCTTACCGTCGAGTCATAACCACAGTGCGGCTGACAATGACTAAATATTGATTGTTTAAGTACATTTTAATTTTGGTAACGAAAAGAGCGTCAATTTTTTTTTTTATATATTCCTGATAACTGCTCACTTACATATCTCTTAGTATAATGTGGGACTTCTATTTAATCTTTAGAAGGCAGGGTTTTCGAGAAAGTGGTGCAATAGATGATAATCATGAGGTGTTGGGGGGCGGTCCAGCCTTCTGTGTCATGAGTGCTCGAGGAAGTATTCTAGATATATTTGTGTATTCCTGTTTCGACCTGTAGCACTGTGTCGAGAAGATGGGTGAAATGCTAAATGTTAAATGTTAGAGTCATGTGCATAAAGCCACTACTTAATCAGATAGAGGCAAGAAGACAGAGAGGGGCAGAGACAAGACAATAAATATCCCACGAGCTCTTTGCAGTGATTCCTTGTCTACAGCTATTTCATGTCTCCTGGAGGCAACACAATAGCTTGCAACGAGTGTCAGCACTCTGCTTTTACTGACAGTTTCCTTATGTTTAAACGACATATAGGATGTGTCTCCTGAAGTACTGTGTAAATTACTCCGTTACCAGTTAGTAAAGATGGTAATTGTTTTTTCAGTTTCGACAGCAGAAGCATCTTATTTTTAGTTGTAGCTACATGTAATTTCGAACATTCTATACCTTATCATAACCTGCATCTCATTCAGTCTTTCATGACATCAGTATACAGTTTTCCTTTAAGAGAGAGAAGGGGAGGAGTGTTTGTATCATCACAGGAGAGATGGTCACTGCATTTGAAAAAGATAGTCTTAGTCTGTTTTCTTTTTGCCTTTCGGATCTTTTCCATATCTTACACGTGTAGTCCAAAGTGGTCAATTCAATAATACTAAGACTGTTTTCTCTCACACCACTTATACTTACAATGCTTTCTACTCTTCTCTGATAGTTAATTCAGGAAGCGACTTTCTTCTCTTACCTTAATGTCCTACTATTCATAAGAACTCGCCTGGTTCAGGGGTTGCGGTTACGACAGGTGGCTCAGAGCAGTCACAACCCACGCAGATAGCAAACACGGGCTCGTCTTCGTTAGTAATGGAAACATGAGCAGTGCCGTCCTCACCGACAGTTACAATCTGGCAAGACACCACATCTTGGTACGTGCCAGCTGACATCCCTGTTTGGAAGTTCTGAAGAAAAAAAACACGGACATTGAGACTTTAAGTAAAGGGAAAGAGAGATAAAAAAAATGTGAATTCTGAGTAAAAGATAAGCAAGTTTCTGGTTTTAAGAAATGTGAAAATCTATTTTGTATGCCAATCACATACAAATGTTCCATGTCAGTTATTGAAAGCATCTCCATAATTCTATAAGAAGCACCATCATACCTGGGACACAGTGCCGTATTTGACCATTGCAAAGAAGCCTTTGTTGCCCCTGGAGAAGGCCACCACGTTACCGTCGGTGTAGTAGTTCTCCCACATGGTAGAGTCGGCCACAGCGTTTCTAAATCGCACCTAAGAGAAACTGACTTGACTATATGTTATGTTGTCAGTATGAAAATACATTGTGATACACATTGAATTATTACTATAAAAAAAATTAAAGTAAACAAATCTTCTGTCCAAGATAAACCACACCATTTTATAGATGGAGCTCCAGCGATGCTCACAGACCCATCCGCCTTCACATTGGTTGTCGCTGTTGATCACAACATTGGCCGTGCTGGGACAACACACATCATTTAGTCACCTACTGTCTACTGAGTATTGGCTGTTAGGCCTATTCAATGCACTCTCCACTAACATTCCCTCACTCCTAGGTGGCCTTTAAAGTACCGCCGCGCCTCACCTGTAGTCTGTCAGGTGTGGGGGACCGGCGTCAGAGTCGTCACCAAAGAAGTAGGATGACATGATACGAGTGAAGCCATAGGGTTGTGCCAGGGTGAAGGCCACGCCTAATCGGTAGTCCTTCGGGAACTTGTGGGTGAGAGTGTCTCCTGTGCATGGGATCCAAGAATGAGGTTTGAATGACAGCTTTGGGGGGAGTGAATACGATGTAAAAGAAATGACAGTTCCAGACACTCACCAGCTCCTCCATGTCCTCGCTGGTTGTCGTGGTTGTCGACGAAGACAAAGGCCTTGTCGGGGTCTGCCATACCCCAACCGGGGTCATACACACCACCCAACTGACCAGGGTCCTGCACGCCCCACGCCACCTTCTGCGAGTACCGGAACTCTGTCATCCGACCTTTGCCCAGAGAAATTTGTGAGTGACTTACACCGTCAGACCAACGCCCCTGACTGACCAATGCTGCTGACCAAGGAGTTTTTAGGATTGCTTCCTTTCTTTTTTTCTAAAGGGGCACACATGAAAGTTGTACATTCATTAGAAAGATAATTTAAATCTCAATATAGCACTTGGATAAATACAAAGTACAATATAACACATTTTCCAAGAGTATCCCCCCTTTTATATAAAGATAACGGTAAATAATATTTCCCTTCCAAACTGACCCAGGCCGTAATATTCCTGTACAGTGACAGCGCCGTCGTTCCTGTCGATCACTTCGTGGTAGAAGAAAGGACGTGTGTTGGCAGGGAAACCTTCATCAGTATTGAGGTCGCTGGTCAAGCTTATCATTGCCTCCAGGTCCTGAACATAGAAGCAACTGTATTAGTATGTTTATGGCGGAGTGGTTCCGCCGAAGGTAGATTGTTTGTGCCTGTCATAGTGGTCTGATATCAACCGAAATTTCAACATTTCATGGTTTAGATCCTTTTTCTACATTCCATAACTTGATCTCAAACGCTATAATGTTGAGATCGAAGAAAATCGTAAGGAGTTTCTTGGGAATTTCGTTCTGTATGGTTTGTAGTGGTTCGGAAGAAATCATAACTTGCAAATAAGTTTTCAACTATGCTCTAACATTCAAAGTTTAATAGACAACAGAAGAAAAAAATTGTAGCATTTCGTAGTTTATGCGTAGGTGAACCGCAGTGGTTCCTAGAACTTCTCTGATGGTTCATGCCTCTTCGTAATGGATAGGTCCAAAAATATGGCGAATTCCTACTAACTGCTATAATCTTGTCAATATGTTAGATCCTGTGTGGAGAAAGAAATTACCGTCCGATTTTCTACAATGTTGCTACTTGTTACTATTCAACTACAAACCTTCCCGAACTGTCCAACGTGTCAATTGTCCAACGGTTCACTTGGAGGAGAACTGGGTTTAATATAACCTCATAAAAACTAGTACTAATATTGAGTACTTAAAAAAATCCACAGCTAATAATAAAAAAAATTGCATATTATATTTTGGAATAAGAGGGCAAAGTAAAAAATATTTTGTTGAGGTATTGCCCCTCCGTTCCCCCTCTAAAACCACCCTTGCTTGGAAAAACTGTGTACTGCAGACATTGATCTGCACCAATACACGCTGAATCGACCAACATGTCTGCTACATGACCACACCACAGTCTTATGGGGCCACCTTAATGAAAAGGAATTATAACGTAAACGTGACAAACACGTTCTGTCCTATATTTGTATCTCTGTGTCCACCCTGAAACAAAGTTTATAAATTGGTTTTCTAAAATTGATGCCTCTGAGATAAATAATGTGGTACAATTTTACCTCAGGCCACATGTGTTTGGAGGCGTCAATCCTGAAGCCTGCGACTCCAATGTCCACCAGTTTGTTAAAGTATTGAGCCACCTTCTCTCTCACATACTGTGTGGCGCCGTAGAGATCCGTTAGTCCTACTAGGTAACAGTTGCGGACGTTATTAGGGTCACCATAGTTGTTGACGTTGCCTGTTGGAAGATATTTGGATCATATGTGGAATTCTGAATTCTACACACATAACAAGTTACAAGTGTGTATGTATATAGTATGAGGTCTTTCGAATTCTCAGCATCTTTCAAGCTTACCATCATGTGAAGGACATATGTCTTTGGGCGTGAAATGATCTGCAGTATAAGGAACGCCAGGGAAGTCTAACTTATCAGAGTCAAAGTCGGAACCAGCCGATCCCTTGCCTCGCCGACCTAACCCCGCCATGTGATTCACGACTGCATCAACGAAGATCCTGATGATCCGTAGACGGGAACATTATCATTTTGAGCACACTATTTAGTACTTGTCAGAGTATCTGCATATAATTTTTGGGGTGTATGAAATGGTAATTATAAAATTATAATGGCTTGACAAAAATATTAATGTTTATAATTTTTTGTTTCCACATTTCACTCTGAACACACACACACACACACACACACACACACACACACACACACACACACACACACACACACACACACACAGGTTAAAAAGTCTGCCGAGGCTGTTGGTCAGGTATGAGAAGGACAATAGGCTTCTGTCCTGCAGTGGAATCAGAGATGATGATAATGATGTTGCTGGCTTGCTGCAGCTGTTGCTACTATTGTTGTTGCTGCTGCTGCTGATGATGATGATGTTGATGATGATGATGATGATGTTAATGATGATGGTCTAAACCATTCCATCCACTGTTTCACCTGACTCCAACTGCGTTGCAGCGGTGGACCATGACAGTGAACTCCTCTTCGGTGCCGGAGCGGGAATGCAGTTTGTAGGAGATGGGTTGATATCGTTGCCACCAAGGATACGGGTATTCCTCCGAGATAATCACATGTTCATTGGGCGGCGAAACCTATGGAATAAGGATAATCGGAAAGAGGCTGTGTCACCTTCGTGCTATTCTATTGGCAATATTCTCCTTGCCATACCATACGTTTTATGTGTAAGAAACCCAAAGTTCAAGCCTAATTACTTTGGATTACACTTGTGATTTATCCTACTGTAGCCAAGATCCGATCAAACTTCCTACATAACATAAGCAAGCAGAATGAAGCACACACACACGGGTAAGGAAGATAGCACAGTATTTTGCCAACTCTGTACAGAAGGCAACAACTTGTCAAAAAAAATCTGTAACACGTAATGGGAGTTGAATCGTTAATCGTTTTTTTCATATATCTTAAGAATACATCAATGCTTCTCACCTGAACACCACAAAAGCCAGCCTGAGACAGAAACCGTTCACATTCGAGGGCGATGTCTGTCCATTTCCATTCGAAAAGATGAACAATAACTGTCTTACCGTCGCAGGCCGGGTTCTCGTAGCCTACTGTGTGTGCTGCCTGTACAGACCACGTTGTAGTCAGCAGTAACAAGCTGTAGAAAGTTCCGGTTTTGAATTGCACAAAACTCAATATTTTTTTTCATTATCCCACCTGTCATCCCTATCCATACTCTGATCCAACCGTCTTTTAAAGCTACCTATTGACTCAGCACTTACTACGTGTCTACCCAGCCTATTCCAATCGTTCACGACTCTGTTAAGCTACGGTCACACTGTCCAAGTATATGCTGGGAAATCCCAGTGTATGGTTGTAAATTGGATTTCCAACCCAAGGGTAATGGTCACACTGTTCAAGGATACACAAAGCACAACAAACATACCGAACACAATGGAGAACGGTGTGTTATTTCTTGCAGCCCTTACCCATACTCTTCTGACAATTGTGTAAGGTTATAGACGTATCCAAAGGATGAATAATAGGGTGAAAAGATTGTGGGTTAAGCCATGGATGGATAGAAAAGAAAAAAAGTGTGTACAGCAACTTAGTCCAGATGTTTGTTTTGGTAGCGGGCTGGCGGGCGAGCGAGTGCTATCAAATGAGGGTCTAGAAGATCTTGTTATAATTTCATTAAAAATATTCGTGTATGTTGTTTCCGGCAGAATTTATTTATAAATCAATTCTATACTATTATTTTTTCGTATGATGTGAAGTATAACATTTAAAATAATATCTGTAATAATTAATAAAATAGATCCTTTGTTTCTTAATTCCAACCTTGGATGGCAAACGATGCGAGATGTCTTGACAATTTCCAAGCGAAATGCTACAAGGTTGGACGAAAATCAAACTCTACAGTTGGATCCAAGCATTTTTTGGCCAGTGTGACCGCGGCTTTAGTGAACCAATATCTACCTAGGTCTGTCATGAATCTAAGTTTTTCTAGCTTGTACCCATTTCCACGTGTCCTATCCTGACTACTAAATTCTAAAACCTGGATCATGTCAGGAGTGGGATTCGAACCCACGCCCTCAGAGAGGACCAGAAAGCCCGCACCCTTCTATCGGAAGAGAAGTTACCTTGAGTCTGGCGCCTTAGACCACTCGGCCACCCTGACTATATATCGACGCAATCCTTGGTTTGAACAAATGAAT
>JAPQNM010000002.1:18333163-18335663 GCA_029783475.1 Metacarcinus magister | reverse complement strand
TGAAAAAATAAATATATATAAATTAATAGATAAGAATAAAAGAACTCATAATCCCTTTAACTTCCCGACTTATGATGAAACAAAATCTACAAAAAACATCCATTATTTTTCTGTACAGCAGTCTTACCACTATAACTGTAGGTACTGTAATTGAGCTGTAAAAAGAATAGGAATGAGAATATCTCCTCCTTAGCCGAGCAGACATAGCCTATCCTGTGCCTGGCAGCTTGTGGCTATAGTGACAGCTAATAACTGCATAACTCTGTTTATTCCAAAACACTGTAAACTCCTCTGCTGTATGCATAATTATCATTAAAAACACAGAAGTACCTTTCAATAACACTTATAGGAAGATTTGTTCACTATGTTTGTGGCGCTTGTGAGGAATAACCACCAATGGTTTTCTCTTAGTCAGGGATCATGATGAGGTTGTCAACACTCCACCAATGGTTCTGGCTGTGTGTGTAATGAGGAGGGAAACTGCAATAGGGAACAGGTTTATAAGTGTTGGCAACTCATGCTTAAAATAACCCCAACGTGTTTCTGTTTTATTAAGGCAAGAACCATCTTGACATGTGTGTGTGTCAGCCATTGATTCCTTGAGGTGTGTACTATTACTATTGTATCATTGGTCAGTTAGAGGTTGATAATATCATAAAAGCAATAAAAGAATAGAAACTTCCCTTTAAGAAACACTAATCACTTTGGATGAACATTTACAATCATTAATCTACCTTTGGTTATTCTTATGTTCCACAGATAACATAGCATTTCCCTTTTATAAAAGTGGTAAAATAATGTCAACAGTATTTAAAAGACATTTAGTGTCAATGATTTATCAAAACAAAATTCTCAGGGTTTGTACACGCTATGAATGTAATAAAAATATATATTTTTACACGATACCTAATATGTCAAACGATTAAATAATTCATAAAATTACCATAACAATTGGACACAGCCTGACTGTTAGTTTTCCTGGTTGCCATATAATTCATAGAGTGGGGCAGACACAGGCGGCCAGGTGAGGTCTGCCTTCATGTCCTGCAGTACTATCTTGTACTTGTTCTTGGGTGTCTTCTTGCAGGTCACAAATTGGAAGCACTTTTTAAGAGATCCACTGTTAACCAGCCACTTGGGGAGGAAAAACGCTACTTAGAAAGATAAGAATAACATTTAAGATTATTGAGATTTCTTTATATTTCACTGTTTGATATGATGGAATGATAAAAGGAAACCTCTTTGAACACTTACCTCAATACTATAGGAAAGAACCATGTGCGTGCCCACCAATAAGACTAAGGTGACCCGGAACATCATATGCTTGTTTGTATCATGACGGATTCCCATGAAATCCATCAACCAAGACCATGGAGACAGCATCATCAGCATGTTAACAGTCCCAAGCAGCAGTAGTGCCAATGTCAGCCGGACTGCCAAACAGCAATCACAAAATATTAATAAATGAGCTTATTTAGAAAACAACTATAACAAGTATTTGGGTCTACCATTTGTGAGCTTAGTACTGTCAATCATGGCAAGTGTCAGTCATGTTTATGATGTCAGACCACATCCATGTAAACATACACATGTTCATAGCTCCAGTTAAAGCCAGGACTAAATTGCAGTTTATTTTGTCACTTTATGCACCATGTTCATGCTGCATTATTAGTGTTTTCTTATTCTTTTGTGTTTTTAATAATTTCATGTAGTCTACACATTCTTTGACCATTACATAATTCTAAATAACTTCCATGATAGTTTGGTTTTAATTTGCACCATTGTTAATAAAGGCTAGTGCACTATTGCACTCTTTCCCATTTCCACTACATGGCACTTTTTTGCATTAAACTCCATTTCCCATGTCTTGCTCTACTCACTCATACACACACATACACACACACACACACACAGACACACAGATATATATATATATATATATATATATATATATATATATATATATATATATATATATATAATATATATATATATATATATATATATATATATATATAATATATATATATATATATATATATATATATATATATATATATATAATATATATATATATATATATATGTATATATATATATATATATATATATATATATATATATAAAGTATATATATATATATATATATATATATATATTCTTTTTTATCTTCTTTTTTTTTATAAATATGTTTAGAATATTTGTTTGAATAAGTGGAAAACAAAATGTGTGGAGAGGTAAACGAAATATGAGATATGCATTGTACATGTGTAGACAAGAACCTCAATAGTTTCAGAAATATACTAATGATAGAATAAGATTAAGGTATTATACAATGAAATTAAAGACAAAAGAAGTCAAATATATGTATGATTGATAATGAATGACACTTCTCATAAGTTTTCCGAGAATGTGAAATCACCTACTTTATAGACTATATAGCTTCTGAAAATGAATCATCTTATCATTTTGCAAAAGTTATTCTTACACATACCTCTTAC
>JAPQNM010000002.1:18325663-18328163 GCA_029783475.1 Metacarcinus magister | reverse complement strand
GTTGCTAGGAATGGGATGGATCTTAATTGATGTGGCAGGGCTAATCCAGTTCTGCTGTAACGCTCTGATGTGAAAGTCACTGAATGGTGTGTGACTGACCTACATGAAGATGTATGTATACAACATGTTTACTTACTCCACAATCATTGGCACCATCCCCACACATAGCAACAATGTAGTTGATGGACTGCAGTTCTTCTACAAGGTGTGCCTTCTGGTCAGGGGACATTCGAGCAAACACAGTGCCACGGCACACTATTCTTGGGACCAAATCAGGGAAATACTGGTTTATCACAGACCAGGCCTTCCCACTTACAGCCAGGTGGTACTTGGGATCAATGTTCAGACACACAGTATTCTGTATCAAGAAAATAAGTCATGGTGAGAAGTAGAAAAAAAAAATCAAAACTACATGGAGATTTGGAAGTGAAAAACTACCTTGAGTCATCATCATCATTATCATCTTTTTGAAAGTCTCTATACATGCTTGACACAGGAATTCAGATAAATGAAGAATATATATATATATATATATATATATATATATATATATATATATATATATATATATATATATATATATATATATATAAAGAATCTTTGATTTGCTTATGATAATATTCTAATGAGCGAACTACAGCAGATGATTTTGCAGTTGCACAGAAAAGCCAGAGAGTGACTTTAAAGATGAATATGAAGAAAACTAAGGTTATCTGCAACAATTACATATTAGACCATGAAACTAAAATACATGATTAAGTAATAGGATTCCTGTATCCCCTACTACATGGAGATAAAATGGCTAATTAATATTATACTATTTACAATAGAGCATTGTACTAGTAGTGGAAATGCAGCATAAATTAAATACTGACCCCATTGGTGACAGCATCTGGTGCATGAGCTGGTTCAAATATAAGGGTTGCAGACTGTCCTTCAGTTGGAGGTGAAGCTTTGGCCACAAGTATTCTGTCTGAGGTGCCCACCATGCCACAGTCACGAGCCACACTGATGGCCGTCAAGATATTGTCACCTGCAGAACCACATTAACTGTTACTTTTAAATAATCTTAAAACTTAAAGAGAAAAAAAAAAAACGAATTAATTCTTCTCATACCGTACATACTCATAACAGGGGCTACTTAGAAGAAAATATTACAAGATGATATGAGATAATATTTCAATATCATTCATACTCATTCAACATAGCTATATGTATTGGAAATATCCTTGCAGCATCTGATAGACCTAATTAAACTCTACAACTGTCATTATGAATATTTGCTCTATGGCTGATAATTACACTGTAAAATGAAACCTTATCCTTTTTCAGAAAACATGAATTTCTTCCTCATTTTCTCAAAAGCAATTAAAAATATTGGAAATAACATTGCAGCATCTGATAGACCTAATTAAATTCTACAACTGTCATTATGAATATTTGCTCCAAGACTAATAATTACGCAGTAAAATGAAACTGTATCCTTCTTCCAAAAACATGACTTTCTACCTCATTTTCTCGAAAGCTATTAGAGATATTGGAAATATCATTGCAGCATCTGATAGACCTAATTAAACTCTACAACTGTCATTAAGAATATTTCCTCTAAGACTAATAATTACGCTGTAAAATGAAACTGTATCCTCATTTTCTCGAAAGCTATTAGAGATATTGGAAATATCATTGCAGCAGACCTAATAAAACTCTACAACTGTCATTATGAATATTTGCTCTAACACTAATAATTACGCAGTAAAATGAAACTGTATCCTTTTTCTAAAAACATGACTTTCTTCCTCATTTTCTCGAAAGCTATGAGAGATAATGGAAATATCATTGCAGCATCTGATAGACCTAATTAAACTCTACAACTGTCATTATAAATATTTGCTTTAAAACTAATAATTAAGCAGTAAAATTAAACCATATTCTTTATCCAAAAACATGACTTTCTTCCTCATTTTCTTGAAAGCTATTAGAGATATTGGGAATATCATTGCAGCATCTGATAGAACAAATAAAACTCTACAATTGTCATTATGAATATTTCCTCTAAGACTAATAATTACGCAGTAAAATGTAACTATCCTTTTTCCAAAAACATGACTTTCTTCCTCATTTTCTCAAAAGCTATGAGAGATATTTGAAATATCATTGCAGCATCTGATACACCTAATTAAACTCTACAACTGTCATTATGAATATTTGCTTTAAGACTAATAATTAAGCAGTAAAATGAAACTATTTTTTTTCCAAAAAAATAACTTTCTTCTTCCTTTTCTCGAAAGCTATTATAGATATTGGGAATATCATTGCAGCATCTGATAGAACAAATTAAACTCTAAAACTCTCATTATGAATATTTCCTCTAAGACTAATAATTACGCAGTAAAATGTAACCGTATCCTTTTTCCAAAAAACATGACTATCTTCCTCATTTTCTCGAAAGCTATTATAGATATTGGACATATCATTGCAGCATCTGATAGACCTAATCAAA
>JAPQNM010000002.1:18305663-18323163 GCA_029783475.1 Metacarcinus magister | reverse complement strand
GTTGGCCCAGGACTCGTACAATGACTGACATGCGCTGGCTGCTACTACTGAATGGGAACTGACGCACTATTCCAATCTCATATGGAACCTATAAAAAAAAAGGGACCTGTTTTTAAGAAGCAAATTTTAGTAATACAACATGAAACAAACTTCTGGAAATCAATGGCTAAAGTCTACACCACACAGTATAAGAGTTTCTCCAACTTCAGCTCAGACACCATCTTGTTACCCTGTTGTGAGGGAAGCCAAACAGTTTACCATATACAAATATGCTTAAAGCAGTCCTTGTCTTTTGAAAAAGAAATCATAACCATAATTATGAAACACTGCACCAGATATGCCAGTGTGACTAACAAGTATGAAATTTCATTTTACAATACTATTGTGTTCACTGAATTAGAGGAATCCATTTCTATCTCACACTATGGCAAGATGTAAGATAATAATGGCTTAGTGAATAGTGTTCCAGTTATCAAAATATTATTCATGCTTCCACAATTAAATTTGATGCAGATGCAGATCCCATTCAATGCATGGTAGCATTGAAATACATATATGTCGATAGAGGTTAAAAGTAAACAGTTAAAAGATATCCAAGAAATGACATAGGTATCAGCCTAAGGTAGAAGTGTAGAAGGAAGGAAAGTAAGGGGTTACAACCTGAAAAGGTGTTTCCAACACGTCAGAGTAGCCAGGAGGATCAATGTAAGTCTCCTGATGGCTGGGCTTCACCACAGTTGGTGTTACTTGGTCATAGTTGGTGGAGCCCGGTGCAGGTTCCTCCAGGGTCTGCCAGGAAAATATACTGGTTATATGAAGAATGTATGGATGTGCACGTATGTATTCATCTGTATATATTTACCTAGTTGTAACATACAGGAAAAAGAGCTATGCTTGTACTGTCCCGTCTCTAAAGTTACCATTATCCAGTTTGCTTTTTGAAATCACGAATATTTCTTGCATTAATCACTTCTGCATCAAGTTCATTCCAGGCTTCTATGCTTCATTTGCATGTGTGCATGCAAGCAAACACACAAATGTTTGAGTGGAGCCAAAAATTGGAAACAGAGTTTAATGCCAAGAAATGTGCAGTGATGGAAATGGACAGGAGCAGTAAAAGACAAACAAGAAATTATTTTATGGGAAATTAACATTTTTAGTGAAAGAAAATACTTGGGAGTAACAATTATGAGTAACTTATCACCAGGAAAAAAATATATACAGGATCACCAGATAAACATACAACTTATTGAAAAATATACGAATGGCATTCACCTATCTAGACACGATAAGGAAATATAATTTTATCAATGATTCACCAAGGTTGGAATACACAGCAATGATATGGTCATCTTACAAAAAGAAGGATATAAGGAAGATTGAGAGGATACAAAGAATAGCAACTAAGGTGGTCTCAAGTCCGAGAGATATACCATATGAGGAGAGTTTAGCAAGATTGAATCTCCCAACCCTGAAAGAAAGATGGGAAAGAGATCTAATTGTAGTGTATATAACTCAGAAAGAGATGGAAAAAGTGGAAAAAAGACAATCTGTTTATGTGGGACTCAAAAGATACCTACAATCCCCATTTTAGCTTTCATTTCTCTCATACATTCATCCATAAAAATATTAAACAGCCATGTCACACATCATTGTTTCACACCAGCTCCTATAAAATAAACTTTCACTTAGGTCTCCATTCACCCTCACACATGCACTTGCCTCTTTATAAAATACCTTAGTTCCTGACAATAACTGCCCTTCAACACTACAAATTTTCAGAACGTTCTAAAGAGATTTTCTAACAACTCAATCATATGCTTTTTCAAGTCCATAAAGGCTGCATAGTTATTCATCCTTCCCTAAGTACTCCTCTACTATAATTTCAACTGCAGATATCTGGTTCATGTCTTTTTCTTTCCTGAATCCATCCTGCTCCTCACTAGCCTTACCCTTAGTTATTTACATTAATCTCTCCGTCAAGACCCTCCCATATAATTTTCCTGACACACTAAGCAAACCCATTCCTCTATAATCATATAATTACATACACTCATCTTTACCTTAATACAGGGGCACAATAATTGCATTCTTTCATTCATCTGGTACTGTTTTCAGTTTCCATGCAAGGTCAAAAATCAAAACCCATCCATTCAAACACTGTTTCTCCTCCAAATTTTGATATTCCTGCAGTTATTCCATTCACACCTGCAGCTTCAACATACTTAAGTTTATTAATTGTTGTCTTTACTTCTTGTTCACCAATTCCTTTCTGCATGATGATGCTAGTAAGGACAGATGTGGGTGTAGAAAAGTAGAGATTGGAGAAGGCTTGGCAGAAGTTATCAACGTTGAGGAGGCTGGTGACATACATGATAGGTGTAAATCGTTTAAAAAAATATATAATAAAGGGGTGGAAATAAATGTGCCAAAGATGATTAGGAGAGATTAACGGAAAAACGACTGGTTCAATAAAAGATGTGAAGTAGACAAGAGAAAAAGAGATATTGCAATGGAGAATGGAGAGAATAATGATTGCCATTACATGGAAAAATGGGAAGAGAGCATCATGGCTTAGGGAGCAGACCAGAGTTGAAGAAATCTTGACCAGAATTAAAAGAAAAAAGTGGACATGGGAAGGACATGTCATGTGACGAACAGATAATAGCAACCCAGGGATGGTAAAAGAAGGCAGGCAGACAGAAAACTAGATGGCGAGATGAGATAGGAAGTTCTGTTGGAGCAACCTGGAATAGACGGGCATCTGATAGAGAAGAATGTTGGGGGAGGCCTTTGTCCTGCAGTGGACTCAATGAGGCTGCTGCTGCTGCTGCTGCTGCTGCTGCTGATGGTGATTGCATTAATCAATACTTTCTTAGATGGTGATGGTGTTAGTATTTGAACCTGCATGATCAATGGCATTTGTGAAACTCATGCAGCAAACTACTATATGAAATTGGTTTTTCAAAGTTATCCACCTGTGGACTGTAAAATGTAGTATGCATAGTTTGTAAGGTTATCAAGTGAAATAGTCTGACTCCAGCACTTAGAAAATAAATTGTGTATTGGAAATCAACAACGGTGCAGGAATGAAATTAAAGGATAGAAAGGAGTTGGATGAAGGCCTAGTGCATCAGTGCAGAAGAGAAAAGTAAAAGATTGGAGTTGTGATAGGAGGCATGTAACTAAGTAGATGGAAGGGATGGAGTGCGACATGAATAGAAGAAAATGAAAGGAAAGAATAAAGTAAATAGTGTGTGATGTGGTGAACAGATCTAAGAGGGAAGGAGAGGGAGGGATGGCCACTGTATATTTTATTCTTTTTGAATCATCACACTATCAATGCAGATAGCTATCAATTCAGCATTTACACTCATTAATATAAAAGAAGTGAAGAGATGCTTCTACACACATATGATTGCAATTTTGAAATAATCTACAATGAATTATTAATATTCACATAATATGGCATGTTCTTTTGAGAGAAATACTTATTAGAGTAATCAATATTGAAAGCTGTTACACCTGTTCTCCAGCCTCAAGAAATGTAATCTGATATCTAAAGGGAGCTACACATTTTTCATGGGAAGTTGTGCAAATAGAGTGAAGTGTGATGTAGTGGAATAGGTGAAAAGAAATCATTTCAGGTAGTTTGGTCATCTTGAGAGAATGAAGAGTGATGAGTTTGTCAAGAAAGTGTATGTGAGTAAAATTGAGGGTCCTAGTAGAAAAAAAAGGCCACTTGTAAGATCTATCTATCTATAAATATACCAGGCTGTTATCCCCCTAAAGGAAGGTAGCCAAGACAAGGCACACATACACACACCCATGCACACATACATATCTAGCCACTAGGCCCCCATAGGAGAAGTGAAGTACACCCCATTCAAACACTGCGTGTCAGGTCAGTCACGCAATGAGGACAAGGGCGGGAGTCGTATCCACAACAGAATCCCTGGGTTTACCCATGCCACTTCAGGTTTAACTCATCTGCACCTGATATGATCCAAGGGTCATACCAGTTGTAAGATGGAAGGATAAAATAAAGGAGTACATGCATGAAAGTGCTGATAGAGGGGGAAATCTTGAACAAGCAAAGAGGGAGTGTGTGGATAAGGAGAAGTGGAAGCCCTTCTGCCGTGACCATCCCATTGGAGAAAACAAGGCACCAGAGACTATAGATAGATAGAAGAGGTCCAAAACTTATCCTTTAACTTATAAATAGGTGAATAGGGTGCATATTTTCACATTAACCCTTGAGCTTGAATTTAAGCTTTGGTATCATTAAAAGCACACATTAACAGCAGAACTATATACAGCAGAGGAATTAAATATTGACTGTAGATAATGCAAGAAGCTTCAAAAAGTAGTTAAATATCACCTTATTGCAGATGCTGCCTTGCCCCAAGTTGCCATCACCATCCAGAGTGCTATTATGGGTGGGGAACCGTGATTGAGGAGATGCTGATAAGGCAGGTGCTGAGCTAGTTGTGTCCACACCAGATGGCAGTGAAAAAGGCACAAGAGAAAGGGGGAATGGTGCAGGATGCTTACAAATAGGTGGTGGAGAGAGGGAAGAGGGAGGGGGACGGACAATAGTGGGTATGAGGCTATCAAATCGGTGAGTGTCTTCCTCATCAGGCTCCTCCAGCTCCTGAGGCACATAGATGGAAGAGGTTAGTAAGCACCATCCATAAGCCACACTCCAAATGTGAGAGTAACATGAACCAAACCTTAATTAAAAAGTAACCTTAAGCTACACCTGTGCCTGAATATCACCTTGGTTAAGCCATCACCTCTAGGTTATATAGTTATACCTCCACCTGAAAGTCACCTATATCAAACCATTACCTCAAGGTTATATGAGTATAGGTGTATTTCTATGAGTTATCTTTGTGTAGACAAGCTGTTGCATTTTTGCCCAAAAACTATATGTATAAATATGTTGTTTCAATAGAACTTTACCAATTCCATAAGTATCATAATGATCAGCTTCTAATAAAATATCAGGTGAAATTCAAATCAAATACATATACCATTTGCCATTACTACCATAACCTTTATCATTCCAAAATAATAATCTAAACTATTACTGAATAAAATCAGATAAAAACTATGTATTTTATACTTTGATAACTACAAAATTTTTATGTCATATAAGAAGTAATACTAAATCCAAACAATTATATTCTATTAATTGAAGTGCAATACTTGCTGATAAGAAAACCTCTGAGATCATATTGAAGTATGAAATGTTTTTTAATATATTTACAAACAAAGATGGTTATTCAACTAATTCATAATACTACTAACATTACTGCTATAAAAATAAACAAGCCCATTATTCAACTAATTCATAATACTACTAATATTACTGCTATAAAAACAAATAATACTATTTGTTATTTACCCATTTAGTGGCTTCAAACATCTTCACATCAAGAGGGTCTCCAGTCAAGGCACCATGAAGGTAGGTAAGGGAATGGCAGCTGGCCATAGCAGCCATCAGGTGGGAGGAGTAGTGAATATTGGACACGTCCATAACAGGGCTCCCTAAATGAGCTTCTTTGGCCTCCAGGACACCCCACACCTCCAATCCATCCTCTGTCAAAGTTCCTGTCTGGAGATAAGATACCATACTATCTCAATGAAGTCCTTATTTTACTTGGCAGGATTCAAAATATATGTAATAATTTTCACTTCATAAAAGTAAAAATACCACCAACTATTTATATACAGTAATGCAGAAAAACGCAAGATAAAAATGAACTCTTCAGAATGTCACAAATGGCTGTTTTACCCTCCTTGAATAGTTCCCAGACTTTACTTGGAATGTAATGCAAATGGATGGTTATGAATGTTTATGATAGATATGTAAAATCTTGAAAGATACTATTTTTACACTAACTGAATACGAACATTGAAATATTTGAGAACTTCACATGAAGCTAAAACCATTTAATTATAAAAGACACTATATAAAAGGTGGTTAAGAGGAATGAGAACAGAAAAACCCGCACCTTATCAAAGCACACCAACTTGATCTTGCCCGAAACATTAATTCTAGGAGGGGATATGCAGAATATTGCCTTTTTCTTGAGTCTGCTTTGAGCATAGTAGGTTCCCACTGTCATGGCTGCTGGTAGAGCTGGTGGTACTACTATGGTCACAATGTCCAGGGTGCGCACCAAGGTCTTCACAAACCCTTCCTGTGAACACATAAGATTTTTCAACATTATAATTATCTGTAACACTAAATAGCTTCTTTCTTTTCTTACAATAACAAAAAATATCTGAATAATGTATAATACTAACAAGCTACACTGCAAGATTTATTTATAGAAGCTGAAAGTAGCAAAATGCCATATTATCCCTTCAATTAAGTAGTTTCTTGCAACTGTTTAAACTGATATGAAATTTCAAAATTTTTTGGAATTCTTAAGTACAATACAAAGCAAAAGTGCACCAAGGAATCATGTATGTATATAACTTTATTCATTTAGTAGCAATTGTGGTCTGATGGTACAGCAGTTACTATGCTCAGCTCACAATTGAAAGGTTTGGGGTTTGAATCCCTGGTCAGATGAAGACAAATTGGGCAGCTTTCCCTTCATGCTGCATTTTTCTAGTGCGAGATTATTTTTCATAACATTATGTTGTCTACCAAAAGCACTCCATCCTATCTTCTTTTGATTTCTTATTCATGATTTGGACTTGTACTGATTTTCTCTCCTAAGTTAATATATTCCTGAACACATGCTATTATTTCATCCTCTGCTTTCATTTCATGAAGTCTTTGAAGAAATAATGCACAACACAAGAAATATCACCAAAATCAAAGAACAGTTCAGAGCAGGTGTTGACTCAGCGAGGGCTGAAGCCTGACTGACGCACACAGTGACGCCATGCTGTTTGTCATTTTTGATAAATCATACATAAATGTTATCTGCCAGTCTTTCTCTTGCTTGGTTATACTAATCTGTTGATTTCTCATATAATAATTTATTGTTGGTCTTCAACTGCTCTTGCCCATTTCCATCACTTTATATTTCTTGGCATTAAACTCAATTTCCCATCTTTGAATCCATTCAATTATCTTATCGAGATTTCCTTGTAACAATTTAGTCTTCTTCATTTTTCTTAATCTTTACTGTTAGTTTTTTATACATGTCCCTTCATTGTACATTTTCTTGTTAATTTACCATTTCAATCAAACCATAAATTGAGCTTTCAAGCAATACCACTCTCTATGGTACATTTTTACACCAATTTCTCTACCGTCCATTGTGCATCTGAGGAATTTACTAACACTGCGAAGAGCGTCTATGAATGAGTTGTCCATTTCTTGTTTACAGTATTTTCCTCTTATTGTAGAGTTTGCTATCTCTATATAGGGACAGGGCAGCCTAGAGTCATAACTCCAACCTTTCTCATTGCAACTTAAGCCTCCTGAGTTTTCCTATTAATTCCAAAACTATTGCCGCAGCAAGATCAATATCTGCAAGCCAGGCCGTCTGCTCGCTGTGCATTTACCTAGTTGTAGTATACCAGCTACACTCATATGGTCCTGTCTTCGTATCTATATTTGTCCAGTTTTCTTTCAGTTGATGTACATTCTTTGCTATTATCACTTCTTCTTTCAGTCCATTCCATGTATCTATACTTCTTTGGGGAAAATTGTACTTTTTTGTATTGTTCAAGCAAATTCCTTTTTGCAATTTTTTCTTGTGTCCCCTCAAATTTCTAGCCTCTCCTTTTCTTCTCAACATTATGTCTTTTCTATCTGTTTTATCCAGGTTGTTCATCAATTTACATATTGTAATTAAGTCTCCTCTCTCTTCTTTCTTTTAGTGTTGTTAGATGCATTTCTTTTAATCTTTCCTCATATGTTAGGTCTTCCAAATCTGGTACCATCTTAGTTGGAATTCTCAGTATTCTTTCTAATTTCAACACATTGTTTTTCTTGTGCGGGGACCATATTATTTCTGCACATTCCAATTTTGGTCTGGTAATTGTAGTCATAATTTTTCTCATCATATCTTTATCTAGGAAGTGTGTGTATACAAATACTATAAAAACCAGAAATTGTTTTTGCCACACCACATGAGTGGTAACAAGATGGTTTTACACTAAAGCCTCTATAATCCAACCTAATTGGGGGAAGACCTGGGTCGAATTAGCTGGAAGTCCGAATTATCCGATTATTACCTCTCTAGCCCCTCCACACAATAAGAACTCACTAAAACATGCCAAAACAGCACAGATTGTAGTACAGGCTCACAATCTCTTATCCGAAAATCTTGGCATCGGATTTCAGAATTTTTTGGATTTCGGAATGGAATATTTTTAGCGTAGATATTAACGTTTTTTAGATAAAACATTACAGGGGACCAGGTGGCTCAGTGGTAGAGTGCTCGGCTCGTGGCCGCAAGGTCACGAGTTTGCGCTTTGATCCCGGCAGTTACTTGGGTAGGGAGGTAGTGCTTTCTTGTCACCCTAGCGGGGCTACATGGCCTTAGGTGACCTAGCTCGAGGATTCTTGAATCCCCCGAATTAATAATAAAAAAAAATATATTAAGTGAAACGTTAAACATAAACTGGCTCAAACTAAGCTAAACACATGAAAATATACTTACATGCAGTAAAAGGTAGATCAATGTGGTCATTGTTATTATGGTGACCATTCAATTCAGCAGCACTACGAGAGACCACCTTTTGAAAGACTTCCTCCAGTGTCATATGTTTCAAAATAACAGTTCAATAATAACAGAGGTTTCTGTTTAAGCAGTCTTTCTTTGATTGAATAAACTGCCATAATCTCATGGACACTGATAAATGTACGTTGTTCCATGCCACCAATTAACTGATCACACAGTTTTACCATATGATCTATAGGCATTTATTCACCTGTGTTCACAATGTCATCATCCTCATCACTACTATCCTCATGCTTATGGTTATCTAACACCATTTCAGCAATTTCTCCATCACTCAAGGAATGCACAACAGGTACGTCATTGTCTACATTCTGAGACACAACTGAGTGACCTGGATTGACCGTGAGCTTTGATGTGCAGACGACATCCTGGAAAAATTGGTTAGTTTTCGGAGCTTTTCAGTTTTTGGAACTTCGGATAAAAGATTGTGAACCTGTACTTGTACGCACCAAAACATGGCTGATACTAAAGTCTTGAAATGCAGTACGTACTATACTCTGTCAACCCGAGTCTGTCAATAACAAAGTTCACGATATGGTAACACTCATCTCATCATGGCATCTGATTGGCTGATGCACTCCATAGATTTGGACGTGGAGTGCATCAGCCAATCAGATACCGTGATGAGACAAGACTGTTGTCATACCTCAAGGATTTTTATTGACAGACTAGGCTGGACGGAGGTTCTTTTAATGGTACTGTGCACTGAGCACTTGGCCTGAAACAGGTCGAATCTTACAAAATTTGAATTATATGGGTTCAAATTATAGAGGTTTTAGTGTATAATATATATGAACTGATAACAGAAATTTTCTTACCTGATGTAGCATGTAGATGTATATGGAGTATGACATGCCAATGGATGCAATGAAGAAAAGAAAAAGAATAAACTTCATTGCATCTTTGTAAAACTTGAAGTCCAAAGGTCGAGGGTATAGAATAGAACGTACTAGCTCCCCCTTAGCTGTGTTGAAGCCTGTTCTTACTACAACAGCAAGCACCTGCAAAGTCAACATCCAAATATATATATATATATATATATATATATATATATATATATATATATATATATATATATATATATATATACATACATATATATATATATATATATATATATATATATATATATATATATATATATACACTATATGTATATATTTATTTGTATTCATATGTATATATATATATATATATATATATATATATATATATATATATATATATATATATATATATATATATATGTATATGTATATGTATATATATATATATATATATATATATATATATATATATATATATATATATATATATACATATATATATGCACATATATATTCATTTGACACTTAATCAAAGATAAATATACTATAACTGCAATAAATTTGACATGTACATAAAAAACAAGCAGCACATGAAAACATTTTATCTTTTCAAAAGCAATATATGAAAACTATGCAACTACAACTTTCATGCAACAAATGAAGACATACCAAAAGAGCTAACATATATGTTGGCATATAAGATGACAGGGTGTATAAGACGACTAACAAAATTTTTAATTAAATGTAGGTTTTAGGCTATACTCGCCGTATAAGACTACCCCCTCCAAGGCAGCCACTTAGCTTATACAAGTTTAGGTATGAACTGCACATATGATGGTCTTAAAATTTTATTGGCATCTAAAAACCTTTTAAAATTTAGTTTTTATAATTTTAACTATAATGGTTATGACTTTAAAAGGCTTCAAAATCCTCATCACGTTCATCATCTGACATCACAAGTTTATCAATGCCATCTTGTGATATATTTGTAAGACAGTCACAGTATGGATCAAATTCCGAATCAGATGGATGCTGGTCTACTTCTAGGTGTAAACAAGCCCACTACTACTACTAATAATAATCAGTGTGCTCTTGGTGTGAGCTATAAATATAAAGTCAGTCCATCAGCTGTAAACTGGAATCTTAGGTCTGAGTGAAAAGTCACCGGGGAAAAAAATATGTAAATTGTGTTGGGAGGGGAAGGGGGTTTAATGCTGGAAGGTTAGATGTGGCAATACCTCTACTCCTTGAAGACTGAGGCTAAGCTTCAAGGCCTTCAACATCCATCTCCTTAATCAGGTGAGTCCAATGCAGGGACTGAATGGTCTGTACATGTGTTCAGTTTAGTGTTAGTGTCCTATAACTGTTATATCACCTTGTGGGTATGTTGAATGTTTAATCACAGTCTATGTAACCTTGTAAGCCAATAACATTTTCTGAGTAATGATTGAATGTGTAGCATTTGAGGTTACTGTATAAGAAAGCATAAACGGTTGGCAACCTGTATTATCAACCCACCCACACACTGACCTGTGCACTTCCATAATACCTCGTCTGGACAACTGCTGTTCCACAAAAGAGTGTGTGTCGCTTATATTGCTCAGCTGAATACACTTCACCCTCTTCTGACACAGTAATAGGGGTCTTGGTGACAGGTACACTCTCTCCTGCAACATCCAATACCAGAAATTATGTTGAGGAACAATCTACTCTTTGGAATGAGTTTTTAATAGTGCCTCATAAAGTTTGTAAATAAACTGTTAATTTCACAAGTGATTACTACCAGATAAGGGACATTTACTAACATTAAAAGTCTAGTTTTTTTTTTTTTAAGTGAAATCTCAACAACAAGAAACTATTATTTTCATTGGAGTTCAGGTAAGGAATACAAGAAAGTTATTAGAGTAAATGTACATTAATCCAATTTGCAGGGAAAGCCTCGTGTCAGATCATCAGAAATGCTGGACTCTTGGATGGTTTTACATGTCTGATTAATTAGATGGTGTTGCAAGTAAAGTTCTATTTCTATTGCTTTCTGCTTCCAATGAAGAACTTTACTGAGTTATGAGTTTCTGAGCTGGACCCCACCCTCCGTGTTAATGGATCTGTGTGATAAGGAAGGCAAGGGAGGAAAAATGTTTCTTTCTGCAAAAAACAGAGCATCTACATAAAGTTCCAAGAACACTAACTATTCCTTCCCTCTCACTGCCTAGTTTCATAGTTGGAAGACACAACACAGAGGTGAAGCTCCACAACCACACTGCTCAGTTCTTTTTAGTCTTCTTTTAAAACATGCACAGAATATGGTGACGGCATTCTTCCCACCTAGCCACTGATGCGTGACTAGGTTGGTTCCCACTACCATAAGGGAATCAAATTATCAAACTGAAGCAAAAACCTCCAAGGCGGACATAATTATAATGTTTATATAACAATTCTAAAATGGGAAAAATTAAAAAATGTTCTCAGATAATATAATCTTCCACCTTCTTCATAACTGCACTTCAAAATATTAATGTTACCTGTGAGCATGCTTTCGTTAAGTATGGCAGTACCCGAGATGAGTACAGCATCACATGCCATGGTGCACCCATCAGGCGGCACGACTACCACGTCACCAGGAACCAACTCTTCACTACTCACCACAACCTCAACTGTAAACAAAATAACATAAGAACATTTTTTGCACAACTCCTAAAACAATATTCCAGATCAGAATTATTCCAAAAAAAAAGAGAGAGAGAGAGAGAGGGAGAGAGAGAGAGAGAGAGAGAGAGAGAGAGAGAGAGAGAGAGAGAGAGAGAGAGAGAGAGAGAGAGAGAGAGAGAGAGAGAGAGAGAGAGAGAGAGAGAGAGAGAGAGAGAGTGTGTGTGTATAACCTGTAATCAGATATGTATTCTATGGTAATTGTATGCTAGATATCAGGCTTTGTAATGCTGTGTCAGAGTTGCTTTCAATAAAAAGTTTCCCTACCTGTGCTACTTTACTTTTCTCTTATAAGTATTTTCATTTTGACTTATCATTGAATAAAGAATGCTATCTTAACTACCTTAATTTAACAAGCTACTTTTTTAATAGTACTTTTACTGTGCAGGCTTTCATAAAACAACTTCCTTCAAAAACATCACAAACATACCTGAAGTTTTTTCTGAAGTGGTACGCAGCACTGAGACATTGCTGCTATTTGAAGCCTCGACCATGTCATGGAGAGACTGACTTTGCTGAAAAAATTATATTTCTTCATGGTTTGTTTAGATATTAGATAGATATTTACCTAGTTGTAATATACAGGAAAAGAGTTATGCTCATACTGTTCCATCTCCAAATCTACTATTATCCAGTTTACTTTTGAAATCATGAATATTTTTTGCATTAATTACTTCTGCATCAAGTTTATTCTAGGCTTCTAGGCTTCTATATGGGAAGCTGTATTTTCTTATGTCTCTCTTGCATGTAGTCCTTTTTAGTTACTTTTCGTGTCTTCTATTTCTGTCATCCCACACAAACAGATCTTCTCTGTCAAATTTTCCAGACCTTTTGATGCTCTGTATACTGCTATAAAGTCTCCCCTGTCTCTTCTTTTTTCAAGAGTTGGGAGTTTCAGCCTAGAAAGTCTTTCTTCATAAGGTAAATCTCTCAGGCTTGGAGCCATTTTTGTAGCTGCTCTTTGTATTCTGTTAATCTTCTTTATATCCTTCTTTTTATGTCGTGACCAAATCACTGTCTCATATTCTAACTTCGGTGAATCAATGAAGTAATCAATTTGTTAATCATCTCTTCATCCAGATATTTGAAAGCCATTCTTATATTTCTCAGTAACTGATATGTATCTCCTTTGATTTTATTAGTATGTTTCTCTGTACTAGCCTCCTGGCTAGTACAGAGAAACATACTAGCGCACTGGCTTTGCATTCACTTGGTCGGCAGATTGAGTCCCCGCCCGGGCCCGTGATGCTTAAGCTGTTTACTGGGGAGGAACTGCTGTGGTTGGGCACCACAGTGGGGGGTTGGGCTTGCCTGACTGATGTTCTGGAGAGCATCTTCATAGATGGATACCGGAACTGAATCAAGCAACTTTAACTTTAACTTTAAATTATCTGTAATCCATACTCCCAAATCTTTTTCAACATTTGTTTTGTTCATCCATTAATTTCCCATCAAATACTTTCCTCTCTGTCTCATTCTACTACTGCCCATTTCTAGCATTTTAGACTTTTTGGCGTTAAACTCCATTTCCCATAGTTTACTCCATCTCTGCATCTTATCTAAATCCTTTTGTAAATCTTCACAGTCCTCTTTACTTTCTATTTTTCTTAGTAATTTGTCATCATCTGCAAATACTCATATTACTATTCACTCCCTCTGTCATATCATTTATGTAGACCAAGAACATTACTGGGGCCAATACTGATCCTTGAGGAACTCCACTTTTCACACTGCACCATTCTAACTTCTGATCTTTTATTACTGTTCTATTTTCTGTTGTTCAAAAGGCCTTTCATCCATTTCAGCAAAACATCTTTCAACCCTCCTACATTTTCAAGTTTCCAGAGCAGTCTCTTATGAGGTACCTTGTCAAAAGCTTTCTTGAGGTCCAGGTAGATGCAATCAACCCACCCCTCTCTTTCCTGTGTCCCATCAATCACTCTCGAGTAAAAGCTTAGTTATTGGTTATTGGTTATTTGTTTAGAGGACTATGCCTCACAGTCATGGTGGACCACCGCTGCCCCACTGTGGTGCCCGACCACAACAGTTCCTCCCAGTAAACAGCTTAAGCATCACGGGCCCGGGCGGGGACTCGATCTGCCGACCAAGGGAATGCAAGGCCAGCGCGCTACCACTGTACTAGCCAGGAGGTTAGTACATTGGTGTGTGTGTTTTCTTATTTCATAAACACGCATATTTAATAATACTTGGTGAGTTTATAATTAATTTGACTTACCTTGCGTGTTTCATACAGGGATACGCCAACAGACAACAGGGATATGAAGAAGATGCAGCTGGCATAGAGGTAGTAGTCATCAAAGGACCATAACATTATGGAGGCAATTTGAAAGACGTAGAATGGGTTGAGAACCTCTGTTACTAGAAGGCTTAAGTAGGATCTTACTTCTACACTTATCACATTGAAGCCATGCAGCTGCTGCCTGTAAAATAATAATTTTTTCTTTGCATCCTTTATGATTTGTCTTAATAAGACACAATTGTCATACAATGTACTACTGTACATATGAAAGTAATATTTATGGTAAATTTTTTTTACTTTAGAGTATATTTCATTCTGTTATCTTAATGACTTAATTCATTCATTACAAAATTACCTCTGCATTTCTTCTTGAACAGTATAGCCTCTAAAGTCATTGAGTAGTGAGCTAATCAAAGTATTTTGATCAAGGCCCCTCAGCCGCAGAAAGAGAAGCTTCTCTGGTACCCAAACATACTTGAGATATTGAAACAGGAAGTACCGTATCACTCTGAAATACATCACAAAAATTAATATTTACACGAGTATTGTTAATTCAATTTTATCCCTGTGGTGGGGACTACATGAATTCTACCACTGTAATCCCTGCAGGTCATAAAAGGCAACATAATGGATGGAGCAAGGGGTCTGGGGAGCCCCTCCTCTGTATACTCTCCTACAAAAAGACAGGTGTAGAGGAAGAGGGAAGAGTAATGTCTCCACGAAACCTGGCATGCCTTGTCTTGCCTACCCACCTTTAGAGGGGATTTAACTGCCTGGTATATAGATAGATAGATTGTTAATTTGCTTGAGGGAAAAATTTTAATTTTGCAGCAGAACCCAAGTTAGCTCAAATTCAATCATCTGAAATGCTCCAGAAACAAGAATATTTCAAAAGAAAAATGTATTCGGTACTGTACTTGACAGTTTATAAAATGCACACTTTTTTTCCAAAAAAAGTCCCAGAAAATCACCCTGCGTCTTATAAGGTCAAGGGTTAACTTTGGGTTACTGGCTAGTGGAAGTCTAGTGCTGCAGTGACCCTTAAATTAAACTGCAAACATCTCTGCAAATGTAAACACAGTGGCGATCACTTCTACACCAACAACGGCAACTCTTTTCTAAGGTAACAATGTATAACAGTATTAATTATCAGTACTTCATATAAAATAACACCAGTCAGGGAGAAAATTAAGTGACAACGCTCAACCATGCATGAACATAAACAAACTACTGAGCGGTTGTACACCAAACTTGACGACACACACAACACCCACTGCTTTATAATAATAAATAAGGTGAAAACGGAGACAGTAGTATATTCATTAAAAAAATGTGGCATTATAGTAATAACATTGATGGCACAGAAGGTACTGACTCTTCTGATTCTGATGACTTTCAAGAATGTATGAATGATAGTGACCATGATTTTGTACGATTTGAACATGAATAAACTAAGCTACAGTTTTAATAAATTTTATGAATAGAGTAAATTTTTTTTCACACTTTTCTTTGTTTAAAAAATTTACTAAATATTTCCAATCAAAATACGATGTAGAGAATAAAGATAATATATTTTCACACTTCCTTATGTTTTAAAAATGTACTAACATTTTATTACAAGAACTAGCATTACGATTTAGAATAATAGTAAGATATTGGGATTTAATAATGATCTAAATACATATGAAACTTTAAAAATTACCTGATAGTAGGAAGAGCTATGTTTGTCAGGCAAAAATTCTTCATCTGAAATTCATAGTTTAAAACCCATTTATTTATTTTTTTTTTTCTAAATGCTTGCCCAAACTGAGGTGAGTCCTCTGAGAGGCTTAGGAGCTCACACGCAGAACCCAGCAAAACCGGAAGGTCAGAATCAACTACTAATTTTCTCCATTGAATCCTTTCATCTTCAATGCAATCTTCCATAATGTGGCACCAAATTAGAATGAATTAGTTGCAATGGCCATTCATATCCTATCTAAAAGACAATTTGAGAAGTACAAAGATTAAAGAGTAATTACATGAAACATCACCTACCTTCTTTGGGGCACAGTTAGGTGGGTGGAATCTGAGGGTCCAGTGACATGGGTTCCACCTTCTACTTTGACAATGTGGGAAGCAACCACATACTGCTGGGGAAAACCAGTTCCCACATCTTCGACGTTCACGGCCGCAACATGTGTCGTCCCATCTCTGTCCTGTCATAATACAATTAAATGCATATTGGTTTGATGATTTAATATTAATTAGTCGCTTGGGTGACGTCTGTCCTCGCCTCTCCACCCACATTGTGCAGTTGTATCCCTCTCCAGAACGGGACTACCTAACTACATACCTCAGCAGGTACCCCTCTCCACCTCTCTGCCACTCATCACTAAGAGATTTCAAGCCAATGACATTCAGCTGGGAACTGCCTTCATCATCAGAGCAACAGTTGATGCCTGTTGTTTGTATGGAGTTGCCATTACTTAAGTTTCCTGTTCTGGTCAAGTGGATATTTCTTAGAGTTAATTTGTTTAATATATTTGTTATTGCACAAAATTTGTTTTCATCATATTTTCTTAGATTTCTGGTGATGGTAGAATCTCCCCAAGGAATTAAAGCAGCTGGCAACGTGCTTCATCTTTAATCAGTCCTGATACCAACGAACCTTCTGGCCTTTACAGTAATACCACTGACAAAGAACTAATGTGGTGATATCATGAAGGGCAGCTAGTTATAAATCCCAAATATAAACTTGTAGGTCTCCATCAACCTTTTCAAACATGGTATTAATAGTGGCACATAAAAGACTTTTGGCAATGTCTCACATCAACATTCTAAACAGCTTCACACAATTAAGTATTAGAGGTACTATTTTGCATTAGAGCCTTACCATGAGAATTAGAGATTCTGCTTCAGCAAGGGAACATTTTTGAAAGTTCCATGTGATCCTCCATTCTGGCCGCCAATAAGTAACCAAGTAAAGTGAGCCAAGAGTTAACACAGAC
>JAPQNM010000002.1:18288163-18300663 GCA_029783475.1 Metacarcinus magister | reverse complement strand
GTGATGACCCTATTTCTCCTCTTATTCCTTCTGCTGTGTATTTCCTAGCATTGGAGTGTATTTGTTTACATTTTCAGACTACATTGTGATTGGCTCCCACTTCATGAAATCGCTCTTCTGATTGGTCTTTCGCCAATCAGCTGAGCTGCATTATGGACGGTCGGAACGAAACGGAACGGGTTTTACGATTACATCATTACGATCATCGTGAGCTACGAGCGTTGCTGCGAGCTTTAGAAAATACACCTTAGCGGTTATCGTAGGCCACGATAAAAGATGGCCGCTACGAGCACGTAACCATGATCGTAGCGGCGTCTGGCTACGATCTTTCGATAATCCCACCCCTGAACCTGATCATTACATCCCCTTCCCCTACTCTCACTGCGCCGCTGCATAAAACTTTCTGATCATCTACATTCCAACAAATCTGCCTATGCACGAAGTCGTATTTTTCCACGGTTTTCTATTTCCTTCACACTTGACTGTATATCACACTGACCACACACGAGTAGGAATGATCTCGGTAAGCGCTCTGCTTCCTACCTACTACTGATGGCTGAGGTACTATACATGTGTTTGGTAATAGACTGGCACAGATGTGAACTTGACACGACATTCATCAGAAGATCCACAAACCTGCAGTTGTCGCCGATCGATATTCCATTAGTAATTTCCCCTTATATTAATGAAATTGCTTTATAGTAACGCCTTCACTTCAAAGAAGGATCCATAAAATAAATAAACTGAACAATCACCATGAATAAAAATACTCGTTAAGGCAATTTGGCTAAGTAAATCTACGTTTACCATTCATGTGTAACAATTGCATAAATACGAGAACAATACTTTAAAAAAATTTTTCTGAAAAGAAATATGCATGTGCTTGATCAGCGTGAAGACCATTCCTTGGTGGAGAGTCGCACACCTGTGTCTATGAATCATAAACACAGGTGAGCGACAGTTTAGCATCTGGGGCTCTCATAGATTATGATAGCCCAAGATGCCAAACTGTCGCTCTAAAGTGTTGGATTCAGCACGTTTTCTAGTTTCTAACATTATTTTCTCAGTTTACGCTATAGCGTTAGTTAACGTAACTCAACTCAACCATAACCATTTCATTCTCCCGAATAGTGTGAATCCCACATCTAGGGGAAAATAGCTAACTGTGATTTAGCAATGTAAAACAATAACCAGTAAGGGAAGAAGAGTAATGTTGCATATTGTAGCTACTGATCTATTGAGATCAGTGAATGTAGCACACAGTCTACATAGGTCTACACATTTACTCTGGAGAGCGTCCAGTAAAATTCTAAGATAATTAAATATGAATCTATTGATAATTGATTTGAAACTTTGATGGAAAGTCAACACCACTGCATAAAAAAATACTACGATTCAAAAATGTCTCCTGCTCCTCTCACTTTCAGAATGTCACCCTACTGCCAAATATACAGGCATTTTGCGTTGCTGAATTTTTCCTTCATTGAAATCAGTGCGTAAATAGCTGAGACTATACAACTCAAAGGTGAAAAATTATATTTTGGGATGGCCTGCTAAAGTCTAAGTATTTAAAAAGAATATTTCGCCGATTAATAAGGTTAGTTTTTATGATGTATACTACTATACAAACGTCTGAAAACCATGCGGGGATCATCCTAATCAATATCCCATGGCAGGCGACATCTGTCATATTTTTCATGGGAGTTGTCATTGGCTGAAGTTGCCAGTGACCTTCCTCCAGTAATCCATCTTCCACCTGTCCCCCTCCCTAGCACATCTTGATTGTCGTCCATTCCCATCTCTACCTCTCACACCCTTTTCTTTACTCATCTATCTCTCACCATTCTCTCTCTCTCTCTCTCTCTCTCTCTCTCTCTCTCTCTCTCTCTCTCTCTCTCTCTCTCTCTCTCTCTCCTTTCATATATAAAAAAAAAATGAGTACCAAATCTTACTACTGCTACTATATTATTATTATTATGATAATAATAATAATAATTATTATTATTATGATAATAATAATAATAATAATTATTATTATTAGTAGTAGTATACGCTGTACCAAAGTTTTTGGCGGTAGAAGTCCCGCCTTCCCTGCCCCCACCTCATACTTGAGATTGGCTGCTTAAAGAATGGGTGGAACGTTGTTAATTTGTCAATTTTCACTCTCTCTCAGTCCATCAGATAATCCCCTGGGGACCAGACACCACACGAGAGAGAGAGAGAGAGAGAGAGAGAGAGAGAGAGAGAGAGAGAGAGAGAGAGAGAGAGAGAGAGAGAGAGAGAGAGAGAGAATGTATGTACGTATGTATGTATGTATGTGTATGTGTGTGTGTATTCACTGTACAGTCTGCTGCTGGTCTCTCTCGAGACAGCCGGTCGTTCCCCTATGGAAAGAGCTCAGAGCTCATACTGACCAATCTTCGGGTTGGACCGAGACCACTCACACACAACACACCGGGACAACGAGGTCACAACTCCTCGACTTACATCCCGTACCTACTCACTGCTAGGTGAACAGGGGCTACACGTGAAAGGAGACACACCCAAATAATCTCCGTCCGCCCAGGGGATCGAACCCTGGCCTCTTCGGTTGTGAGCCGAGTGCGCTAACCACTACGCTAGCGGACCGTGTGTGTGTGTGTGTGTGTGTGTGTGTATCGATAGTTAAAAGTTTAGTGTTGGTCCACAAGTGGCTGACAGACACGATCATCTATATATAATTATCTAATCAGCTAACTAAATTTAGTTGTTTTTCTAGTTTCTCCTAACACACATTGCTCAGATCCTTCCATTCTGTCCTCGCATATAACAAAATTGCAACTTTACAGCATTAGCACATAAATGTATAGAAAAGGAGAGTATGAATTGGTTTTGAATTATATACATTGATTTACTTTGATGTTCGGTTTTAAGATAGGTTGTATTTACAATACACCTTTAACCTGCAAAATACAATCCATTAAAATTATAAGATATGTTAGATTGTATGAATAAAAAGAAGACAAAGAGAGAGTTATCCCTTGGAAGAAACACCCATCTCTCTCTCTCTCTCTCTCTCTCTCTCTCTCTCTCTCTCTCTCTCTCTCTCTCTCTCTCTCTCTTCTTTTTATTTATACAATCTAACATATTATCTTATAATCTTAAGGGATTGTATTTTACAGGTTAAAGGTGTGTTGTAAATACAACCTATCTTAAAACATCAAAGGTTATGATAACTAAATTTACAGTTAGCTAAATATTTTTGTTTGTCTGTGTCTGTACGTGTTATTATTAAGTATTGCTTTACATTACCATACATTTCTGCCAGTTTTCTTTAATAACTTTCGCAATGACACTCTTTCGTTAAATATTTAACCTTTTGTAGTGTTTGGGAAGAATTCGGATTTCTGTTTCTTACATCACTCTTGACCTGAGCCCATATCAGTTCTATAGGGTTGGTCTGGCAGTGATAAGGCGGAAGACCCAGCACCTGGTGACCAATCTATCTCTCTCTCTCTCTCTCTCTCTCTCTCTCTCTCTCTCTCTCTCTCTCTCTCTCTCTCTCTCTCTCTCTCTCTCTCTCTTTCTCTTTCTCTTTCTCTCTCTCTCTCTCTCTCTCTCTCTCTCTCTCTCTCTCTCTCTCTCTCTCTCTCTCTCTCTCTCTCTCTCTCTGTGCTGCATACTCCTTCTACCCTCCCTCCCTAGAGACTAGGTCAGGTCATATAATCCTCCTTGGGTCACATGTGTTCTACTTTCATTGTGGCTTAGTCTTTGATTTCCAGTAAGGAGTCTTGAATTCATCAATCAACGTATTTTTGTGTTAATATTTTCGTATATAATGATATAGTCATGTGACTTTGTTTTCCTTATAATTTTATGCAAGTATTAAATTGTGTAGGTTATATATAATATAAACTAAGTCAATGATAAACATATCAAATAATTTTCATCTTTTTGAGCTCCTCTTCGAAGTACAGTCGGCCCCCCAAGGGTGCGCTTAATGTAGTCCGAACCCTTGCGCACCCTTGGAAAAACGCACCCTTGGAAGTTAATAACCAATGGGAAATTCACTAATGTAGTCCGGGACTCTTAAGACTTACCCTTTTTTCGCCCAATAATCCCCGAAATACATGATATAATGGAAGAATATACAGTACATATACACATGTGATTAAATATGGTAGATAATAGATATATACTGTACTGGCGGAAGCCATTACAGTATCTAAGATGGAGGAGGAGGAATCCCACATCTGTGAGAGAGAGAGAGAGAGAGAGAGAGAGAGAGAGAGAGAGAGAGAGAGAGAGAGAGAGAGAGAGAGAGAGAGAGAGAGAGAGAGAGAGAGAGAGAGAGAGAGGGAGTGAGATGACGTCATCACAACATGGCCGCCCGACAAAAACTGAGTTTCTTTGCGTATTTTCCGTCTTATACAGACGTGGGAAGAATGCAAAGAAAATCTCCCTTTGTGTTGCACTTTCTTCCTATTCCCGTCTATGGAAGGATAGAGGAACCGTAACACCAAGGAAGATGGGACCTACAAGGCGATACAAACCATAACAGGTCACAAGAAGAAGAAGAAGAGGAGGAGGAGAAAGAATTCCACATATGAAGCTTTAGGATGTTGAGTTTTTTAAAGGAGATGGAAGGAGGAAGAGAAAGACGAATGGCGGAGAGAGAGGGAGAGAGAGAGAGAGAGAGAGAGAGAGAGAGAGAGAGAGAGAGAGAGAGAGAGAGAGAGAGAGAGAGAGAGAGAGAGAGAGAGAGAGAGAGAGAGAGAGAGAGAGAGAGAGAGAGAGAGAGAGAGAGAGAGAGACTGCTAGCTGACAACGCGTCAAGGACTGGTGGAGAATGGCGGGGTGTGTGTTGCCTCATCCCGCTGCTGTCAGCTAGTGATTTTGCGCACGCTTTGAATTGTTTCGCACCCTTTGAACATAAGTGCAAAACCGGTACTGTCCGCACCCTTACTTGGAGTTTACTTGGAATAGTTTAGAGGCCATGCCTCACAGCCATGGTGATCCACCGCTGCACCCAAATCTGGTGTCCCTTTTCTTCTGGTCCACTTGATCTGGTATTGAGTTGGAGTTCCGGCATGTTGCAGTATAACCCAATACTGGAGGCTCGTCTGATATTGCTTGAAGGAATTTGTCCAAGCCAGACTTAAACTGCTCAACCGGGCAGTCAGTAGTTTCTCTCACTTGTTTTGGGAGAGCATTGAAGACCTTTGGACCCTCATGGATTAGGCTGGATGTCATCAGGGTCTTGATCCTTTGTGGTGCTGTTGTTGGAAGGCTTTTCCTCACCAACTTCCTCCCTGTCCTCTCACTGGTATATGACTGTAGTGTTTGGGGTGCGGGATTGGGTACCTGTTCTTCTAGGATCTTCCACAAGTATATGATGCGGTACTTGTCTCTTCTACACTGTTGGGAGTACAACCTCAACTCCCTGAGTCTGTTCCAGTAGCTGAGGTCCCTCATTCCTTCTATCTGTCTTGTGAAGGACCGTTGTACTCCTTCCAACTGTTGGATGTCGCGTCTCATGTGGGGTGACCACAGCTGGTTGCAGTAGTCCAGCAGAGGTTGTATTAATGTCTTCCACAGGGTCAGCATTGTGTGTTTCTCTCTGGTGGTGAATGTTCTGAGGACCCAGCTTGCCATGCCCTTGGTTTTCCTCACTATCTCAGCAATGTGGTAGCTGAAGGAGCAGTCATCACTGAGGTTTACTCCCAGGCATTTAACATGTGGCTGAGATAAGATTTCCTGGCCCCCTTCTGTATGTAAATTTGTAGTTTCCTTGATGTTCTGGTTTGGTCCATGCCTCAACATTTCAAATTTGTTTTCATTAAAGGTCATGTTACTTGTTGCTGCCCATTCATATATATAGTCGAGGGCTTGTTGAAGGTGTGATACATCTTCCGCAGTGGTAACAGGGAGATTCACAGTGGTGTCATCAGCAAACGAAGAGAGGAATGAACTCCCCACCCTACCGCCAATGTCTCCCATGTGGATCAGGAAGAGAAGAGGGCCCAACACTGATCCCTGTGGTACTCCACTGATTACCTTAGATGCCTCTGATCTGTGTCCGGCCACTGTAACAGTTTGGAGTCGTCCCGTGAGGAAGGCATGAATCCACACTCCCAGTTTTCCTGTAATGCCGAGGCTTTTGATTTTGTGGAGTAAGATGCCGTGATCCACCTTGTCAAAAGCTTTGGCAAAGTCAAGGAACACGACATCCACATTTTTTCCCTCGGCCAGGTTCTGTAGTATCCAATCATAATGTGCCAAGAGTTTTGATAGGCAAGACCTTCCCTTTCTGAAGCCATGTTGATTTTCATTTAGTAGTTGGTGATCTTCCATATATTTAATAATATTGTTCCTGGCACATTTTTCGAAGATTTTGACAAGGTGAGATGTAAGGGCTACTGGTCTATAGTTTTTTGGATCGCTCCTGTCACCGCCTTTATAGATTGGGCACACGCTGGCTTTTTTGAGCTGCTCTGGGACCACTCCGGTATCAAGGGAGCACCGCCACAGTTTCTGTAGTGGATGTGCCAGCAATTTTCCACACTTGAGGAGCAGAATAGCTGGCACCCCATCTGGACCAGCTGCTGAGTTAGGTTTTAATTCCTTTATGGCTCTTTCTATGTCCTCCGCAGTGAAGGTCATGTCTGCAATATGTGCCTGGTCTGCATCAACAGTAAAAAATTCAGTGGGATTGTGTATGACCTTTTGTAATTTTGGAGCACTAAACACACTATTATATTGGTGCATCAATAGTTGACAGGTTGTCTTTGGGTCCGTCAATATGTTGCCCTCATGGTTTTTTAATGGACCAATCTGCGTTTTCACTTTCGAAAATCTTTTGCAAAAACTAAAAAAGTATTTGGGGTTACGTTTGATGTTGTTTACAGCCCTATTTTCTTCCCTTGTCCTTTGGTTAGTATGTGATTTTTGTAATTGCTGTTCAACTTTAACTATTCTTGCCAAAAGCGTTCCTTTCCGTTCTTCGTTCTTTGCATTTCTCAGTTGTTGAGTGATGATCTCCTCCTCATAAGTATTTTTCTGTCTTTCGGTATGTTTGAACGTCTACTTGTCTGGTGCCTCTTCATTGGGACATGATCATGACATATCTCCAGTAGCTTGGTAGTTAGGGATTGAAGCATGACGTTTGGATCATTACCTTCCAGAATTTGTTCCCATTCTACTTCACCAACTCTGTGTTGTATTTCTTCCCAGTTTATATTTTCGCTGAAAAAATCATAAACGGTGAAGAGAGAAGATTCTGCCATGCTGATTTCTGATCTTTCTGTTCTATTCTTTCTATATGCTGTGTTTATTGTGATCAGATTATGGTCAGAGAAAATGGTCTTCTCTACTTGGTAACTGCTAATTGAGTCTTGATTGTTGGTAAAGAATAGATCCAGGATGTTGCTATGTCTGGTAGGAATTTCTAATTGCTGTGTGAGGAATGCTTTGTCTGCTATTTCCAACAGAAGTTTAGCTTGTGTCTGATCCTCGAGTGTGCCGCCACAGATATTTCCCTCAGGCCACTTGATGAATGGGAAATTGAAGTCCCCACAAAGTATTATGTCTGGCGTGGGACATGGTAGGCCATTTAATAATTTTGTTATATTTTCCATTGCAGACTTAAAATTCTGTAAGGAACATAGAGGTGGGCGGTAACAATTGATTACTATGACATCAGTTGAAATAATGTGAACTGCAGTTAGTTCTACTTGTCCATCTGAGTGATGTAGTACTTTCTTTGCATTCACAGACAGATCATTTCTGACATAAATTATTACTCCTCCATGGCTTCTTGTTTCTCTATCCACTCTAAATGGCGTATAGTTCTTTATATTAATTTCTGCATCTTTTACATCACCTCTTAGGTGTGTTTCTGTCAAGGCAATAAACATTGGGTTCTCTTCCATTGAGAGTTCTTTAAGGAAAGGCACTTTGCTTTGATTAGATTTTGGATAGAGACCTTGAATATTGCCCATAATGATGTTTTCTAGTGGGCAGAGAGCCAAGGAAGATTTTGGTTTTGTGGAGGTGTTGGCCATCCTCCTTTGTTGCTGTCCTTCAGTAGGTTGGATAACAGCAATGTTTGATTCTCCATTGCTCTGATTAAATTGCCCATGTCTGACCTCATTCCAGTCATCATTCCTAAAAAAGATTCATTACCCGGTGAGACAGGGCCTGGCAGTGGTACAGCTGTACGTTCCATGTTGGCACTTGATGAGCTTGATTGGGTGGCACCACCAGTCTGAGGAGCAGGTGATTCCGTCTTCCTCCTGGTGCCTTTAACGTGTAGGAACTTACAGGTTTCTACTAGGCATTCATTATTCCTAATTGAGTTACGACACATTATTGGGTGAAACATGGTACAATCTCTTCCTAGTCTGCATCCATTCTTCCCTCTTATTCCATGGTTTAGAAATCTGCGACATTGCTTTGGGTGCCTGAATTTACATTCCTTGCCTGTAGAACCATGCTTACATATTCCTTTACGGTAATATCGACAAACTGGCATTACTCTCGGTGTTTTTTCATATGATGTTGGTCCAGTGGTTACCTGCTGGTTTGCTTGGATTCCGTTTGGAGTACCTATTGCCTCGTTTTGATTGGTACTGTTGGTTATGCTACTCACAGTAATATTTGGTGTGTCAGGGGTAGGTAAGTCCTGGCTGCCACTGAGGTGCTGGTGTAGTTCTTCTTGTCCTTGTCCTGGTGTAGGTGGTGTGTTTTCTGTTGCCTCCTTTGGCATTTGAGCAGGGGGAGAAGGGGGTTGGTTGTCAAGTGTGACATTATTTTGGTCCTCTTCCACCCTATCTTTTTTCTCACTTAAGAGACACTCATTCAACTCACTGAGGAGGTCATTGTAGTTTTCGTATCCTTGTGTGGTGCAGGCCATACACACATGCTTCCTATTTGAGTTTGTGAGGGCTATCATGACATAGTCTGGTAGTTGTGTACAACTGTAGTGTGTCCACATTAAACAATTACCACATTTCATACCAGTTTTGCAGTTCCTTTGACAGACAGTGCAGGGATAGATTCCAGTTTCCTGTTTGTTTACATCGCCGGAAGCAGCCATTTTGATGACTCTTTGGATTATCACTTCTATTTTCACTTATATTGGCACAATGGTTATATATTTTGCCTTAAGGCCAATATAAATGCAGTCACTGTATATTCATGGAACACTTGGGTCTTGTCATTATTACTGTTGGATGGCAGGATTGGTAGATTCTGATCTGGTACAGCATCTGGTCTTAAGCCTCTGTAGTTCCTTGGCACTGGACAATTCAACAACTCGTACTTCAAATTTCTCACTTTAGTGATTCTGGTACTACAAATGTCGTCTGCACCTCGTCCAACTACCAGCTTGTTTCCTCCATCCAATGGAAACACACACTCAATGGGCACCGAAGGGAACAGTAATTCAGCGAATACAACAATAATTTTCACTCCAGTCCCGAGCCGTCACCCCGCCCCTTGGTGGGACGACTGTATAAGACATCACACAAGGAAATATCAAAGAAACAATGAAGTGATATCAGATGTCTCATTTTTCACAACACTCAGCCTTCCTCTTTTGAACACTGTCAACCAATCACCAGCCATGGTGTGGTGATGTCCAGCCCTTACCCCCGATAGGAAGCATAGTTTTTGAGAACAACATGAGGGACTCCATCCGGACCTTAACCCTTCTGAGAATCAAGGCCAGAGAGGGCATGGACAACGTCATAATGAGGAATTTTAATTTTATGGATAAAGTAGTCAGAGGGTGGAGGAGTAGGAGGAATATGCCCAGTATCATCCAAAGTAGGGTTGGTAGCAAAGGTTTGAGCAAAGACTTCAGCTTTAGAGAAAGAAGAGACAGCTGTGGAGCCATCTGGTTGAAGTAAAGCAGGGTAAGATGAAGTAAAATTGTTGGAGATATTATTGGCTAGACGCCAGAAATCACGAGAAAAGTTAGAATTGGAAAGATTTTGACATTTTCTATTGATGAAAAAGTTTTTAATACGTTGGAGAATAGATTTGGCATGATTACAGGCAGAAATATAAAGGACATGAGTTTCAGCAGATAGATGGTTACCGTCAGGGCTGGATTTAGGTTTGATGAGGCCCTAAGCTATTGGTGGTAATGGGGCCCTTTATATGCCCAGCTGTCCTTTGTCGGTGACAAATTGTCACTGTGTTTTGTGTTGAATATATACTATAATATATATGGTAATTTATTTTTCTTTCTTTTTTCATTTTTTCTTTTCATTCTTTTTTCTTCTTATTCTTTTGGGGCCCCCAAGAGAGTGGGGTCCTAAGCTATAGCTTGTTTAGCTTATACGTAAATCCGGCACTGGTTATGATACCGTTTGTGAGCCGCCTATCTATCTTTGACAGCACTAGAACAAGCAGAATTAAACCAGGGCTTTTTGCTTTAGTATTATAGAAAGTGTAAGGAATGTATGACTCCATGCCAGAGACAATCACCTCTGTTATGGGCTCGGCACAAAGGGAAGGATTTTTGACATGGAAGCAATAATCATCCCAAGGAAGATCAGAATAGTACTGCCTTAGGTCCTCCCACTTAGCAGAGTAAAAATGCCGGAAGCACTTCCGCTTAGGCGGGTCCTGAGGTCGCACTGGAGCAATAGAACAGGTAATGGAAATTAGATTGTGATTGGAGAAGCCCAACGGAGAGGAAAGTTTCACAGAGTAAGTAAGGGTTGGAAGTTAGAAAAAGATCAAGAATGTTGGGCATGTCTCCAAGGCAGTCAGGGATACGGCTAGGGAACTGCACTAGCTGCTCTAGGTCATGGAGGATAGCAAAGTTAAAGGCTTGTTCACCAGGTTGGTCAGTGAAAGAAGATGAAAGCCAAAGTTGGTGGTGAACATTGAAATCCCCTAAAATGGAGATCTCAGCATAAGGAAAATGAGATAGGATGTACTCCACTTTGGAAGTCAAATAGTAAAAAAAAAATTACATAGTCAGAGGAATTAGGTGAGAGATATACAGCACAGATGTATTTAGTTAGAGAGTGACATTGAAGTCTTAGCCAGATGGTAGAAAACTCTGAAGATTCAAGATTATGGGCACGAGAGAAAGTAATGTCGTTACGCACAAATATGCAACAGCCAGATTTGGATTAAAAATGAGGATAGAGAAAGTAGGAGGGAACAGAGAAGGGGCTGCTGGCAATAGCCACATACAACTGTGTTTCAATTAAGAAGGGGAGATGACGTTTAGTGGAGGAGAGATGGTGTTCCAGATTGGAAATTCGATCTAAGGCCATGAATGTTACAGAAATCAATAGAAAAAGTATTAGAGGAAGTGTCAAGACACCCAAGGTCGTCAGCAGAGGGGCAATCCGACCTGGGGACATTTGTGATCCCCTCCCAAGATGGGGACTCCAAGGCTGGGCGTGGTGAGGCCATTATAAAATAATTTGAGTTGAAGAGTGTAAAAGTGTAAGTTACATGTAGTGTTATGTAAGTAGTAGTAATAGAAGTTGTCTTTTGAGGACAGGCTGCAGCTGCTCTCTTGTGTAAGTGAGACACTAAGGGAACCGGTAAGAGAGGACATGAGGAATCACTAAGTCCACAGCACTGCCTACATCCCTGTAAGTACCTCTCCTGGATGTAAGATAAATAAAAAGAAGAATAGGGATGGGATGGGATGGACTACTTTTAGTAGACAACACGATTATATGAAGTAATTTCCCACTATCACTGAAGAGAAAAATATATTATCAGTGCATTCTACCAGTTCTAACTCATGGATCTAAAAGTCTTACAAAAGCCCTGGAAAGAAAACTTAGAAATACTTAAAGGGGAATGGAGAATATTTGGCATAACATGGAGAGATAAGAAAAAAACTTCAAGGATTAGGATCCAACCAAAGTTGAATACATCTTGACCACATCTCAAACACAAATGTGGACATAGGCAGACAATGGCATGCGACGAACAGATTATAGATGGACTATTAGAATAACAGAATGGCATCCCTGGGATGGTAAAAGAAGGAAGGGCATACAGAGAACAATATGGAGAGATAAGATAAGAAGTTCTACTTGTGTAACCTGGAGTAAACAGGCATCTGATAGAGAGGAGTGGAGAAAGTTGGGGGGAGGCTTTTGTCCTGCAGTGGACTCAGAGGCTGATGATAATTATGATAATGATGTTGATGACTTATATAAATAAATAAATAAATGAATCAATATATATATATATATATATATATATATATATATATATATATATATATATATATATATATATATATATATATATATATACATACATACACACACACACACACACACACACACACACACACACACGGTCCGCTAGCATAGTGGTTAGCGCACTCGGCTCACAACCGAGGGGGCCAGGGTTCGATCCCCTGGGCAGACGGAGATGATTTGGGTGTGTCTCCTTTCACGTGTAGCCCCTGTTCACCTAGCAGTGAGTAGGTATGGGATGTAAATCGAGGAGTTGTGACCTCGTTGTCCCGG
>JAPQNM010000002.1:18268163-18283163 GCA_029783475.1 Metacarcinus magister | reverse complement strand
GGAGGAAGTGAAAGAGTTTAAGTATTTGGTAACAGTGCAATGCAAACAAGGAGAGATGGAAGGAGACATAAGGGTCACTTGCAAGGATTATAAGAGGAAGGAATGTATCCTTCAGCAGTTGTTTTCAGCATTTTAACCTGAAGATCTGTGGCCAGTGTCCCTCCAGTAAAGCACTGCGTTAGCTTTGCCAGCTGCCAGTGGGAAGGACAAAAATGGATATGGGCAGAGAGGGATCTCCACCTTGCTTGGGAGGTAGAAACCATGTTTGAAAGTAGGAATGATTTATGTAAATGGACTGAGTGTACCAAAAAGAAAAAAAAGGGGAATTAGTGAAGAGTTTTGAGGAAGGATGAACGTTATGGGGGTACAAGGAATCCATATAAAAGGTTGTGGAGTGATAGATTGTATGATGGAGAGTGAAGTATAGGAAGGCATGAAAGGAGGAGTGGTGTGGTGTGGAGTGGATGAGAAAAGTTTGGACGAAAGGTTTTAAAATCAGAAAAGCATCGGCACCTTTTACCTCCATATCTGCATGATTTGCATGGATGCAATACTAGGAGAGGCAGGCAACTCTTACAGTCAATCAGATGTAGAACCACACGTTACCAAAAGTCTAGTATATAATATCTAGTCAAATTATTGAACACCCAACCAATGTATTTTAGCTGTACAGTAATTCAATCAAAATGTGCTTTATTCAAGAGAAATTATACTGTTTTAATTCCTAATCATCAATTTTATATTTTCAATGATTAGTTTTTAATTTTAAATGATGTTTAGTATTACTAATCTTTTTATAGAATGTAAGATTTCAAACTGTAAGTCAAGTCGCAATGTTGTGTATAGATATTATATATTATACAACTTTCTTGATAATAAACCATCAATTATTATTATTATTATTAAGAGAAGACAAAAGGAAGGGTGTGCAGTTCTAATGTCCCCGAGGATATGGCAAGGCATAGAGACACATAGATGGAAGGTGTCTAGGATAGTGTGGGAAGTTGGAAAGATAGGAAAAGTTAAATATGCATGGGTTTGTGTGTATGAACCTGTAAATGAGTGTCTGATGCAGATTGGAAGAGGGAGTAGAATAGTGTTGATTGGAGACATGAATGGAAGGTGTGAAAATCAAAGAGACAGCAGGTGTGGTTAGAAAGTGGGGCGTGGATGGAGTGAATGAAAATGGTGAGTACAGACTTGGTAGACACATGTGCGGAAAGGGGGCTGTTTTAAAAAAAAAATTATCTACAGGTACACATGGAAAAGGAGAGATGAGAAGAGTGAGCAGAAGGTAAGTAAAAGGTAAAGTGAGGGCATACGCTATAGCTGCAAGCGCTCATTTCTCATCACATCGGCCTTTGAGTCTGATGGAAATGAATCTGTTACCCCGGGACAAAGGGCCACTGTGACATCCGAGTTTCCACAGTTTACCTTCCCCCTATTTCCCTAGGTACCCATTTATCGACCAACCCATTTGGGAGGATGAACAGCTGGGTGAGCTTTGTGCCAACTGCCCTCGTCCGGGATTGAACTCAGGCCAGCGGATTCATAGTCAGACGTGTTAACCACTGCACCACTGAGGCAGAGGAGTATGATTGATTAAATAACAGTGAATGAAAAATTGAGGAAGGATGTGTTGGATGCTAAGGCAGTGAGAGGGATCTCTGAAGGGTAAGATCACTATGTTGTGTTAGATAAGATATAAAGATAAAAGGTATATGGGAGTATGACAGGAAAAATACCAATGGATAGGTGAGTAAGGTGTTAGTTAGCGAAAGGATGAATAGGAAAGAGGTTATAGAGGAGTATGAAAGGAAGGTATACGAGAAATGGAGAGAAGCTAGGATGACAGTTGAAGAAGGAGCAAGTGTTAGTGAGGTATTCATGGTGTTCAAGGTGCAGTGACCACAGTAGCAGCAGAAGTGGTTGGGTAAAGAGCCCTGAGGAGTCAGAGAAAGGGAAGTGCATGGTGGACAGATGAGATAAAGGAGGTTATAGAAAGGAAAAGGAGAGCAAAAAGAAAGTTATTCAAAGGAATGTGGAAGAAATAAAAGTGAGAGGAGAACAGAGTACAAGTTGTTGACTAGGAAGGTAAAGGAGTTGGTGAAAGAGAGTAAAAGTGTTATGCTAAAAAAAATTCAGGGACATTGAACTCATGAATATCATGAAGTTCAGTAAAGTTTAACCCAACTCACAGGGATTTGAAATGTGTGGGATGTATCATGGCAGAGAGATCCACAATAACTAATAATACTAGTTCAATAGGGTAGTGTAGCTACTAAAAGAAAGATAAAAGGCCACAAATAAAAATTAGTTATTCAATTGATTCAAAGTAAATAATTTAACAGGAAATAGAATTGGAATGGTGGGTAATGTGAAATTTGGGAGACAGGTGGAAGTACTGGGACTGAATACAGATACCAAGGACCCAGGAAATGGCGTCTTTCCTTCACCGTCACCAGCTGCTGAGCCGTTCACATTTCATCATAGCTTCATACTTTGTATGCTCCAAATCCACACACTACTCTAGAAAGAGGATTCCTTCATCAGCTTCTAGCAAGAACCGAGAGACCAAGTGAAAGTTAGAATCCTAACGGACAGTCACATCTACCTTGTGGATCCTCTCTATCCTCAGATAAGTGGAACTGTAACAATGAAAAACTTTTAATGTGGTGAGTCCCAGCAGTGATTTATTTAAGGAAAGATTTGGAGTGAATATTATTCTTCCCCATCTGTGTCAGGATCTGAGCTGGCCGGTAGAACAACATACTTTTGGTGGCCAATGGTGAGCACATTATATATTTTGGTCCCAGAGGGCATCATATTATTGATGCTAGTTGGTGGAATTATATAAGGAAAGTGGATGAAGAATTTAGTATAAAGCTCAGTGAGAAGTGTAATGCAAGGGAGAGGATGCAGTACATGTAAGTGGTAAAGAGGAGGTGAAAGGAATATGAAAAATAAAATACTTTTCATAACACTGATCAAAACTAATAAAGTAAGCAATCAAAATAAAGCTCTGTGCCCATCATGATAACACTAGTCAGTGTCACAACACACAAAGAATTAAAAAAAATTGATTACAAAATAAGGATGGATAGGATAATTTGCAGAAAGAGGTTCTCAATATGTATGCTATTTTTGGACTTACCATTCAATGTTTCCCTTTTTACCTTGAATTTTCTTTTATAACTTTTTGGGGTAGAGCTTAATAATAAAGTTACAGATACCCTATACCCTATATGATATTAGTAGCTGTCAGGGGAAGCTTGAGTCATTGGTGAAACATGGTGTGCTGTGCCAGGCGCTTGCACTGACGCCTGGCAGTGTGAATGAAAATCTTTTGAACATTAGCCAAGGATGACGTGATACCCAAACAACAGCTATCATATTTCAGTATTTCATATCTCCCTACCCACTTTCCCACATGACTGAGGTTTGAATTAAGTAGCCACGATGGTCTCCTGAACGGAGTGTTTAACCCTTGGCAGGCAATTAAGGGATTTAATGAGGAAGAAAAAGCCTCGATAGACTTTCTGGTATATATTAAAAAATACGCCAGTCTCACACTGCTATTTTATTTCTGGTAGATTTTGATGTGTTTTGAATTAATCTGATAGTTGTTCCCGTCGCAAATCATTGTCTTTTTTTATGCCCCCCTCTCCTCCGTGTCAGGTAATGATTTGCGAAAAACACAAATAAAAGATTAAAACAAAATACACCAAATTGTACAAGAAAAAAAAATAGGGTATTAATCTACATCTTTGTACTTAATCTTCACCATAATGCTCTAGAGAACTGAGTGTTATAATTCTACATTACCTGATAAATTCTGAGGCTTTCCTAATTACATTTCCGTCGCAAGTTCCTAAGTTCTGAGATATTCAATGTTTTCCATGAGCAAATATATCTGAAGATGGGGTACGTACACATATGATTCTACACTAGTTTCTACCCCAGGAAGAAGCGAGAGAAAAATAGGGAATCGTTAGGTAATGTTAGTGATTCTGGCACCTTGTTCTTTGCTTGAATCTATTTTTATTTTGTCTTCCCCACTCAAGAACCTACATTACCGAATGTCCCTAAGCTTGTTGGGGGTGATAAAAATATCTTATTATATATGCATTTGCGATGGAAATGAATGTCATAATCATTCAAAATGAATCAAAACCTATAAGAAAACTGTTATTTGGATCCCGGTGCATTATGGTGAAGATGTAAGAATTTACCAAAAATAGTTTTGTCCACTTAGAATACCTAACCTTACCTAACCTTACCTAACCTAACCTTAGTTTAGGTTTTAGTTGTTGGGAAAACTTTGATTTAATTTTCTAAAAATAAAAAACAAAGTTCTTAGAGATACGGCAGTCGTACCGTGTTGTCATCCCCTATTCATCTGCTATTCCTACGGCCTGTGCCTTATTATTTACCTGGTAAAGCATCTTTCAAGTTATGTTAGGATGATTATGTTATGTTAGGTACGGTTTAGTTCGCTTAGGTTCGGTTATATAAACTTTTTACCCAACAGTTAGGCACGTGCCGTATCTATAAGGAAGCACTATGAGGATACGGCATTCGTTAGGTTATGGTTAGGTTAGGTTATGCTAGGTTATGTTATGTTACAACAAAACGAAATTAAAATAGGCAGTCCAGAGTAGGGTTGGTGGCGGGCCAGTGTGTGTGTGTATGGAAGGGGTGGGGAGCAGAACAAATAGTTTCAAAGGAAAATTATCTTAGTTTTTTTTTGTGCTTTGATTGATTATGAAACTCATTTACACTACACATATATCGTTCTGATGTTCCCCCACCCAAAAAAAAAAATTTCACACAGGTCCCCAAAGTTTATTTTAGGTTGGCAATACTCCAAAACAAATAATTTGCCCCATAAATAAACCCCAAAATCAATCAAATCACATCAAAACACACCACAGAAACTAATTTTCCTTAAGAAACTACTTGAAAAACTCTGTCAACTAACCCAATAATACGTAATGATGACCTCAGGGATTCTGTGGTGGGCACTCCTTGGTTTGAGAATACGGTGACATTACAAAACATGTCCAAGTACAGCTGATGTGAATGTAAATTAACAAAACATTGTCCAAGTTTCTTACAAACAAGAAAACAAATTGACACTAGACTAGATAGATATGCACTATAACCTACTTTAAGTAAATAAACAATAGAATAACACACTATAAAAGGCTCATCCATACAGAACAATTACCTGGGAACTGTCAGATGGACAGCACACAGTCTGAAGCAACACAACACACTGCCACGACAAGGATGATAGAACACAGCATCACCATTACCACACAACACACTGTTATGCTGTGTGTGTGTGTGTAGTACAATATATTCCGTCGACATTACATTCTTTAATTGTACGTGTTTATAATGGAGTTAGTGTTAATAGAGTCCTTCAACATTGTTTTTTCCGAGTTAGGCGAGTGTGCTATGAGGCAACTTTGTTTTCATCATCATAAAGTTACCAGTTAGTGTTTTGATAACCTTTATGGTCCAAGTGAAAGGTGACCATTTGACCTTAGCTTGTGAGGTCAGGTTGGTAACTTTCATAACCATGCTTCAGTAATTTTGATGTAGCTACCTACGTTGAACTAAAACTGTTTCATCCAATTAATGTGGCTAGAAAGACTTTGAAACCCATAGATAATGTAAGGGGACGTGTGTAATAAGTCCCTTAAACGTATCTGAAGCAGTTCTTATTTGTCATACTGTGATGATATAAGATGATATAAAGGGAAATTATTATTTTTTTTTCACATCTTTGTTTCCAAACTAATCTGCCTATCGGAGTAAATGCAAGTGAATGGTTCACCAGATACTACTACTACTACTACTACTACTACTACTACTACTACTACTACTAATAATAATAATAATAATAATAATAATAATAATAATAATAATAATAATAGTTGTATTAATAATAATAATGATAATAATAACAACAACAACAACAACAACAACAACAACAACAATAATAATAATAATAATAATAATAATGATAATAATAAAAGCCACTGCACGTAGACAACCTTACCTACTCTCCAGCAAGTCTCCCTTCTCAAAGATTGAAGAACAGCCGGTCTACCGAAGCTGGCAGCACTGTCTTATAATTGCTGTCATGAAATAGTTAAACTTCATCCGACAAGCAATATCTAGTCTTCATTATGCGTGGTGGCACTATCAAGGAGAGAGTTATATGTTACCGCAAAGAAATGTAATACGTAAATGAAAATTTGTATAACCAAGTTGTATTTACATAATTGATGTATACTGGGCCTGAGCTACACTTGTGTGGTTACATATCTGCATCTATATTTATCTTTCAGTGTGTGTGTGTGTGTGTGTGTGTTACCTAGTTATTCGTACTCTCCCGTCTCCAAATCTACCATTATCCAATTTGCTTCTGAAATCATGAATGTTTCTTGTATTAATTACTTCTGCATCAAGTTTATTCCAGGCTTCAATGCTTCTCTATGGGAAGCTGTATTGGTTTTGTCACTCTTACATGTAGTCCTTTTCAGCTTCTTGTATTCTCTTGTTGTTCTGTCGTCCCACACAAACAGATTATCTCTATTAATTTTTTCCAGACCTTTTGAGGCTCTTTACACTGCTATAAGGTCTCCTCTGTCTCTTCTTTTCCCAAGAGTTGGTAATTTCAGCCTAGAAATTCTTTCTTCACAAGGTAAATTTCTCAGGCTTGGAGTAATTTTTGTAGCTGCTCTTTGTAATATCTCAAGCTTCTTTGTAACTTTCTTTTTATGGTTTACGATTCAGGGAATTTACCAACATTGCTTAGAGACTATCATCATCAGAAAATATAAACATGAACTTAATCCCTACCAACACCTGCATCTGCATAACTAATAAGGATAAGACATTATGAAACACTTGTATATACGTGTGTGTGTGTGGAAGAAGTCAACATAATTTTTTCATGCAATAAATCATTCTCATAATATCAATATATATACACTTCCGGAAGCTTGGCACACCTAAACTAATTGATTGGTTTACATACATACATATATATATATATATATATATATATATATATATATATATATATAAATTCATGTATTAATACATAAATAACATATACATGGTATTAAAAAAAACCAATTAGTTTAGGTGTGCCAAACTTTCGGAAGTAAATAAATTGTTATTATGAGAATGATTTATTTCATGAAAAAATAATGTTAACATCTTCCATTGAAATGTAATTTGGATGCATCTATATTTCTCATATGCTTTTCATTACTCTTGCAGGAGTTTATCAATTACAACTTTTACAATTGGTTGGAATTTAAAATTCAATAAAAAAACTTCGTTCGTATTTTTGTTTGTCCATATCATAACGAGCATACACAGTGTGTATTGACCACCACGTTATCCTTATTAGTGAGATTAAAATACACGAAACATTAATGATGATCCAACCTTACCATAAATAATGTGCAAAACATGGTTTGATGGGATTTGGAATGATCTACTCAATTCTTGGACAAAGCAAATATCTCTCAGCAATATTATTTAATACAATATCTACAGCTGCAATATATATACCTACAATAGATTAATTTTATCTGATTCTCGTATGAACTTCTCCGGAGTTGTAAGTGCACATTATGTAATGCTAAAAGAAAGTATATGCGAATGTATAAGCCATGTCTTTGATGCCCTTTTCTCCTCCCAACAGCGCACCACATCTATTGGACTCCAGCGCACATAACCTCATTAGGCAAGGCATTTACTGGACAGACAGTCCGTGAGACTTTCGCACTCGTGTGGACAGCAGAGCGTCATGCAGGTGTATGGTTATCACTCATCCTCACGTGGGTTGTTGTGGTGAGACAGGCTTTGACCTCCCCTTTTACAGGAAGAATAATGGTATATACTGTGATTATGGTCTAGTTACCAAAATGGTGTTTATTCACAGGTTAATCTACGCTGCCATTGGTTTATCGGCTGGCCAAGCACACAATGCACAGGAAGTTTTCGAAAGTGTTGTACGAGACGCCCTTGCCGGGGACGACTTACTATTGATTCTGGACGCCGGCGCTAAAGATAAGTTAGATGTAAAGGTTGCAGCAAGTAGTGGTGATTCTGTAGTGTTATTATCCAGCGATGATAACTCCAGCTACTTTTTCCAAAGGTCTCCGAGTCATTTTGTTCGAGGAAGCCACATCACTGCCTTGCTGGTCTTCACAAGAAGCCCAGTTCCCTTTATGGAAACTCTTGATGCTAAGTGGAATCCAGATTTCATGTTATTAATGAGTCTAAATTCCAGCGTGAATAGTACAACACTTCTCGTGGATGAGAGATTCCAACGAAGTCAACATTTGGCGCTGGTGGAGCCAAGCAGCAGAACACATCGCAACAGATTCATGGTTTTTTCAAGTTTGCCAATGAAAGGACGATCAAGTGTGAAATATTCATTAGGTGAATGGAACAAAGGCACATTCAGAAGAAAACTAGATTTTTTTCCAGAGCGCTTTCACACCCTTCATGGGGCAGTGCTGCAACTAGCGTCTTGGTGTGATGACTTCCCCTTCCTGTATCCCGAGAAAGGCCTATGCAAAGGCTCTAGTCTGGACATGCTCGACTTGATTGCTTCCCACCTCAACTTCTCGTATGATGTACAGATGGAGCCAGCTGACCACAAATGGGGCTCGTGGGAGGACGGTCAATGGACTGGCATGTTGGGAGACCTGGCCTACAACAACAAAGACCTTGCTATAAACGTGTTCCAGATGACTCAAGAAATATTCGCTGATTTTGAAATATCATACCCGTATCACGTCGAGAGTCACGTTTTCCTGCTGGCGGTGCCCGAGCCTGCACCTCAGTGGCAGGGGTTGCTGTATCCTTTCACGGCGACTGTATGGTTGGCTGTTCTCTGCACCACCACCATCGTCATCGTCCTTCTTAATCTGTGTCTGAAAGCAGTGCCAGATACTCAGGATGCCTCACAGGTGTTCTTGCTGGTGAGTTCGAGTTAAATAACTTAAACGTCTTCTGACACCATTCTCAATCATGCGCAGTCTCGAAGAACGTAGAAATATAATTGAAGGATACAAGGGAACGTTCTTTTCCTTAACGATCAGCTGAAACTGTTAAATTCACCTGTAATTTTATTGAATTGATATCATGGACCATTTTTCTTAGTATTTCCCCCAAAATACAATCCATTTAGTAATGAAAGTATTAGCAGTTATATGTATTGGTTTTATATCTCATTATCATTGTAATTGTTTTAGAATAAGTAATCATAAATTGAATTAAGTTTTTCTTATAAACAACCCTTTGATTAAGAAAGATTGTTCTGGGCGTGCACTTTTGTTATTCATCCAATATTTGAATAATTTGTGTTCTAGTGATACTTAGTTTACCGCGTCCCTATTCCCTACATTTTGTAACACCATCACTAGATTACAAAGTTTCGCTTCATACATAATTTTTATATCTCTATATCTCAGACCGATATATTAACCTAAATTTTCCCCCACTGTGTACAATGCGAGTAATCTGTGTACGAGACAGATGTTGGGAGGAATCTTGAGGCAGACGGTGAGTCATCGCCTGGGGCAGTGGTGGGCGCGGGAATGGGCGGGCTGGTGGTGGCTGACCTGTGTCATCATCACCACTGCTTACACCACCAATCTGGTCGCCTTTCTCACCGTCCCAATCTTTCCACACCGCATCGAGACCATACAACAGCTCGCTTCATCAAATCTCAGGTAGTCCAGCGAATCTCAGTAGTGCACGTCCATTCTTTTATTGTGTGTGATGGAAAGCTCATCTTGACAGGTCTTGTGACACGTTCGGAGGATGTAACGCGACCTTGGGAAAGAAGTCACTGTTCAGGGTTTTCTTTTCCCAATTCAACATAACATCACATTCCAGTGTATTTTTCTTTTTTAAGGGAATAATCATTCAGTAGCTAGTGACCTTGTTTTCATTATCAGTTTTTTATAATTTTTATCACATGACTTAGGTCTAAAATATCTTGATTAAAATCTTGATCAATACTACGGGGCACATCTGTCAATATTTTACATGACATCACCACCACGTTGTTCCCAGTGTAGGGACGGTGACGCTTTGTACCAGTAGTGCTTGATCCTTTCAAAATTGGGTCCCTCCTCAGCAACTAAAATAAATCTAATAAGAATATTATTGCTACTAATAAAGGTAATCATAATAATAATAACAATAACAATAATAATGATAATAACAATAATAATGATTATAATAATAATAATATTAATGATAATACTACAAATAATAATAATGATGACATCTGCTATAATTATTTCATAATGTTATATGAAGAAAGTGCGTCCCGTACTTATTCTATGTTAGGTGAACAGCAACTACAGCGGGAAAGATATATATATATATATATATATATATATATATATATATATATATATATATATATACATATAAATGTATATATATATATATATATATATATATATATATATATATATATATATATATATATACACATATATAAGTATATATATATATATATATATATATATATATATATATACATATATATATTTATATACATATATATATGTATATATATATATATATATATATATATATATATATATACATATATAAGTATATATATATATATATATATGTATATATATATATATATATATATATATATATATATATATATATATATATACATATATATATATATATATATATATATATATATATATATATACATATATATATATATATATATATATATATATATATATATATGTATATATATATATATATATATATATATATATATATATATATATATGTATATATATATATATATATATATATATATATATATATATGTATATATATATATATATATATATATATATATATATATATATATATATATATATATATATATATATATATAGATAGATAGATAGATAGATAGATAGATAGATAGGTAGATAGATAGATAGATAGATTGATAGATAAATCGATAGGCAGATATAAATATAGAGAGATAGATAAACCAATACAATTTTGCCAGAGTGGCGATGCAGGACTATGGGAGTTTTGTTCCTGATGCCTTGCGTGGTTCACAAGATCCTTCCTTGCATCACCTGGGAACCAATTTTGATTTGTTTCCTTATGAATACCTCAACTATGAAGTTGGATTCTCCTGGGTATCCAATAGAACCCACGCCTTGGTGGAGACGCGCTCCTATTTGGCGTATGTAGTCTCTCTGCATAATGTGAGCGGCGCCACTTACGTCATGAAGGAGACGGTGAGGAATGAAAGCTTTATGTTTGTGAAATAGACGAGGTAAAATGTGTTGCACATCTTATGCTTTAGATTTTGTTCATGAGTGAAGTGCGTGTGCATGCATACAAATGTGTGTGTGTATGTGTGTGTGTGTGTGTGTGTGTGTGTGTGTGTGTGTGTGTGTGTGTGTGTGTGTGTGTGTGTGTGTGTGTGTGTGTGTGTGTGTGTGTGTGTGTGTGTGTGTGTGTGTGTGTGTGTGTGTGTGTGTGTGTGTGTGTGTGTGTGTGTGTGTGTGTGTGTGTGTCTGTGTGTGTGTGTGTGTGTGTGTGTGTGTGTGTGTGTGTGTGTGTGTGTGTGTGTGTGTGTGTGTGTGTGTGCATGCGTGGGTGGGTGGGTGAGTGGGTGGGTGGGTGTTTGTGTGTGTGTGTGTGTGTGTGTGTGTGTGTGTGTGTGTGTGTGTGTGTGTGTGTGTGTGTGTGTGTGTGTGTGTGTGTGTGTGTGTGTGTGTGTGTGTGTGTGTGTGACAGGATGACTGTTCTTGTGTTCATGTGGGTCCTTAGGTGTACCCGGGTTATCTATGCTGGATCCTGAGAAAAAACTGTCCCTACGCGGGTCGTATATGGCAGTCGCTGGAGGCGCTGCTGGAGTCTGGCCTCGTGCAGTACAAGTACCGCAAGCATATGTTGATATCTGCAGGCTCCCACGACATCCGTGGTACAGTAAGTATTGGTAGGCCTTATAACATTGTTGGATCAAGAGTGTATGATCTGATATATCTACATATCATAATTTTCTCGTTTTTTTCTTCTTCATAATATTCTCGTAGAACTATAAACTAACTTGAGAACACATAACGCATCACTCATTAAACATTTGTCAAATAAATCAGTGATCTTAGTTGAGCATGTTCAGTTATCGTATATCACGTTTCCCTCATACATTATATTGCATTTAAAAAATGGCTGTCGACGTAGAAATATGCAAATAAGCACACTCATGCGAGATAAAAAGATGTTCTTCAGCATGTGCAGCTGATACATCACTTGTTTTTTCTGGTGTTACAGGTGCTGGCTGGGGCACCGCTGCAACTCGGTCAGATGCTGGGTGCCTTCATGCTTGCCGCCATAGGCCTGGGCCTTTCTATTCTAGTTTTTCTTGGAGAAAAGATTTGATGCCCAATCACATAAACTGAAACACTGTACTCGGTCGTTCGTCTCATCGGACATCCAACGTTGACTTGTTACTGCACAACCTCGTTAATCATTAAGTTAATAATAATTGTCTCCAGAAAAAAAATATTCTCATCAGTAATTTTTTCGTACCTTTGCCCAGGACCTAGGACTCTCGGTAGTGGTACTACAAATTATCGAAATGACGTTGTTGCCATTCCTAAAAGACTATTGTATATGGATCAATGGCGTAAATCATTAACCTTAGCTGTGACTTGGATTTGGATGATTATTCAATAATGTGTCTTTTCCGACCAATGTAAATAATTTTTTTAGATATATGAACTATCAAACTTGTTTTCCATTATGTGCAGAGTAAACTATTGCCTGACTATGAAGCTTTATTGAATGTTTGGTCTTGTCTTGATGATACAGTTACAGAACTGAATACAATAAATGGTTACTTACGGCCCTATACTATTACTGCATCCTTTTTCAGCATATCTACTGCGTTATTTTCCAAAGTTGGGCACTAGTCCGCTCTTTCGCTCTTCCACTCTCCGCTCCCATTTATGAAAGCGGATGAGAGGACTAAAACTCGGAAAGTGGGAGTGGAAGGAATCACAGTCACTCGTCAGGCTCACCACCTTCATTCTAAACACTCGCAAGACCTTGGAAAAATTTCTTATACTTTGAACAATTATAGTATTGTCTTTGTTCCTATCAACTGTAACTTCTGTAAGTAAAATGAACTTGACAAATATAACGTAACCGATTTTAACACAATTTGATAGATGTTGAGACCCTTCGTGCTTACGTTGACCTTGACTGTTTCACCACCACACAAAGGTCTCACATAATACTTTACTTGTCTAGATTTAGTTTCAAAGTGTACACATTGCATCTACTAGGATGTTATGAGGTTATTAAGTGATGCTAGATTTATCTTAGAAATGTCCTTCAGCTCTATGTTTCGAGAGATGGTAGAGAAAAATTTTGATAGACTATAATTGCCATTGTTTCATTTTCAAGATTCCTTTTGTTAAATTCAAGTTGTGTCTTTTATTAAGCCCCTGGAGACGCGATTCGTATTTTCAGAGGTGCATAGTGTCTCTACATTCCCCTCAAACTTAATACCCATTGCCATGTAGCAGTACTTTGCCGTTCACTGTAGCAAACAGCACCTTTGGCACAACTTCCGTCAATGAAAAGCTTATAAGATAGTATGCTCTTTTTTGTCCTCATTTTCTTTTCAATGTGAAACTAGGGCTATAAACAAACTAGTCCACGATCACCAACGCACAACATTGACGGGCTTTAGATAGCCCGTGTGTCCCCTAGATGGGGACACGATAGACAACCAACCAACCAATCACGATCACAGGCTCCCCAGCTGCCACACTGGCGAGACGTGCTTCATGCTCCGCTCTCACCTAGCTTAGCAGTAGACACATTCACCTGCAGTGCTGTTTTTTTGCTGGTGTTGAACGAGCATTTCCGATTCGCCCTTTAGAGACCCTTGACACACCCGACGGTGAACCCTGAAGGAGTGGAGTGGAGGGGGACCCTTAGGGTTGCTTATAGGGGGTGTCAAGGCGGGCCATAGGGACACTGATAGGCTAGGTTTAAGTCCCGCAAGGGGCAGCGGCGGGGCTAGTGCGACGCCCTTTAGAGGGTGGCTAGTATAGCCCTCCCGCCGCTGTAGGATAGTGCCGGGTTTATTTTTATTTTCCCTCTAGCTAGTTGTGTTTCTGCGCGCGCAGTCTGGTGTAGGTAGAGAACTAGGGTGTGACCATGAGGTGTGGGAAGGCTTCACGCCTTCCCCGTCCGACTGGCACGCCTACCTCTACCCAATCTCCGTCCTCGCCTGCTTCTCGTCTGCCTGCTACGGTAAAGAGACCTCGCCGTACCTCGTCCTCGAATACTGACTCTGCTTCCTCAGTCGGAGAAACCGCTCCCTCCAAGATGGCGAGGGTTAGGCCCGCTGCTCGCTTTCACCACCAAACTACTGGCAAGGCAGAGATGGCTGTTACGGAGTCCCCCATTTCTCATTCCGCTTGTTCCCGCCTTCCTGCTGCCTTCCACTGTTAAGCTTGGCCGTGCCCTTCGTGTGGAAGACAAGATCAAGCGCCACCCTGCTACCACTGTAAATACCTCTGCTACCTCTGTACTCCCTGCTACCTCTGTACTCCCTGCTACCTCTGTGCCCCCTGCTACCTGTGTGACCCTGCTACTTGTGTGACCCTGCTACTCCTTCTCCTCTTATTCCTTTATTTATGTTCTGAGATTAACCTGTTGTCTGGCGCTTTAGCGCAATAAATTGATCAAATCAAATAAAATCAACCATCTCCTCGACGACCAGTCAATGCAACTACCGATATCACAGCTGGAGCCTCGTTACAATCCCCCCCTAACGAGCGTCCCATCCCTGGTGAGAGCACCTCCACCCGCTCCCCCTTGTCTGCTCCCTCCACCCCTGGTGCCGCTCTTTCCTCTCTGTTGCCGGAGGGT
>JAPQNM010000002.1:18260663-18263163 GCA_029783475.1 Metacarcinus magister | reverse complement strand
CAGAGGTCACGTAGATCAAGTAAATCACACTCATCAACAGGATACAAAAATATAAGGTCCAACGAGGCGCCACACCATCATTATTAAATAGGTCTGTGATGTGGCCTAACTTTGCCGGCGCCGCTTCTTCTTGCTCCTTTTAGGAAGTACTTGTGACACCTAAGGATGTTGTAGGTGCCGCTGAGATCACCTGGTGCACAATGAGGGCGGCAGGGGGCAGTTGGAGCGGCGTCCCAGGAGCCAGCAGGTTAACAGGCAACACAAAAAGAGCGGGGACGGGGAGGGTGTGCTCTGAGGCCCTCCGCCATGCATAGCCGCCGGATGCTCTCCTGCAAGAAAATAATAAGTTTGTGATGATCCATGTGTATGTTAAGAATCTGCAGATGAAAATATAAATTGACGCTTCACCTGTGTATACCATCACTAATCACCTGCTTCCTTTTACTCATTAACCTTAATTTGGAAAGGTAAATGCGAAAGAAGCACATTTTAGCAAATAGGAATAAACAGATAGATAAGAAATTAAGAATAACAATGAAAAAATAATAGAACTGGGAATCCACTATTGAGGGAAATCCATGATTCATTACACAGATCCATTTACCTTTAATAATGTTTATTATTATTACTATTATTATTATTATTATTATTATTATTATTATTATTATTATTATTATTATTATTATCATTATTACTATTATTATTATCATTATTATTATCATCATTATTACTATTATTATCATCACTATTATTATTATAAATACAATTAACATTATTATTATCATTGTTATTATTACTATTATTATGATTATTATTGCTATTATTATTATCACACACACACACACACACACACACACACACACACACACACACACACATATATATATATATATATATATATATATATATATATATATATATATATATATATATAATTTCTTCGTAAAGTGCATTAAAACCCTATATGATCAATTAATGCGAATCACTGACTCTTTCATCATTAGTTTTACCATTTGAAAAGCTGAAACCAATATAAGATTAACATGTAGTGCATACAGTAAAGGTCTTTCACTGTCCTTTGGGTTTCTCTGGGTAGAGGTGAGAGGGTTTAAAACGGTTAGTAACAGTTATAAACAAAGTGTACGTGTATATATTGGGGAGGCGATGGTTAGCATGCGGGCATGACAAGCTCAAAGTCCTGAGTTCGAGTCCAGGCACGGGCTGTCCACTTTTCTTTGCAAAACCGCTGAGTGGCCGAAGATCACCCACGTGCTGCCATCAACACTATCCTCTACTAGGACTACAACGTGAAGATGCATCGATCGAGGAGCTTCTGCGGACAGCATGAGCCTCACAACAAGAAACGTGGCTTTACTTTAAAAAAAAATCTAGCTTGCGCTACTAACGGGCGGAAGCCAACCATCCAAGCCTCCAACAAGTCTACTGGCGCCACAGGATCAAGACAAGAAAATGAAAAAAAAAATCTCTATATATTCATTTGAACGTGTATGTGTGTGTGTGTGTGTGTGTGTGTGTGTGTGTGTGTGTGTGTGTGTGTGTGTGTGTGTGTGTGTGTCTGTGTGTGTGTGTGTGTATATATATTAATGTGTCAGCATCTTTATAAATCGTAATTCTACTCCTCCACTTCTTCCTCTTCCTCTTCCTCTTCTCCTCACCGTCCTCCCCCTCCTCCTCCTCTTCTCCTCCCCGTCCTCCTTCTCCTCCTTTATTATTCCATATTTAATGGTATCGCTTCTTCTTTCTGCCAGCTTCGACTGGAGGGAGAGGTGAGTGGGGAGGAGCCTTCCACTTTGCAGTCCTTATATATGTATATATATATATATATATATATATATATATATATATATATATATATATATATATATATATATATATATATATATGAAATATGTATGGTTTGAAAAAGTAATATAATGTACACCCCTTGAACATTAATTATAAATGTGCCTGTGTCTGTTTCTGAGCGAGTGTCATGAAAACAAATAAATACAAATTGGTAGCAGAACTTCTACTTCTTTAACCCAAAAGCAGTTCGTGGTGGTAAACTTGGTGGAAAAAATAGAAAGACCTTCCCGGTCTGAGTCCCCGTTATCCTGTGAAGCTAAGTTCGGTGGCCTCCTGTCAAGGTTGGGCAGGTCTGGCCATTACTGATAAGGCGCAGCGCTCCCGTGTTGGGCCAGGCTTGTGTCTGAGGTGCCGGACGAGGGGCGGCGTTTGGCTCCCGCTGGAGGAAGGAACTGTGGAGGTGAGGGAGAGTATTAATCACTTCCGTCATTACTTCTCTTTCCCTCGCTAATAATTTTGAAGGGGAGGCACCATATATACTTCCCCTTTTAGTTAGCTTCATTCTATTTTATTCTATTTGTGTATTTGATTACGTTCTTCTATTGCAAGCCTGTACGCGTCATTATGCTATGAATTGAACATGAAAAGCAACCTTAGTTACTAAGAACAGGAGGTGATACTTTTATTTTATTTT
>JAPQNM010000002.1:18228163-18240663 GCA_029783475.1 Metacarcinus magister | reverse complement strand
TGTGTGTGTGTGTGTGTGGATACGGTCTGAACTAAGTTAGCATTTATAGTACATGCATGGAGCCACGTTACAAGAAGAAAGACAGAAGAAGAAGAGCAACAACAACAACAACAACAACAACAACAACAACAACATTATATAAGGATGCCCTACTTTAGATAACAAACAGATAAACAACTATAGAATGGTACCCAGCAGAGCACAAGTACCTCCATCACCGCTGCTAATATTCCTGATTTTTTTTTTTTACCTGATCCGAGCCCTTTGACAATAACCTTCAAACAAATAATTGAATGAATAATTTGAGTTGTTAGTCATGTTGGTGAAGTTTTGCGAGTTTGTGGTTTTGTTTTTGGCAGAGTTAAGAATTTTTGAAAATCCTGTATGTTGGCGGCCAGGTCAGGGATGGGCGTGATGTAGGTGGCGCCCAAGATAACGTCCAATGGGAATGCTAATGGCAGCTGATGAATTTTCCTGACCTTTACGTTTGACATGAGCTTTCAAAATGTAATGGAGTTGAGCTCAAGGGAAAGGAGGTTATGTTATTAAAGTTTCATGAGGCTACGATGCATGGTGCTGTCAGGAAGTTGCTAATATACCGACAAACAAACAAATAAACAAAGTTAAAATAAAACCTTTCTGCTCATTTTTGTTGAACGTAAAAAAATGGAAACAGCTTATGAAAATGTCGAGTATAAAGAAAAAACAGTGATTCTTGAAGGGTGCAATAACAACCGAAATTACTGTTACTTACACGGCGTTGAGGAAGATGTGGAGGAAGAGGAGACGTAGGAGGTGGAAGTGGCAGTAGAGACTGGCTGGGTCGTGGCGGTGTTAGCAGTAGGAGTAGAAGCAGTAGAAATAGTGGTAGTAGTAATAATTGTAGCCGTCGTAGTCCTAAGGGTGGGTGTTGTGGTTGGTTTGGGTGTGGCGGTGGTTGAGTTGTGTAAGGTTGTGACTTGGCACCTCACTGGCCTCGTCACCACCACCACCATCACCACCACCAGGAGGAGGAATGTACGAGTTGGTAATGACATCATGTTGGCGTGGCGAGGCACAGGAACAGCGAAAGGTCAGTTGGGGGGGAGGAGCGAGCGTCGATGTTTTTCCGCCTTATTTTGCTGATACGATACCTGCCAGTGCTATTATTTTTTTATGGGAAGTAATGCTGCTAACAAGGATGGACTCAGCAATTTCCTCATTAAATCACAGGCATGATTAATACAGCTGCAACTTTCCTTTATGTTTTTGCAATTATGTGATTTTCTTGATAATATAATTACATCCTATAACAAATAACAATACAAAATTGAGCGTATTTCTGTTCCTGTGGCTTGGAACACCACTTTGCTGGGATTTCTGACAAGACTTTCTCTGCGCCGCAACGATTCCTGCCTTCCAAATTGTTCCAGTTCAGAGGCTCGTTGGTCCGGGAGGAAGCCCTTGTGTGAGGTGCTTCATCTGGCTCGGCCCGAGGAAAGTGGGAAGGCTGGTGGTGGTGGTGGTGGTGCAGCCAAGGCAGTTTCCCTGGGCTTGGAATTATCCCACTTGCTTCCTCTCCCAAGGATAACCGGAGTCCTCTGCCGGCTTGGACTCACGCTCCTCCATGGCTACAACATTCACTTCCAGTTTATTTTCCTTGCCGCTAAGCAATTCTCTGCCTCACCACTGTTGATACTTTTCTGTGTTGTTTCCGGGCGTGTTTGTACGTGTGTGTGAGAAAGAAAGCTTGCGAGCTGGGTGGAGCAGGTGAAGTGATGGGAAGGCGTGGGATGGAGGCTGAGGCCGTGCAATCGGTGCTCGCAACCTGCAAGTGAAAGTAAGCGTTAGATGCTTGGTAAGGATTTATAGTCATGTAAGTCACACACGCCTCACACTGACGTGTATCTTCAAATTGTATCATCAAAGCTGCTGATATATATATATATATATATATATATATATATATATATATATAGAGAGAGAGAGAGTAGAGAGAGAGAGAGCGAGCGAGGAGAGAGAGAGAGAGTAGAGAGAGAGAGAGAGAGAGAGAGAGAGAGAGAGAGAGAGAGAGAGAGAGAGAGAGAGAGAGAGAAGAGAAGAGAAGAGAAGAGAAGAGAAGAAAAGAGCAGAGCAGAGCAGAGCAGAGCAGAGCAGAGCAGAGCAGAGCAGAGCAGAGCAGAGCAGAGCAGAGCAGAGCAGAGCAGAGCAGAGCAGAGCAGAGAAGAGAAGAGAAGAGCGAGAGCGAGAGCAAGAGCGAGAGCGAGAGCAAGAGAGAATTAATGTCAGAAACCGAATGCTATTTCAAAACACAGGTATATATGAACTGCATGGAAAAAGAATTACAGCTTTACAGGTAATAAAAAAGTGTTTATACGAATGAAAAAAACACAGCATCACAGATTATTATTATAAAACAACAAATTTTAATTATTCAAGTATTTCGGGAGAATTTTGCAAAGGAAACCTCATGTTTACGTAAAACATGTTGGGTGACTAATGAAAAACGTTTTTTTTTTCTTTCTCTTTTTAGAAAACAGTGCAGAGGCAGAGAAGAAAGAGTAAAAAAAAGTTAGCCCAAGTCCCCCTCTTTCCCTACGGAATAATTTCAAAAGTTAGGAGCTAAACGGGCGAGTTCATCTGATAATCAATGAACTCGGAGGAGCCGTGAGTGAAGTTCTGGAGCCCATAATCTTTCTCCGGGCGGTCGTTCGTCAACTATAATGAGTGCGGAGCTGCGTCTGGGTCGTAGAGTGGTGGGGGCACGACCAGGAACGTAGCCAGATACGTATGAATCATTGATTCGGTCTGTGTTCACTGGAAGCTTAAGGTTTTACGGAGGAGTCAAAGGTTTCGAGGAGCAGCCGCGTCAAATGATTGGTTGGAGCAGTAAGTTCATAATATTGAGAAGCCACAAATCCCTTGTTTAACAGAAAAATAATCACTGAGCTCAGGGATGGATTTTTTTCAATAGAGTTATGTATTATTTTCATGAAACAATATTACACTCTCTTGAGTTGACATGTTGACATCCCGGCTCTCACGTCAATAACACGGTGACTATCAACCCATCCTCGCATAGTGTTGACGTGCATCTCGCATGGAATTACTATGCTATTCTTCGCACTGATATATATGCTGTGTCTTGCTGTCACAGAGCGAAAGCAACATTAAGTACCATATTGTATGGCTACAATATGGTGAGTTTGTTGTACAACTGAAAAACAGTATAAAGTGATATAAGATTGTTTTACAAGTATGGGAGTGCAGCGTATTGAGTAGTGCAGCGCCGTGTAAGTGTTGCCCTCACGTCCTTCATGCAGGACTCCCTTCCCATAACTTCCTTTTCCTTGATGCGTATTTCAGTGATGAAGCTGCAGCCCAGACCTTCACACATACCCTTTGTAAATACCTGCTAATTCTATTCCACGAAGCAAACTAGTAATCCCTAACACCCACATGGCCGTGGTATTACATGAGTGTACGTGTGACACTGTTCGACGTATGATAGTTATCACTTGTATTATATAAATTCAATTTTACGATGCTATTTATTCCCTCGTCGATGTCATCCCTGATAACGTATATTATGATTTTTTCATTTGATTTAAACTTATCAAATTCTATCAAACGTGTATTGAAAAATTTAGTGTTTTCCCCGTTATGTATTATATTTCATTACAGAAGTTATGTCATAAGTCTTACACTCAGGCAACGAAACATAAACACATTCATGATAAATACTTGACGGTAACATTGGGATATTTTTGTTGGTATAATTTGAATGTCAAAAGAATGAATAATAGGCAATTTAAAAAGAAAACTCACTGTGCTCAAACCTGGTGCAGCCTCTAAGTCTGTACCATAAAGAAAAACTATGTGGCTCAGTAAATGTGGAAGTCAGGTGCTGATACCAGCGTTAACTTTGGCTAGAAGTTAGTTGGAGATGAAAATCCTTATGACTGACATGTGTTGAACCTATCAAGCGAATACGAGAACTATAATTTACCACGAAGTTTATGGCAGCGAGGTGAGATTATTGTTACCAGCCTTCTAAGTTAAACACAGCCTTATCTTCTGCCAATTTTTCTTTTTACTCTTATATTATATTTTATGTTATCTTTAATTAAACTATCTTCTCTCATCTATATTAATTTTCTTCTTATCTATAGTATAATTAGTACTCCCAACGCTCACCTATCACAACATGTCTGCCCTTTCCACCTGTAATGATGTCTTTTTGTTTCGTTTTCTTGATTTCAGTCATATAGATTGAAATTTTGATCCAAGTAATTATATTAAGCAGTCTCTTCGCGAATTATACTTTTATGGTTATCGAAGCAGGTTTATGAACTAGTATCATAAACTGATGTTGTTCCTCATAATTTCTAAAGCTTACTTTACCCTTACCGAAGTTAGGAACCATTTATTGTAAGTATTCAGCGGCAACAAAACTGAGAAGATGTCGTTTGGGTGTCTTGGATTGCTTGTTATAAGTATTCACTATTTATGGTATTATTGTAGTCTCTTTACGTTAAATTTCTGAATAAATCTTTCAAAACAGTTAACAGTTGATCCAATAGTCTTCCTTCAACTCCAGTCAGGGTGACTTTTTGAAAACAATGTCAAATCTGTTCCATATCATCACAAGATATCTCAATTTCATCGTCTGAAACCTAACACTTTCCTGAAAATTTTTGATTTTGGAGTATTCTGTTTGTGTCAGTTTGGAAGAAGAAATCAAGCATCGTCTGATAAAGGTATTAGGTGTGCACAAGAGGCTCATCATAAGTACATGTGTTCATATGAAGTGTTACATCAAGCTGTAACTTAGTATATATATGTCACAGTGTTGTCCACCAACTTTGGACAGATTTGTCAACATGTCCAGTTGCCGCCCACCCAGCTACTCCTGCAGCTCGTTAGTATATCAGAATGTTTGCCCGTAACGCTTATACACCACAACGATATTTATGTACATGAAGAATTATTGTAACCTTAAAAAAAAGGTTAGAAGTAATATGTTAATAAGTTTTTGTGTTTAATGAACGTTTGACTGCATAATAATGTTCTGGATCTCATCTCACTTCCTTGGCTGATGGAATAGCCAAAATTGCCTGATTTTTTTAGGAAAACTGTGTGTCGGAAAAGGTTTCCAGTTATTTAAGAAAACATCAAAAGTATAGTTGATATCTGAATACATTCATATAGAAAATAATATAATGTAAAGTCTCTGCATCAAAGTTTATGTTGACGTAACACAACACTTGACAGCTCCCATTACAGGTATTACATTTGATGTAGAAGGTAAATGTTGATGCGATCACAGAGAATATCTAATTGAATAATACATATTTACTGCTCTTGTTTTTCTTTTCTCCTTTGCTTGAGTTTTATTTTTTTTATCGTCATCTGTACTGGCGTGTGAATCTGTTAAGTTTATAGATATAACAGACTTTTTTTTAACCCATTCTTCACTGACTTCGCCTCATTCGGTTCTATATTTGATCTAAGAAGCAATTAAAGTGTGTGTGTCGCATGGATTTATTTCTAACCATTTGGTGATAGCAAAGAAAAAGTAAGAAACAAAATTTTCAGAATAATATTGCAATCACTACGCCATTGCCATAAACACGCAGCTGTTATATACCTTCCCCGCGATGAAAGTCAAGGTGGTGAGTTTCATCAAAGTTAAGCCACTTTCCTCTCGAGTGTTTACGGCTTTGTGCTAGCGGATGAATTTCTCTCATAGTGTTCTGTTATTGTATCGGGAAATGCAACGGTGATTAGGCAGCACAATTGAATAACGTATGTATGAATTGTTAATGAAACTCAGGTCGTATTTAAAGAACAATAGTTCACTTCGTCATCTAAGTTATCACGAAGTCTGTTTGATTCGATCTTATTTGCACGAATAATTTCTAATAAGTCATATTAACTGACCTTATTATCATTACAAGGATGATACAAAATATAGAACATTCAAGGTAACAGAATTTCTTCCTCAAGACACATCACGATTAATCCATCGGACACCAATACAAGAACACAATGCTACTTTTCAAATCTTCATGAGTGAGTGGCTTGTCGCTGGACACCAATATAAGAAAATACATGATGACAAAATCTTTGCAATAGAAATCGTATGCAGCCATCCATCCACACACGATATTTGCATAGGCTTTTCCGTAATGGTTTGAAGCAGTATGAAGCAGAAAATATTGTAAATAGATGCAACGGATCACTGATTGGCATACTAATTGACCTGATACTCAGACGTATATCAGAAAGGAACAAATGGTGTGTATGTAGATGTATGCATGAGTGAGTGTATGCGTGCCTTGTTTCCACTACGCTTCTTTTGTGTGATAACAGCCTGGTATATAGATAGAAATATAGATCGAGTATTATCATTTTCATTATCATAAGCTCCTTTTGCAATTATTTTGTTTCCCATCCATCGTTATCTATTGAAATTTCTTACAAGTTTTGCTTTTTCCTCGGGTTGGCAGATAATCAAGGGTTGAGGATGATGGTGGTGATGGTGAAGATGATGAAGACAGTGATGATAGTGATAGCGATGATGGTGATGCTGGTTATGATGATGAGAATAATGAGAGTGGCCAGCGTGGTGATGCAGGTAGTAAGGATGGTAATGGCATTGGTGATGGTGAATATGCAGATGGGAGATATAGTGAACATGGTGATGTGATGCATGGTGTCATGTGTTGAGTGGCTAAGGCGGTGACGTGAAAAGTGTGCAACGTTAAGTCATTTTTCATCTTCCTTCTCCGTCTTCAACACTTTCACCAACACCAACACCAACACCAACACCTCCTCTCCCCTTCTCCTTCTCCTCCTTCTCGTTCTCCTCCTTCTCTTCTTCTTCTTCACTTTTCTTTTACTTTCCTCCTTCAGTTATTTTTTCCCCACTCTTTTTCCTTTCCATCTCCGCTGCTTCTCGTGCTCCTGCTCCTCATCCTCCTCACATCTTTTTCCTCTCTCCTCTCACCGTCCCCTCAGAACCAGCATCATAAACAACAAAGAAGTCAACTGCATGCCAATACCCCTCCTGGTTCTGCAAGTCGACCTTCCACCCGCCAGAGACCCGCAAGGACAAAGGCAACGAGGACGAGGACGAGAACTAAGACGGCGAGAAGGAAAAACTGTTTGGTAAGATGAGGAGGATGAGGATGATGATGATGAGGGGGAGAAGGAGGAGGAAGGGGAGGAGAGACAGAATGAGAAGGAGGAGACTCTTAATAGCATGAATACTAAGAGATCCCACTGGTGATTAGTAGACGATTAAAATATAAAAAAAAGAGAAAAGAGGAAAGGAGAAATGCATGTAAGATAATACTGAAATGGAAGGGTATAATAGGTGGGTATATGTGTGTATGCGTATAGCTACTGAAACAATGTGGGCTGGGGGGGCGACCATGGTATTTTCTCTTTTTTTTTCTTCTTCTTCCATGTGTGTGTGTGTGTGTGTGTGTGTGTGTGTGTGTGTGTGTGTGTGTGTGTGTGTGTGTGTGTGTGTGTGTGTGTGTGTGTGTGTATGTGAGAGAGAGTAAATATTATTCACCCGATGGGAATACAAAACAAATACACACTGGTTGAACTTTTAGTGACTGAAGCCGCGGGAGGGAAAATGGATAGTTTTAGCCACTTATACAGCGAGAGAGAGAGAGAGAGAGAGAGAGAGAGAGAGAGAGAGAGAGAGAGAGAGAGAGAGAGAGAGAGAGAGAGAGAGAGAAAGAGGGAGACATTAGGCTGGACAAGAACTAGATTAAGAGGGATGAATGGAGTGGGAAATGAGGAGGCAATTTAAGTAAGAAAAGAAAGAAGATAATACTAAAGGACACACACACACGCAGGAGAAAGGAGAGACAGGAGTAAAGAAAAAGAAAGAGGCAAGAAAGAGAACGAGAGATGGAGTGGACGAGGAAACCAGCCACTCTTGCATTATGTACCTCCATCGTCCTTATCAACGTTAATAAAATAAAGGAAATAATTTAGACATCAAGAGAGAGAGAGTTGGCAAACGGAAGGGAAGGAAAGAGAAGGGGAAGTAGAGCAAAGAAAATGTATAATTAAACTGAGAGAGAGAGAGAGAGAGAGAGAGAGAGAGAGAGAGAGAGAGAGAGAGAGAGAGAGAGAGAGAGAGAGAGAGAGAGAGAGAGAGAGAGAGAGAGAGAGAGAGAGATAATGAATATCGTGTTACCACCTTGCGCCGTGTCACCGCCATCAGGAGGGAATGACATATGAAGGCGGCAAAGCGGTGATAATGTCGATTTGGCAATGTCATAAATTTGATGCTCTGCCGCGCCATATTTCATTACATCTCGCGGCAACAAAACGACCGAAAAATATACTGCCTCCACACACACACACACACACACACACACACACACACACCCACACACACACACACACACACACACACACACACACACACATACATGAAAAAAAAATCTGTTAGTAAACCTTCTATCTCTCGATCGGTGAAATATAAACAATAAAAGTGATTTCTCAGTGCGTGACTCAACCCGAAAAAGCGAACATGTGATTGTGATGAAATGTTCCACACAGTCAGGAGCAGCGAAGCAATAAATAACACGACGACAGCGAGAGGAGCAAGAGCAAACTCACTGCTTTTTTATACGTCGAATTCACTGAAGCACAGCGTATAAAAAGGAAAATTAATATCTGAATAAAGACAAAAAAACCGTCTATATGCAAGGGATGTTTGTTCCATTGGTTGCGATGCTATCATGATCTTAAAAGTTTAATAACAGTCTATTTGGTAATATTATTTTCGTATTGCTTCTAATTAGTTAGTTCTCATAAAGTTTTCTTATTGTGTATCGTGAACATATATTAATTTTCTTCAACTAACCCTGCTTCTCGAATGTAGTGCGAGCGAAAGGTTAATCCAGTGAACCTTTAACAGCACGATGTAAGTATGAAAGTAGTGTTAAGCAGCATTCCAGTACCAGAAAATTGGATTTCCAGCAACACTCCAACAATGGCCAGTACCGCCACAACAAGCACAGCCATCGCCACCACCATCACCAGATTCACACTCCCCCGCCTGCCTCTTGTCCCTACCTTCCCTCCCTCCCAACACCTGAATCAGCACACCTGGCCAGCCAAGATCCGTTCATGCGGGATGCCTCACTCTAATTGCGCGTTGGAAATCCCTCCAAACGCACAAAAATAAACAAACCATACACCCACTACTGCTTTAACGCGATGGAATGATTAATAACATTACCGGTGGCTACTGACTGGGCTGCCGTAATGTCATGCTGATTGTGGAAGCGCGTGTGGGGTCTTCTGGGGGAAGGGGCGGTGGGGGAGTTGGGTCAGCATGGGAGAGTAAGTGAGGGGGGGGGGGGGGGGGGGAGATAGCATGCCCGTGTTTGGCATTCTGTTTGTCGGAAAGAAATTTAATACCGAGTGATTTCACAGGCAGGTCATACCGTAATTACGGAGCATCTAGGTTTGATGATGGCACAGCGCTTGATGTTATGACCCAAAGTTTTAGAGTCAGTGAGGAGGAAATTCTCCTTGAGTTGATATATAAATATAATGGTCCACAAAATTTTATTCCGCTAACCAAAACACTTGACCGATATTCTAGCCACTTTTATATAAAACGAGCGAACTGATTTGCGAGTATATTTACTAATTAATTGGTTCCCGGCTGACGCATCTCCGTTATCTGGAAGTCATTAATTTTCACGGCCTCGCGGGCTGTGGCGGGAGGAGCCCCAGCGATGCTTGTCCCACAGCACACCAACGCCCAGCCGCTGCCGCCGCCACGCAGCGACAACCATATTTCTGCACTAACACGTGTAAACACAAAATAGGCGTGCACATCTCACCATCCAGATTACTAGGCTTCCATGGGTCAGCAAAACCGTGTCAGTGTCACAAGTTCGCAAGGTCTTGGCGGCCAGCGGAGGAGCAGCCAACGCCATCTATTGATCGCCGGGGGAGTCTCCGGCTGCTCACGTCAGCTTTAACGGGCGTTGGCAACACTGACTATATCTACATCACATTGGCACAGCAGGTCATGATTTGATCACATGTATACACACTGCAGATGCTCGAGACTGAGGCCAGCGAGGAGTGTGTGTGTGTGTGTGTGTGTGTGTGTGTGTGTGTGTGTGTGTGTGTGTGTGTGTATGTGTGTGTGCGTGCGTGTGTGTGTGTGTGTGTGTTTGTGTGTGTGTGTGTGTGTGTGTGTGTGTGTGTGTGTGTGTGTGTGTGTGTGTGTGTGTGTGTGCGTGCCCTTGGTGCCGGGCAGTGGGTAACCCTCGCCTGGGCCGCCTCGCCACCTTGATGGTATTGGCAGCGCTGCGGTGATCTCTTTACATACATATTAGACGAATTTCGGTTTTCATGACCTGACCTCGCGACAGGTGGCGTGACACAGCGGGTCATCACTTACCCTTGACAAGCTGGATAGTGCGAGAGTAAGTCTAATTTTTCTTCTATGCAAAAATATATTAGATACGTATATGTAAAAAAATGAAAAAAAACAAAAACGAAAAGACCCCAGCTCACTTATCGAAGAAAGCATTACACGGATCAAAACACACGACTTCGCTTGGAAAAAAAAGAAAAGAAAAACAATATGAGTAGAACAAGACTATATAATATAAAACAAAATGAGAAATAAAAGTTTAGAAACGGCAAAGATAACATTGTTCCCGTAGTAAGCTCAAAATTATGCATTCTTAGGTACCTTTACTGAAAAAATAAACACGGTAAAATTAAAACATAATCATAATTAATAATGACATCCTTCCCGTTGCAGTATGTGACAAAAACAACTTACTGAAACGTAATAACAGTGTACTTCTGAGGCGAGGATAAGGACTCACCCTCCTCCCTCAGTGCTTCGTCAGGCGGTAAGCCCTTGTTACCCCTCGCCACTGAACTCCCGGAAACTCCATGAAAACGTGAAAGAATGCAGAAAAGGAGTAAGGGGAAAGGAGAAGAGGGAAGAGAGGTAAGAGAAGAAAACATCGTAGAAGGTGGATTTAGCTCAGATGGAACCAGAGAGGAAGATGGGGGGAGGGGGCGAGGAGGAGGAGGAGGAGAGAGAGAGAGAGAGAGAGAGAGAGAGAGAGAGAGAGAGAGAGAGAGAGAGAGAGAGAGAGAGAGAGAGAGAGAGAGAGAGAGAGAGAGAGAGAGAGAGAGAGAGAGAGAGAAAATCGAGTAGGCAAATAGGACAGCTGTAAAAAGGAAACATAACTATCTGACTGGCACAGAAACACTCAGAACTTGATTTTTTTTTACCTTCCGTCTTGTGTTTGGTCGTGAAAGGTGTTAGGAACTTCCGTAGGTAAGGTGCGTCACTTACTGACTTCCTTCGCTGTCAAAAAATAATAAAAAAAAATTTCTCCTTGAACCACCTAACTTCTTGCCTCCTCCTCGTGCTTAAGTGGTCCCGCGCTGCATGTACAAAACTGGCTACACAGACTCATGGTTGTTTTTGTCGCCCTTCCTAATGCAAGAATTTTCGTAAAGTCTTCGTTTCTTCATTCTTTGTAACTGGTGAAATTCAGAGTATATACTGTGTTTCCTTTGTTTGTTTTCTGCCTTCCTACACTTTCAACAGAGGAGATTCACAGCATCAGAGTCAAAATTATTCTTGTCTTTCGGATCTTTTACTTTTACCTTACCTTGTTGTATATTTGCAGTCTGGTAATAGTTAAAAAGTTTCCCCGTCATGTTTGTTTATTCATCCTTGAACCACCTTCAATTGTGTAAATAAGAGAAATACGTTATAGTTTATTAACGTATTCTTGTACTCGTATGTCTATTTGTTTGTGATTAATCTCTTTGTTTACTTAGCTGTCACTATGATCCATGTGTGAGTGTGTGTGTGGGGTATGTGTGTGTGGGCGGGGAGTGTCGGTGGGGGGGGTAAAATTCACCAGGGTCTGCAGGATCACGTGATGGATTCGTGATCGTCAGCTCACTCCCGAACGAGCTCAGAGCTCATAGAGACGGATCTATGGGTAAGGCTGAAGCCCTCACAAATCACACACCCCTACCCATTTGCTCAAGGGAAAGAGTAACCACTTCATGTCAGTGAAAAATCATTAACACCCTGAGCAGGGTTCAAACCCCCTTGCCAAGTGACAGACAAGAGTCGTTCCAATGGACCACTGGAGCGGTATGTGTGTGTGTGTGTGTGTTTGTATGCATGTGTGTGTTGGGGGGAGGGGGGAGTGCGTGTGTGTGTGTGTGTGTGTGTGTGTGTGTGTGTGTGAGAGAGAGAGAGAGAGAGAGAGAGAGAGAGAGAGAGAGAGAGAGAGAGAGAGAGAGAGAGAGAGAGAGAGAGAGAGAGAGAGAGAGAGAGAGAGAGAGAGAGAGAGAGAGAGAGAGAGAGAGAGAGAGAGAGAGAGAGAGAGAGAGAGAGAGAGAGAGAGAGAGAGAGAAAATTCGAGAACAAAAAAATCTTAGAGACCAATAGAAGAAATGCACGAGAAACCGGCTTC
>JAPQNM010000002.1:18205663-18220663 GCA_029783475.1 Metacarcinus magister | reverse complement strand
GAAGATGCAGTAACAAAGCACTTCATGAAATTAAAGTAAACAAAACTGTTGTTCCTGATTTTATTGCACAGAGAGCTTTAAAAGAGGCAAAATATAAAACCAGTAAGCCTTTTGCGATACTTTTCAATAAATTCATAAATTCTGGGAAAGTTCCACACATTTGGAAACTAGCAAATATTACTTCCATACAAAAGGAAGGAGAGAAGGTGTTATGGTAAACGGGAAGGGAGTTAGTTCCAGCTCACCAAATCTCCACTCAATTTTGTTTCAGTTACGATCGCTTCTCCTCTGTACTAATCATGGAGGGAAGTAAAGATAACCTTGGGTGGTGAATTCGCGTTAGCTAAACCTCAAGTACCAACACCTAGGAGTAAATATAAGACCCAGGAAAGGTTAGAACAGAAGGTAAACACCCTCCAAGACATTGTTACTAATTAGATTCACGTCATCAAGACCTCAAACACAAAAAAACTTGTTATATTCTTTGAACTTGTAGAGCACACAGATTGCTAATTATTGATTGATTGCATTTGCTTTTGATAACGTTAGCCAGGATAAAAACAGACCATCTAGCTTGGGTCCGTGCGGTCTGAATTTATATATAATTCTCTCTCTCTCTCACTCTCTCACTCTCTATCTTTCTTTTCGTTCGTGTGTGTGTGTGTGTGTGTGTGTGTGTGTGTGTGTGTGTGTGTGTGTGGTGCTGTGTGTGTGTGTGTGTGTGTGCTATCTTTCTCTCTCTCTCTCTCTCTCTCTCTCTCTCTCTCTCTCTCTCTCTCTCTCTCTCTCTCTCTCTCTCTCTCTCTCTCTCAGTAAGGGTTAAGATGGCACAGTCTGCGGGGAAGAGAGGATAGCGATAAGAGGATTTCAAGCCTCCAACCGAAAGCCTCTCGCGCCCTATTAACCGGTACTCGTGGCTGCCTCCAGTACCTGCTGCTTGACGTTGAGGGTCCCACGAATTTATATCATAAAGTGTCTGCGGCACCATCCACAGGAATAATAGAGATGATAAATACATTACAAACCTTTATTTATTGATGTCGTGTTTCTACGTGTGTTCATTTTGGTCAGGTGAGCAAATATTTAGGTCGCGTTTCTTTGGAATAATTTGGGTAGTGTTGTTGTTGTTGTTGTTGGTGGTGGTGGTGGTGGTGGTAATGGTGGGTGCAGGCTTAGTGTAGAATATTGTGACAGACTTATAAGAATCTCTCGCCTCCTGTCACCCTTCATCGCCTTGGCCTTGTAAGCCCCTTAGAGCGACGCACTTTTTCATTACTGGCTCATAGCAACAGTGGCATGGTGACTGGACTCGCCTCGCTGCGAAGAAAGAGATGTGGAGAGAAAAATGCAGATCAATACCCGACCAAACACACAAACAACCACCCTAAAGAAAAAAAGATAAACGAACGAGGACTTAAAAAAATTCCTTGAGCTGGAATGCCTACTGATGAGGGTTGATAATTTGGGGTAGGTTAGGCTGCGTGTTAAGTGTGGGCCAGGCAGGCTGCATAAAGAATCTGTGAGGACTGTGTGGCCGGCTGCCAGACACGAGTGTGGCACAACGCCAAGGTGGGTGCAATTTAGCTCTGGTATTCGAAATCAGAGAGAGGCTGAGTCAGGCGTGAACGAACCTCGATATGAATGATGAGGAAAGAGGAGGGACAGAAGTAATGAGAGGCGGCAGTTGAAGAGGGAGACAAGGAGGGGGTGCTGTGCGACAGGTGGAGTTCAAAAATTTGGCTACAAGTGATTGATTCGACCGATAACCAATCAGCGGGTGGGGCTGTCAGGGCTTGAAGAGTCTTGACTGTGATTCCGAGCGTGTGGAATCCTCTTTCCCGCCCGATAGTTTTGCCATCACTGACTGCATGCACCAATACGAGGTGCGGTGACCATGACAAACAACATGTCTGCTACTCATTAATAACAACAGAACACACATACCGGACTTATTCATGCTATTAATCTTATTTAATTCACACACACACACACACACACACACACACACACACACACACTGCTGCCGTTGTTCAAAGGTAACGACTCCGCCTATTACTCGGCAAGGCGTGGGATCAAATACTGTTCAGGTCACTAAGGATTTTTCACTGACAGGGAGCTGTCACTGTCCCCATTGAGCAAGAGAATGGTGGTGTGTGATGTGTGAGAGGTTTCAGCCTTACCCATATATCCATCTCTATGTGCTCTGAGCTCTTTTGGGGAGAGTAATGGCTGATGATCACAAGTCCAGTACGTGATTCTCCAAACCATGGTGAATTACACACGTTCGCACACACACACACACACACACACACACACACACACACACACATACACACACACACACACCCACACACACACACACACACACACACACACACACACATCCCTATCCCTCGGAGTCAGGCCTCGAGGTCAGTGGTTTCCTAATCTTCGTAGCAGCTTTTGCCATCTGATGAGGCAGACCCGAGTTAACGACCGTCGACCCACACGCGAGACTTCAGGAATTAAAAAGAAAAAAGGGGTTTTCTGTTGGGCCCCACATGAGTTGTTAGTGAGGCGTTCTTTACTCTGAGGATGTAGCGAAGGGGAAGGGGGATGGGGGGAGATAGCGCCCTGGGAAGGATGAATAAAAGATCCTGGCATGAAAATTTTATGGTCGGCTCGCGCGCTCCTCCAACAGGAGTTTTCCTTTGGTCCGCGTCTCAATATTTCAGTGACAAATTTGGTTTGGGTGACTCACACGAACGACATTAATTAAGAGAGCTTTGCGCGTCCCAGAAACACTCTAATGCTCTGTTGGCGTTTGGAGTTAATTAATTCATAAATGGTAATATTAGGAAGGGTACGCGTGTTCTGTGTAATGTTGCCCGCACTTATCTTAATTATGCCATTTTCAAAATGTGGCTTCATCAGGAAAAAAAATATACAATGACATTATACTCAAAAAGAATGTTGGGGGGGGGGAGGTGTCAGTAGGAAAGCCATTCGTTATCCGTAATGAGTTCTTACATGGCTGCAGCAACACGTACCACAAGGGACGGACGCCGTGACCCCTGGAGGATACACGACTACTCTTAAGCACCCACAGGTGAGCTTGATCCCATACGGTAACGACGCACTTTGATCCTAACCTCACGTCCCCGCGGCCTGCAGGTGTAAATGGCTCATTTCCACGACTCCGTTCACTTGGGAGCCAAGCCCGTGGTGGAAAGCGAAAGGGAGGGCGGCAGCGGCAGCGGCAGTCATGTAATCTGAATGTACCGAGAACAATGACGGAGTGAACAGCAGGCACTAAATTTCCCTGGGCGGTGCATTGTACTGTGAAGGTTGGTGAAGCTGAAGACGTGTGTGTGTATGTGTGTGTGTGTGTGTGTGTGTGTGTGTGTGTGTGTGTGTGTGTGTGTGTGTGTGTGTGTGTGTGTGTGTGTGTGTGTGTGTGTGCGCTTGAGTGTGTTTTTTTATATGTGTTTGTGTGCGTGTGTGTGTGTGTGCGTGTGTGTGTGTGTGTGTGTGTGTGTGTGTGTGTGTGTGTGAGTGTGCGTATGTGCGTACTCCATGGTGGGTGCATACTGTAATGGAGATGTGTTTACACTCCTTGGGGCCGAACATACCTGGTCAGGGCAGGTGTATTCCAGGCTGGCGGGGAGAGGTTTTTGGAGGGAGGGAGTGGGTGGACGGGCATGAGGAGGGGTAGTATGAGGGCGCTGGGGGCCATGTGTGGGTTGGTGGGCTGGGGTAGGGGGGGGGTAGAGGCTGGAGTTACACAAAGACCACCTTCATAACATTCCCGTGAGAGCTTTAGCGCCTCCCCATGACATCGTACGGTCGACAAATTTAGTTTTTACCACCGGGCGGAATGGCGGCGCGAGGCGGTGGTAACAGCACATTCAGCGGTGCTACGCCCTCTTCATGTCTCCATTCCAAAGGAAGACGCCTTATGAAATTCACAACTTGATTCCAGGGCGAGGCTAAACTTCCTTCGTTGCAATATACACACACGCTTTTTCCTTAGCCTCTTCATGTTACCCGCATTCCAATTCTGAGATAACATTCATAACGCCGCTGCTTCTGTGGTGCCACACTAAACATGGGCGTATCATGTTTATTTTTCATTTCATCCACTCATTTTATTTTCTCTGCGAACATTCAAATGGAATCTATTTATAAACACGCAGCAATCACCAACGGAAAAACCTAATCATGTCCCCTTTTTTGAAGCCTATTCATATATGCATGTTCCTTCCTGAACCTTAATGATTAAAGTTAGAGTTTCCTCGAACAATGACTTATCCCAAAACAGATTAGACCAAATTAGCTTAATAATCCTTCGGCCTAAGGTAACACTAAAGTTCGGTTAAGAACCTTAATACATCATGTCGCGAGACCTTGACTTGGCGGCGTGACTTGGGATGATGAGGCTGGGTTAGTGAAGCTCTTCGAAGCCTCCCTAGTTAGCCAACACCTGTTCATAAGTGACAACACGTGTTTACCAAGAGGGCCGCACCTGCCTCACACTCTTAATTAGGATCGTAACTCCTGAATTTATCCGCAGCCGCTGGGCATAATGGAGGTAGCTGACAAGTGGCTCCAATTTTACCCGACCCTTTTTTTAGAATAGATAACCCAGGTAGGTAGCTTCCTTGCGAATAAGTCAAGAACGTAATTATCGTATTAATCTTGCCATTTTTTTTTTTTATCCTTCTCTTTTCTCTCTCTCTCTCTTTCTCTTTCCCTTCTCTCCTCAGTGGCATGTGATAAACGGTCGTGATCACCCCTTATTTCTCCTCCATATTTATGATGGACCCAACATTTTCCAGGCGATAATAAGGAGTCCATCTATTCCCACTACAGCGCCGTGACGTCAGCCTTTGTTCCCTCTCCCCCTGCCCCCCCCCCTGTTCCCCCTGCCCCCCTGCCCCCTGCCCCCTTCCCTCTTGCCCCCTGCCATCCCCCCCCACCACCCAAACACCGTGTTCGTAATGCGCTGGTGTCCCTTCACAACGTACGTGCCTAGAGTGAACTGCGTCCTTTATACGAACACATGCATCCCAAGTTTTATTTATTTCGCTGCACGTAGCACATGGTATTCTATGTGTATATGTATGAAATTAACACAGACACACACACACACACACACACACACACACACACACACACACACACACACACACACACACACACACACACATATATATATATATATATATACACACACACACACACACGCATCCCCCCCCCCTACCACACACGTACACGAACAATATACATACAAGAGGTATTGCTTGTTCCATGAATAAATAGCAACGCTGCTGTTTCCTACCTCCCATTTGTGTATAAAAGAAAGTGCTTTAAATTCACAACAAAATACATGAAAAACACTCAACTTATCAACAAAAAAAATAGCTCCACATAAACACGACCAAATATATTCATGACATAAAAATGGAATCTCGTTCATCAAGTGCATAACAACACAGAAATTACTTTACATTGTGATAGAGTGATAGAAAATGGCTTATCCTAGTGTTAGCGCAAAGCCTTCCCCCTTAATTCATTGCTGATAAGATGCACCGCGCGAGGCGAGGCAAACGTGGGGTAAGCGAGTCAGGCTTGTAACAGTGGAACAGGAATGAGGGGAGAAAGTCTGCTGGAAGGGAGGAATAGCAGGCCTGATTCAGCGGAGCAGTAGGAAGGCGGGGAGAAGCAGCAGGGAGAAGCGACCATCTCAGGCTTAGTGAGGGAGAGAGGCGGGGAGGATGCTGCCGACAGGTAATTACGTTATATGGGGAACAGGATCCAGGACGAGGGTGTAGGCACGTGATTAGGGAACACACAGGAGGGCAGGAAAGAGGAGGAAACGGAAAGTAAGGAGGCCGGGAAGTAGGAGGAGAGATGAAAGACGCGAGACAGGCCCTTCTTGGTAATAGGCTACCTACTGTAACAACTTTACTTCCCATAAAAGTTAAACGTCACAAGGAGATGGTTTCATGCCATCAGATATAACAGACCCATTTTGATGTAATATAAAGCTCGCTCGACCAAGAATTTTCGTGATGATATCGAATCTATTAATGCTGATAATGAATAAACCATTACATAAACAGTTTTTCCACTATGTATCGTTTAAATCCTATGGTTAAAGTGGTCATGAATGGCGTCAAAATAGTTGATGGCAGGATAATCTGCATATCAAGGCATCTGTTTTAAAGTGTTATACCATTCAATGTAATGATAGGCAACAGTAAAACTATTTTGGTTATTGATATTTCACAAGATAACAGTGTAAGGTGTTGAGAGAGAGAGAGGGGGAGAGAACGAGAGCGAGAGCGAGAGCAAGAGCGAAAGAGAGCGAGAGAGAGAGAGAGAGAGAGAGAGAGAGAGAGAGAGAGAGAGAGAGAGAGAGAGAGAGAGAGAGAGAGAGAGAGAGAGAGAGATTTCTTATAAACTATTAACGTATCCCTAAAAGAACCATCGCCTCAGCCGTTACGTCACCATGGAGAGCTGAAGTGTCTCGTCACGCCGTCACGTCCAAAATAAATAATAGGCTTTGCTAAAATTTTCACGCAACACGATTGACGATTTAAGCCGTCTTGCGTATCAGATATATTTTCTTCGTCATTCTAATCACAACTCCTTGCCAACATGAAAGAGAATGTGCAAAAAGGATACTAATTCGAATCTTAATTGAAACTTTGGCTACTCGGCAGTCGGCACTCGGCAATCAGTTGTCTTTTAACCTCCGTGAGTGGCGGTGTTACAATTCGTGTTGGTGGATTTTACAGACGAACGTAAGTGGCTGTCCAGTGCCCCGTGTGGTTACCTAGCTGTGGAAATACTCTGGGATGGTGAATAGCAACGTGAAGGAAAAGGTGAGTGTTAGATTTCTCATTTAACTAGAAGGTTCTCTCTCTCTCTCTCTCTCTCTCTCTCTCTCTCTCTCTCTCTCTCTCTCTCTCTCTCTCTCTCTCTCTCTCTCTCTCTCTCTCTCTCTCTCGTAGAAAATATCCATTATATATATATCTTTATTTACATTTAATTATCGAGATATTCTATATAATTGACCACGTGACTAATTGCGTCGGAAGGAAGTGAGTGGCAGGTCTCTTTCTCCCTCTTCCACGCCCCCCCCCACACACCCACCCCGCCCCACCTCCATTTGGGTCTCTTTAAACGAGCTTGTTTGTGTTTGTTTGACCGAATTGGACAGGAAAGGAATTTGTGAAACGCAAACAGCCATTGAATAAATTATAGGCGTAGGGGGCAGCTCCGGCGGTGTCTCAGTATTGACAGGCCACTACGTTCACCCTCTAAGAATGGCCTTCTCTATTAAAGTAATCTGGGTTTCTCTCCCTCTCTCTCTCTCTCTCTCTCTCTCTCTCTCTCTCTCTCTCTCTCTCTCTCTCATAGCATGGTTGCATTCTGGTTTGCCGCCTCATCAGGGTGGCGTGGGTGAGCGCGGCGTGGTGCTGTGACGCTATTGTAGTTGTCGCATTAGTTGTAGTCATTAATTCTATTTTTACATCGGAGGTAATAAGGGAGGTTAGTGTGTTAAGTCTTTGTAATTACTGTTGTGATGCCAGATGTGACTAGTTAATTAATATTTTAGCAACTATATGTATGGCTATTATGGCAGCGTGTGTAGCCTACTTACTTATTTATAACCCTAGCAATACTAAACAATGATAATTTCCAGTGGTCATTAGTTAATAGCTACATAAGGTTATTGTAGCATGTCTTTTCAATCTAATTAGAGAGATTTACCCTGAAACAAGTGGTTAGGTATTAGGTGCTTCGGTAGGGGGGGTTCATGTAGGAATGTGAATCAGCTTGAAGCAGCGCCGTGAAGCCTCGTATTGTGTGCTCTCCTGCGTTGGGAAGGTGCCTAGTAGTGCTTTGTTATTCCATTTTTTTTTTCATAGAAGAGGGGGAGAGCTGGTGTAGTGGTTGTGTTGCGTGTTTATGTAAGTGTGTGGCTGCAGCACTGGACATGGAAGTGATCATGTGGAAATGGAAATAGTGTTTGTAGTGTGACTTGATAGTTTCTTCCTGGCAGTAGGTGCTTATTTGGCAGTTATGACCAGCACGTCTTCCTGCCTCACCGTGTTTGCCTTCATCTTGTCTCATGCAGAAATATGCGTTGGGGCGGAGAGCACAAGGGTATAATATCGTCTTTATGAAAACATTCCATGCCTCCCCACTTAAATATATACATACACATTATATACTTATGCAGTAGATATATTCTTTCGTCTAGGAATTAATTTTCACCGATGTGTGCTCTCTTATATGAATAGCAAGAAAATTATATAAAGGGACAACTCATCCAGCTTTATATATTTCCATTTTTTTTTTCTTTTCGTGTAACGTTCACTTATGATCGCATCTTTGTACTCATGCGATAATCAGCCACACACTGGTGCTTCACTTTGCTGAGCTATCCAGGATATGACACTGCTGCTTCGGCCTGCTGTTTAGTCTCCGTCGTTGTTTTCCTTGAGAGTTCTGCTTTTTCGTAACCACTGTTTTCTATGCGTGTCGAAGCAGATATTGGCAGCACAGCGGGATGGTGTGCGCGTCCCTGTGGTACGACTGCGAGGAGGGTTGTCAGTTGTCGACATTTCCACCTGACTATTCGTACTATCGGTGTTATGATAAGGGTAAAAGCAGGACACTGGCGAATAAAGAGGACTTGTGGTTTTCATGTATTAAATTATGGCGCGCAACAGTACATCGTTAAATCATGTATAATAATGGTTTCAACCTGTTTAAAATGTAAATACCTCACAGTTCAAAGGTTTTAGTTTGTGTTTTTTGTTGTTGTTTCTTTGTGATGACGCCATTACGTGACCTGGCTATGTGAGGCTTTCAGGAGAACACAGCCATCATGGGGGAGTTGGTTCGTAATTTCCCCAAGCAAGGCTGCATGGAAGTGCTCGGTGTTGGGTGGCAGGTTAAGCTTGGTACGCGTATAGTGGCATTATGCAAAACTGGAAGGCTGATAAGAGGAGCTTACGAAAAATACGAACTAAAACTCGTAAAATATGAATGAAATGTATGTTAGTTGAAAATGTACTTGCTTGTTGTGGAAGAACAGTGGCAGGTAAATCTTACTAACAGCATCTCCTCACGGATCACCAAAATAATGACATAGGTGATGAGGTACGTAATGTACAACACGTTTGTGGTGGTTTTATTTGGGGGACGGCCTTAGTTTGGCCACAGAGGCTCTTTAAAAATCTGGTAGCTACCTCAAATTCTAAGTCCACACATGTTAAGTTATGGTTAGGTTAAGGTTGTTAGGTTAGGATACGGCTATGTTTTGGATAGGTTGAAAGTTAGGTTGGTTGAGTTCAGTTAGATTCGGTTATATACGATTTTTACATTTTAATACCCAAATCCAGAAAAAAAATCTAAGGTTGAGAATCCTAACTTTTGGGTAATAAAATTTAAAAATCTTATATAACCGGACCTAACTGAACCTAACCATAACATAAACGTAACCTAACCTAACAACCTTAACCTAACCATAACTTAACATCTGTGTGGACTTAGAATTTGAGGCAGCTACCAGATTTTTAAAGAGCCTCTGTGGCCAAACTAAGGCCGTCCCCCAAATAAAACCACCACAAACGTGTTGTACATTACGTACCTTATCACCTATGTCATTATTTTGGTGATCCGTGAGGAGATGCTATTAGTAAGATTTACCGTCAATGAAGAGTTTAGGTGCAGTAGGTACCCGCCAGGAAGTAAAAACGGGCACTTTACTCTTGCTTGCACTTGGTCAGGAGGTGATACAGAGCAGCCTTACAGGGTGCAATGCGTATGTTGTGTCTGCGTAGAGAGTGGTTGTACTAGCTGCGATAATCGTTGCTACTGCTGCTGCTGGTACTGATATAAAATAGAGTTTGAAGGACTTTGAACCTAAGGCAAGGCAAGGCAAGGCAAGTTTATATACTTAGCGTAGTTGTCGAGGCTGATAGTGCGGTAAGAAATAAAACTACTTAGTCTTTAAGCTTGTCAAGAGGAGATAGTTGGGAAGAGTTCATCATTATCGCTCATTAGGTTCGTAAGGAGGCGGAAACACTAGAATGTACGGAGGGAGAGGGATATATAGGTTATGTGTCGCTTTAGTAGTCGTTGCTGTTAGTGGTGGTGAGGATGATAATGGTGTTCACATTAAGGGATAGTGCTCCCCTTATCCCCTTAGGTTTATTAGGTAGCTACATTAACGTGCGAAACATGATACGGCTCCCTAAATTCAAATACGTTGTTGTTGGTAGGGAGGTAAGAGCAGCTGCCTTGACTACGTATGTGGCATAATTGGTGGTGATGGTGGTGGTGGTGGTGGTGGTAGCGCGCAGTACTGCTAAAACAACACTGGCTTATGGTCATTAAATTGCCAGTTGAAGGCAGTTAGGAGAAAAGACAAAGAACATGAAAGGGAAAGATAAGAAAAATAAAATCTATCCTACGTTAGTATCAATAGGACGATGAGTGCCAGCAGAATGGTCTTTGGTGCCAAGTAGTGTAGTAAGCTGTTAGAGGTGGTGAGAGTGAATGGTATAGTGGAGGTAGGGATGATGAGGGGTACATTTTGGTGTTCCCTTGGTGCCTCACTCTCAATGCCAGGGTACAACTGTATACCAGCGGCACCATTACTCCAGTTGCAGCAGCGAGCACACACTAAATATCCCGGAAATGAACATTGTGAATCGGGTGTACAGTGTGTGTGTGTGTGTGTGTGTGTGTGTGTGTTGGTGGGGTGGGGGGAGGGGGTCGGGGCAGCATAGGTGGCTGGTTCCCTCGCTTCATTCCTCCTGAACTAGCTCTTTCTCTTCAAACTTCCCCCATTAACAAGACTTCCTCGTTGGCAGTCTCCCAAGTCGGCAATTTTCTAAACGTTTTGTTGATTCCACCTCAACCCTCCCGTCTCCTTTTTTTTTTCACCCTAATACCTTTTGCACCATTCTTCTTTTTCTTGCACGGCTTTATTTTTTTTTACATTACTTCTTCTTTATTTTTTTTTATTTTTGCACTCTGAAATGTGTGTAGTTTCAGGGATATTGGCAAACGCGTTCTGTGTTGAGGTAAATGTTTTATGTCTTTGTTTACACCGAGTTCGTTCACATTATTTATATCTATTGGTTGCCCCTTTTTCGGAAAATCATCGTGAAATGCGTTACATGTGTAATATATTCGTATGTGCCTGAATAAAAATATAAACGAAAAATTTATGTATGTACGAGCTATGAACGCTGTAGATTTATGGTTATTAAAACACCGGCGAAATTGACACCATAATACGAGGAGAATGGCGTGACAGGCCTTTGTCCAGAACGCAGCGCTGGACCATCAGTGCGGAGGCGGCGGCGGCAGACTTCAGATAGCGGCGGCAACGACTGGATGACTGGGTGGGCGGGAAGGCTCATCTATGTCCCTGTACCCTGTGATAGATTGGGTGCACCTGATATGTAAGCCGTCAAGGGAAACAGAACGGAGGGGGAAGTACTAATACCGAGGGAAGGGTGATAGAACTGTACCACTGCATCGGGAGGGGAGGCCGGAGGAGGGAATTCCGAGGGCGAGGCGAGCTAGGGCCGGCCTGGGAATGCTCGGCTCCCTGCGCGCTGTTCAAGTTTCTCGCGAACATAAAGTTATTGTGGAAAGTTTGTCTTGCGGTGCAGTGGCCCGTCGCGGCGGAGACCTACGTACATAGGTATTTATGTGTGTGTGTGTGTGTGTGTGTGTGTGTGTGTGTGTGTGTGTTCCTGTTTCTTTACTTGACCTTACATTTATGTTCATCTATTTCATATGTTTGTCTGTTTGCTTGTTTATTTGTTTGTTTGGTTGATTGATTGATTGTCAGTCAGTCAGTCAGTCAGTCTCAGTCAGTTAATCCCAGTCAGTCAATCTCAGTTAGTCAGTCAGTCTCAGTCAAGCAGTCAATCTTAGTCAAGTCTTGGTCGATCAGTCAGTCAGTCTGTGTTAGTCTGTCTGTCTGTCAGTCAGTCGGTCTCTATCTCTTTTTATTTTTTATTTATTTTTAATTTTTATTTTCTCTCTCTCTCTCTCTCTCTCTCTCTCTCTCCTCTCTCTCTCTCTCTCTCTCTCTCTCTCTCTGCTCTCTCTGCTCTCTCTGTTCTCTCTGCTCTCTGCTCTCTGCTCTCTGCTCTCTCTGCTCTCTCTGTTCTCTCTGCTCTCTTCTCTCTGCTCTCTGCTCTCTGCTCTCTGCTCTCTCTCTTCTCTCTGCTCGCTCTCTCTCTGCTCTTTGCTCTCTGCTCCTTGGTCTTCCGTGGCATAGGTTACTGTTATTAGAGGCCGTTGTCACTACTGGCAGGTGTTGTGTTAGGTGGTGCGGGTGGTGCCTTTCTGGGGCCTACACTGAACACCGCGCACCACCAAAACCACCTTGAATGCACGCTACACTACATTACACTACACTACCCGATCAAAAATCACAAAGAGATGTTTACCGTGAGTCGACTTCATATATGTTGGTTTTTATTTACTTCTGTGTAATTTGTGGATTATAATGTGGATGATATTAAAAGTTATGAAAAAGTATTATCCCCAAATTTGTGCATCTTGTCTTTCATCCATCGGGTTGCCAGGATCAGCTGATCACTTCTGCTTAGTTGCTCACAAGAAGTTTAATCTGCGGACGCCGGGAGGTTGCGTGTAAATTTAAAGATTTTGGATGTAATTTTTCTTTTAAGGTCGTGTCATGTGTCTCTACAAGCTACATCAGTGACCTACGAAGAATTTGATGCGAGAATGAGGTTACAAGGTGAATAATCAATACTTTCACAGATACAACCTTCCTCAACACACCTTGATTAACCTTCAGTATGCACCCAGTTTTTTGTGTATCAACTTACTATATAATTATATTCGCGGGATATGTAACCCGACACTTCTCATCCATTGCATAATACAAACTCATCCTGAATGGTTTATAATTCTGGTTATTTAAATACGTGAACTTATACCCTTCACGGATGAATAATCATAATGACATTTTAGACAAAGATGCGGTGAAAAGTTTAATATCTTGAGTGGACCAGTCGAAAGGTGTGCATTAAGGTGGTGCATCCGAGCGTGTGATTGGCCGTGGTGTGTTGTGCGTCCGTCAGTCTTCCCTTCACCCCAGGCAGCAGATGGGAAGTTTTTGACAATTGACCGACGTAAATGTCGACCTTGAGCCATGACCTGAATATCAACAAGTGAATGCGTTGCTATCAAGTGGCAGAGGTAGCATGTACGTCCCGAAAAGCAGTCTTTCTTAGTTAAAAGTTTGTTGTGAATTAATTTTGGCAGCAAGTTAATATTTCCTGCTGTACTTGCAATCAGCGCAACGTGCCATCGCCAATTAACTTGATGACAACAATTGAAACGTTTAGTGAATGCATTACTAGTGCTTCACAGGGCTTCTGTGGATCAACTTTTTCATATTGTAGCCAGTATTCAACATCAATTGTCACATCCGATGCATTGAGTTGCTAGTGATGACAGATGTCGTGACAAGAGCATCTGCTGCTGTAATTTAAATAATGGTTTGGGTTGAGAGATAGATGCTTTGCCCTCCTTGGAACCTTCGTGAATTTCTTCAACGACATAACCAACCTCTTCTCATCCACGCTTAACTTGAATTTGAACTTTCAATAATTGTTGCGGCTCACACATTAACATCATTATCATAGTCAGGTTGTTAGATAAAGCTGTGATAGATATAATTTGATTTGAACAAAAAAGAAATAAGGACAGCATCGTACAGGAAATGACAGTTAATATTCTATAGTAACGTAATTTATCATAGAAATATAGAAGTCTATTTTCCACAACAAAACCAATAAAACTGATGCTGCTTAAAATATTTTAAGAAAATGTCTGAATTCGTTGCCGTCTGTGTTTTTTTGGTATTTTTTTCTTAGCTTGGTCGGGGAGGGAGATCAGACCAAATTATACTGCCAAGGAAAGGCGTGGAGCCAGATAGCAAGCATACGTCCATCCTTCTGCCTCGGTTTGCACTACTTATGTGTTTGCCACAAGGAGAACCACGAGTGTTACAAGGGCGTAACCTCCGGCAAAGTGGAGTCTCCATCAAGACATTAATGCTCGTATATACTATGTAGGAAGTGCATATTACTGAAGGGGAGATATTATTAAAAACAAACTATTGTATGGACTAGGGGACTCGTTATTATGTATGTAGAATACACTTGGGAGTTATTACTGCTGTTAACTGGACTGGAAGGGAGGATTTGTCCAGAGAAGCGAAATTTATACTGTTAGCGAAGCAGCATTTGATAGGGACAGTGTTTCGTGTCTTGTGTTTCCCTGTGATAAATTTAGGGGAATTGATAATGAAGTTTTCCAATTCGTTAGGTGAGTGACGGGAGTGCTTTGTCAGACTTTTGTGCAACTCTCCAATTGGTTCCCTGACAACACACACACGGCAGATCTGGTCCAGGCCCCGTCCCTGAAGCACTCTGAGGGACCAACCAAGATCCATATATACCACCAGGTCAACTCACAGCGACGCGCGTCCACTGGGCATGACCTCACTCGCCCCTTCCCGCCCGTTCACACCTCACCATCCTCCTCTCTTCCCCATTATTTCTTTCTTTATCACACACACACACACACACACACACACACACACACACACACACACACACACACACACACACACACACACACACACACACACAAACGAGTGTGTAAAAAAATTAGATAAGGCTACACATTTTACTATAACATTATCTCTAATCAGTTAAGTAGATTTAAAATACCCTTATTCTACTTAATTACATAATATTTATAGATCTATCTATATCTAGTATATGTGTACACAGTTATTTCATAAGCTTCCTTGTTGGTATTTCATATTCTCAGTTTACTGTTGTGAGCGCAGATGCGGAAAAGCATCCTCCAGTATACAAAATGTGCTATTACATCAAACAGGATACTTGAGTTTTTCTCGTAAGTACTTGTATC
>JAPQNM010000002.1:18195663-18198163 GCA_029783475.1 Metacarcinus magister | reverse complement strand
GTCAGGTGGTGTGCCCCACGGATCACCAGGTGTGAGTCTCTTGGTGCAGGAGTGATGGTTGGTGTAGGGAAGTCACGGCGCGCCTGATGGCATACTGCACTCACACACGCCTTGCCTCTGCCCACACATGCAGACACGCAGGCACCCACACACGCACTCTTCTTCCCTCTATCTCTCACATACACACACTCACACAGGCTTTCACACGCCTATCATACACGCGCACAGACTCCTCAAGGCGATGGTCGGGGGTTCACGTCAATTATATCTCCACGGTTAAGTAAACACTCAAGGAGCCACTTTAATGCAGTGTGTCGCTCGTGTTCGGGACTCTATCGCCGAGATACACTCACTACACCCACAGTCACGACGCCACGGCCTGACGAGCCTTCCAACGGGTATCCGAGGACGATGAGACAGGTGGATGCGTGAGGGCGGGGCCTCGGAGGGCGTGAGGTAAGGTGGTGTGGCCCGGCAGACACAGGGGGGGTGGTGATGGTGCCAGGGTCGCGCGGCACTACTCCTCCCTCTTCGCCTGCTCGAGGATCACTGAGGTCCCGGATCCCCGTCGACCTACGTGCCTGAGGCGGCCGCTCGCGCAGGCTCCCCTGCAAATATAATTGTGTGGATATGTCACTCTTAGCTGATTTATAATAGTTCGTGAGGTCGTGATGGTGGTTGACATTATTGCCGAACAGACCACAGAAGCGGCGAAGGACGGAGGAACGGAGAGCGGAAGGAAGGAAGGGAGGGAGGGAGGGAGGGAGGGCGGGAGGATGAGAGGGACACTGAGAGCGAGAGAGGGGGAGGGAGGGAAGCAATCAAGGTGTGGTCTCAAGATTGCCTTTGCACAGCATCTTGTGTATTGTCCCTGTAACAGTTTCTTTTCCTGTGCTCACATTGTTGTTGTTATTAATATGGTTATCATTATTATTATTATTGTTATTATTATTATTATTATTATTATTATTATTATTATTATTATTATTATTATTATTATTGCTATTAATATTCATAATTTAAAATGGTAATATAAATATTCCTCCCTGGTATCGTTATCTTCACCATCAATCATCATGAGTGTCTTGGTGGGGTGTCCGTCTGAGTGAAGGTTGGTGGCTTGTGCCTCCCTTAGCTAATCAGTGGTAATATTTTTCCTAGCATATCTTGTGAAACAACTCGAGGTTTGGAAATCCTATCCAGTCGTGTGTGCAGTGTGTGATGACCTGCTGACTGGTGGCCAACAATAGGGTGTGTGTTTGACGTGCTTCTTGGAGGCCGTTGGGGGTCTGTTAAATGTTTGACAATTGACACCGATCAAAGTTCAATTATTGCGAGTAAACTCAATTATGAAGTCACTCACAGTTGGTGCGGTGGTGTAGTTCTGTGTAAGTTTGTTTATGCTATGATGTCTCCTCTCCCTTTGAGTTTCTGTCTCGGTGACTCTGGAGGCTGTCGTGTGTGATGGCGCCATCCAGATAAACCAATTAACACCCTATACAAGGGGCTGGGTGGAGGCAATCGTGGTTTGAGGTGTTGGCTGAGGTAGTTGCAGGCGCAGGATGGATGATGTTTTAGTCATTGCAGTGTAATTGGTTGTTAACATCAGGTGTTGTTGGTAGGAGTTACATTGGAGTTTGATGAATTAGGTGTGTCGTCTGTCCAACAACCTCCCTTCTCTATTTTTTCTGATTTATCCACGAATTGATCAGGATCAGCAGCATTGCCGGGGTTTCCCATCACATAATATCCTACTGTTGGAAGGAAAGAAATATACTGTTATTATTATTATTATTATTGTTATTGTTATTGTTATTGTTATTGTTATTATTACTATTATTATTATTATTTTTATTATTATTTTTATTATTATTACTATCATCATTATTATCATTATTATTATTATTATCATCATTATTATTATTATTAGATTAGGTAACCGGATACATTGTAATTTGTGAATTTTTTTTTGTATTCATGATGATGATCATCATCATCATTATCATCATCATCATCAACGTGTTTGTCACATTCAAGTGGACATAATATATATATATATATATATATATATATATATATATATATATATATATATATATATATATATATATAATCAAGTTACAGGAGGCTAAAGGTGACCATTGATAGGGAAACATCTAGGCTTAGTTACTACGTCAGTGACACAGTACAGGCAGCCGATGACAACGACTCCAACAACATTGCCTACTTTCAAAACAACACGTGCTTAATGAGCAGGTAGACATTCAGTAGTAACGTAACAGAATCCTTCATCGTCCAGCAGAATGCCACACAATCCATCGATTGCTGTGAGTGGAGCCAAACGGATTTATTTCGCAGCTGCCACTGCCCCCACACCGTGTTTTAGAGGCAGCCCATATTGTCAAGTCAGTAGAGGAACATTATGAAGATACACAACATCCACAGAGCCGCCACGCAGGACACCCACGCCATCCCGCCAACTGAGAAAGGCTCCACGACT
>JAPQNM010000002.1:18180663-18190663 GCA_029783475.1 Metacarcinus magister | reverse complement strand
GTGCTGAGAGAGGAAGTAAGGATGCAAGAAATACAGTAAAAGGTAAGGGAAAAACGGATTTCGTTACATGAATACGGGGGATAGGCTGAAAGAGAGAGCGACAAGGGCACGTTGAGAGTAGAATAGAGAGAAAACAAGATGAGCATGGTAGAGGAAGGGGGGAGGAGGATTAGAGTGGAGAAGGAAGGCGGTGAGAGGAGGGAAGGAGGGAGGGAGGAACAGAAGGAAGGAGTATGTTGAAGGGAGGGGGAAGGCAAGGTAGGAGTGGAGGATGCAAGGGGGTGGCGCTCAGACTGAAGCTTCCTGAGATAGATTAGTTAATTACATCGAGGCAGCTATCGAAGTTTACGCGTTTCTTTAGTGGCGCGGTGGTGGTGTTGCTGTTGTGGCTGTTGTTGGTGGTGCTGCTGTTATTACTGCTAGTGCTTGATGTTATAGCAGGATGGTGGTGGTGGTGGTGGTGGTAGTGATGTTGGTGTTGAGTGATCTAATTACAACACTCCTTTCAGTTTTCACGGGAATTAGGAATATATGTTAACAAGTAAAAGTTATCATGGTCCCCTGTGAGGTTAGTTTGATTTTCATTTGTTAACTGATAAACTCTTAACTCCATGGCTTTATACAAGGAAACAATCAGGTTAATGAAATAACAGTGTCAGCTCAAAAACAGAGTAAGCTTATTTAATTCTTCACTGGAGAAGTTTTTTGTTTGTTTCAGAACTATATTACTTGGTCTGTTCTTGTTGCTGCTGTTGATTTTCTTATAATTACTGTTATTGCTCTTATTGTTATTGCTATTGTTATCGTTATTGGTATTATTATTATCACTCGCTATTATCATTATTATTATTATTATTATTATTATTATTATTATTATTATTATTATTTTTATTATTTTTATTTTTATTATTTTTATTATTATTAGTAGTAGTAGTAGTAGTAGTATTGTCATCATCATCATAATCGTCGTCATTGTCGTCGTCGTTATTGTCGTCATCGTCATCATCATCATCATCATCATCATCATCCAAAACTTTGAGCGAGTCTCCATAAAAAGCCAGGAGCTGTATGGTACTCGAGATAAGGTTTCCCGGTAAGGTCACGTCATAACCAAGGGAAGAGAAGAACAAAACACATGTCAAACAAGACAGAAACTGATGAGAATTTCTGAGATAAGAATGTCATTAATGAGGACATTCTACAACGTTATCATAAAACATCACGAAAACTGCGTTGCGGAACACACCATGTTGTCTACATGATGATAGTACCTCGCTACTCGAGGACGATCGTACGAGGGAGGATGGTACATATGTATGCACGAGAAGGAGGGAGGAAGGGAGGGAGGGAGAGAGGGAGGGGTTACGGTGCAGCTACAAGGTGTAGAGATGATGAAGGTGGATAAGTTTAAATACTCAGGGTCATGTGTTCAAAGTAATGGAAAGTGTAGTAGAGAGGTGAAAAAGGAGTGTATGCAGGCTGGAGTCGGTGGAAAGGTGACAAGAATTATTTGAGATAGAAAGGTATCTGCAAGAACAAAAAAGAAATTCTACAAGACCGTAGTGAGGCCAACTATACTGTATGAGCTGGCACTGACTAAAAGACAGGAGGTGGAGTTGGAGGTAGCAGAGATGCAGATGCTGCAATTTTCGTTGGGAGTGACGAGGAGAGACTGGATTAAGAATGAGTATATTAGAGGGACAGCGTAAGTAGGACAGTTGTGGGACAAAGTGAGAGGGACGAGATTGAAATGGTTTGGGCATGTACCGAAGAGAGATGCAGGGTATGTCGGGAGAAGGATGCTGAGAATGTAGCCGCTAGGGAAGAAGAGAAGAGGAAGGCCAAGGAGGAAGTTTATGGATATATTGAAGGAGGACATGTAGGTGGTTGGTGTGACAGAGGAGGATACAGAGTGAGATGGAGACTGGTGATCCCTTGTGGCGACTCATAACGGTAGTAGCAGAAAGAAGAAAAAATACTAAAGAGGATGGTTGGTATCAACATAGATTTTGCAATGAAATAAAAAAAAACTCGACTTTGCTCAAAATTCAGACATAAAATAAAATCACTACAGAATTGAAGACTACCAAGAAGCCTCAAGCTTGACTATGTGGAAGATGCTTACACCGAACAGTTGTGTAAAGGTAAGAACAATTTAAAACAATATTTGAAGAATTTAAGGATGGAAAGAGTTGTACCAAGGATGACTTGCAATTGCATTTTTTATCTTTGCATTATGGTTTGTTACACGTTATGCCTTGATTGTAAAACAACTATTTTTAAAAGATAAAATCTAAGTCAACCTTATGTGTAGTGAAGTCACACTGTCGCTAAAAGGAAAATGGATCGAAACATTCACTTAAATTCCTAAAACTGAACCAGTAAATATGAATCCGCAATGGACTACGCACATCAATTTGCACTCGCTTGCATTCAGTCCTAACTACTGTGGCACGATTCCTGTCCTTTTCAATAACCAAGGTGTAGGGAAAGAGATAATGACGTGAAGTAAAGATATTTGCACAAAAAAACATTTCTCTTCTTCGTCTGCTAAATTAAGGAGTGCGGGAAGACGCTGAGTTGGGAGTTTGAACTGGGACCATCACAAGTAAGCAGGGAACGGTGACCCCAACCCATACTGAACCATAAGTGTGACCCTTTATATATATACCACACCACCTCCACCACTACCACCACCTCCACCACCACCACCACCACCACCACCTCCACTACCACCACTACCACCACCACCTCCACCACTACCATCACCACCACCACTTCCACCACTACTACACCCTCCATCCCTCACCACAAGAGAGGAAAATGTTATAATTTTAATTAGGTCGTGTGCTTACGTACACACACACACACACACACACACACACACACACACACACACACACACACACACACACACACACACACACACACACACACACGTACTGTTCGTAACAAAATATACACATGCTTGCCTCTGAGGGTTGAAAAAACTCGCCCACTGCAACCCACCTTTAGTATGTATTACGCAGCTGTGTGAAATACTGATGAACGTACGTCACACACACACACACACACACACACACACACACACACACACACACACACACACACACACACACACACACACACACACACACCCACACCCACACACACACAGGGAGCGAGGGACGTGCAGTGGGCCCATATGCACCTGGCCAATTATTTGACCGTGCAGCTTAACAGAGGTGTGCGTCCCCGCCATTACGTGTGTTATTTAGGAGGCGCCGCATTCATACGTTCCCGGCGGCGTGTGGCGAAATGCATTGTGGAGGTGCGGTGGGGAATGTGTTTCAGTGTTATGGCCTCCCCTCCCCTCCCCCTCCAAACCCCGAGGCAACGATGGCGGGAGAGGAGTGGTGGAGGGCCGTGGATGGGTGTTAGTTAGTAGGAGTAACGTCGAAGGGTGTACGAGGATGCTGTTAGGTTAGGTGTGCGTGTGTGATTTATATGGATTTTTTATTTATTTATTTATTTTTTTTTGGTGTGTGTTTTTGTATAATTATTTCAAAGGTTCGTCAAAGAATGTAGGTTTTCTTGTATGTGTTGGTTAGTGCCTGTGTGTGTGTGTGTGTGTGTGTGTGTGTGTGTGTGGTGTGCGGTGTGCGTGTGCGTGCGTGCCCTAAATCCTATACGCCAGAATCGATCCTCGGCTGAAGAGTCCATCTGAAATTGATAGCGTAAAATGTTTGTCTTTTCAAACAGACCAGCAGGCGTAAAAAGGGGGGGAAAGAGAGCGAACGAAAGAGAAAGAGAATAAATATCCCACTTTTATCACTATCCTCACTTGACCTCCTCCTGACCTTCCTTCACCCATGAGGCAAGTTACTCTGACATCCTCTTTCTTCTCCTTTCTCCTCTCCTTCCTCCTCGCGCCTCTCTTGCTGCTTCTCCTTTTCTTCCTTCTTACACAGGGGCTAAGGTGGGGGGGAGGGGGGGGGGAAGGTGAGACAAGAGAAAAATACAGAATGGGGGAAAACGCAGGCACCATCATCACAAACATTCTGTAACGAGGAGGAGGCAGCAAGTGGAGGCCTTTGGAAGAGGAGGAGGAGGAGGAGGAAAGAGGAAAGAGGAAGAGGAGGAGAAGGAGGAGGAAAGAGGAAGAGAAGGAGGAGGAGGAGGAGTTGGAGGAGGAGGAGTAGGAGGAAGAGGATTTGGAGGAGGAGGAGTTGGAGTGGAAATTTGACAAGGAAGAGTTGTTGGAGAGGAAAAATTGGAGGAGATGGAGTTGGAGGAGGAATTTTTGGAGTTGAAGGATGAGCTTTTTTGTAGTTGGAGGAGGAGGAGGAGGAAGAGGAGTAGAAGGAGAAGGAAAAGGAAAAGGAGGAGGAGGACTAGATTTAGGATGGTAGGGAGTGGGAGTATAAAAAGAGGGGACAAAAGACAATGAGAAGGAAATTTAAATGAAAGGTGGAAGGAACTGAGAGAGGGAGGAGAATATATAGGCGGAAGAATAGGAAGGAAGTAAATGAGACATAGGAGGAGGAAAAAGAAGAAGAAGAGGAGGAGGAGGAAGAAGAGAAGAAGGAGGAGGATATAGAGAGTGAAAAAATTAATTATCCTACTACCATATCACTAAAAGGTAAAGTCTCATCAATATATTGGAAATTAGGACGTAATAGGGATGTGTTCTCCTTAACCACCTTCACCATGGACGGAGAAGAGAATGAAGAAGACTGTGTGGAGGGAGCAGGCGTAGGTGTAAGGTTATATCGTTTGGGTTATAGGAGGAGATACTCAAGCTAACCATGATGCACAAGGGAAAGTTGAAAGAAAGTGATAGATGGGAAGAATAGATACAGTGTGTTATGTGTATTATATTTCCCCTCTCTCAAATCTTGCTACATTTATTGGAATGGTAAATAGTGGTAATTTTTTCACACACACACACACACACACACACACACACACACACACACACACACACACACACACACACACACACACACACACACACACACACACACACACACTCCCGTTGTTCGGTGGTTAACAACTCCGCTTACTATCCTGTACAGCGTGTGTTTGAACCCTGCTCAGGTGGCAAAGGATTTTTACTGACAGGGAGTGGTTACAGTCTCTTTTGAGCAAGGGAATACAGGCATGTGATGTGTGAAAAGTCTCATCCTTACTCATAGGTCTTTATCTTTGAAATCTGAACTCTTTCGGGGAGGTCAATAGCTGTCAATCACAAGTCCAGCACGTGATTCTCAAGGCAATGGTGAATAACACACACACACACACACACACACACACACACACACACACACACACACACACACACACACACACACACACACACACACGCTTGTGGTGACCTGTTTTCGTCCAAGGTGATGTTCTCGGCCTCATTGCCAGTGACTGAGCCTTGCATCAAACTTGTAGGAAGACCAAGTGGGCGTGCCCTAGATATAACTTTTCTGAGGGTATTTGTAAAAGTTTTCTGAAGATCCAAATACGTGACGTCAGAGTGTGCTTACTTCTACATATAATATCAAGGAAGAATTCCAGGAAAACATAATGGAATTAGGCGACGTCGAATTCTATTTGATTAATTGTTATGAGGCATGAAATAGTATGCTGTAGGAATTAAATTTTTTTTTGATAATGTCATTAATCTTTTTTTTTTCGTCTTGGGCCTATAGGGCCTTAAGGCTTATTCTTGGAGGTGTGGATGCTCGTACCATAGTGTTATTCTTGGAGGCTTGGATGGTTAGCCTCAGCCAATGTACTCTCAATCAAAGACTGGTTTGATGAGGGTGGTCCTCGGCTACTTGCCAATCACGGAAGAATGGCAAGTTTCCAGTAAGACTCGAACTCAGAAACCCGAGTTCACCACTTCCGTACACTAACCACTCTGCCATAGCTTAATTACCAGCGAAGGTAAAGTTAGTGGTGGCTGATTATTCAGGTGGCTGCTTTCCACGGTTACCACGTATGTGCAGTGGTTGGTGGTGGAGCTTCACTCAGCAGCATGGTGACTGGTGCGTGTGTAGTGTAACATTCCTGCGCTTTATAGTGCTCCGTGACGCATTATCTGAGCCACCGATTTACAAGAGTGTGCTTAGTGTTGGTACATTAGTTATCACATGAGTTACAGGCGCCTCTCCCTTGTCAGGCCATGAATATATAACACAACGCAGGGAGGGAATACTTTTTTTTACTGCCTTTGTGAAGATGCCTTTAAGGGACCTGCTTCCAAGACAGAGGCCAACCTACCTTTTGCTCTTGCTTACCCTAGTTTATTATCGTCATATAGCGAGGGGGAAGGTTTTACTTTTATTCTTGTAGGAGATTTTTTTTGTTAATAGTTAATCAAGTAATCTTCCTTCATAAAAGTTCGCAAGACATGTTGAGGTGAATGCAATATTATTAATCATCGTCTCATCGTAATAATCTGAATTCCTCGTAACGTTTCTCATTTTGCTGCATTAGGGTCTCTGAATTTCGTGCAATTACTGAAGGAGTTTTTAATTTTATTCCTAAGGAGATTAGAAACGTTTTTCATGATCGATGCACAGTGTTAATGTGGAGATTATTCCATAAATTACAAGTACATTACAGTATATGCATTCGCCATTAAAATATATCGCTCACGGGGAACATGTTAGGTTTCCTCTATCATCTTATTAACTCCGCTGGATAGTGTTATTGTAATCGGTGCGTGTATGATTTTTTTTTATTCATGTTAAATTGAAGCTTGGTGATATTATGACTTCCATTAGACGAAGGTCCTGGGGCTCTACATTACATTATTACGAGTACGTCACCAGTGAATGTATAACGAAGGTGGGGAATGGTGGAACTGAGAGAGAGAGAGAGAGAGAGAGAGAGAGAGAGAGAGAGAGAGAGAGAGAGAGAGAGAGAGAGAGAGAGAGAGAGAGAGAGAGAGAGAGAGAGAGAGAGAGAGAGAGACAGGAACTCTAACAACACGAACAACATCAAACAACAGCAGTGTCAATGATAACAAAAGTAAAAATAACAGTAACATACTAACAACAACACCACCAGTAACAACACCACCAACACCACAACAACAACAGGACAGGAACAACAGTATGCATGACAACCACATACTAACGAAGGGAACAATAACACAACACCGTCCCATTGCTACCCACACCACTTCCTTTCATTTATACAAACAACAAACACACTCCAGTAATTCAAAGTCTCGGGCATCAATAGGAATCATAGGTTAATAATTAAGAAGGGAAACGTCTTTTACATTTACTACCTCTTTGCCGAATATAAAGGTATCTGTTGTTGTGTGTTGGTGCTGTTGCTGGTGGTGGTGGTGGTGGTGGTGGTGGTGTTGGTGTTGTTTTCCGGTCGGTCATACGGCGTGGCAGGTAACTGTAAGGTTGGTGTTACAATTTTCACGGGGTTCAACGATTTTTTTCCCCTCTCGCCACGTATATGTTTTCGATATATGTTTTTTTCCCTTCATTCCCTCTCCCCTTTAGTTCCCTTTCCCCTGCTCCTTCCCCCCTCCTAAATTTATTCAGTTTATCCACTCGTAGGCTATGTGAGGACCTAATTGAGGTATTTAACATTGTCCGTGGCTTTGACAATATTAGCATAAACGACTATGTAACTAACGATCTCACAAATACCACTCGTAACAATGGCTTCAAGATAAGCGTTATGGATCAAATGAAGAGAAACACTTTTTCTTTAATAGAATTGTGAATATTTGGAATTTTCTACCAGCACAAATGATTAACAGCATCACAATTGAGTCGTTTGAAAAGAAACTTGATAAGTACTTAGCATTCGTTCACCAAATCGAGTATTTTATTCCTAGGTAAATTTTTTTCCTCTTTTAAGAGCCATAGATTAGTCCTGTTTTATCACTTTCCTATATAGATTCCATGATAGTTTGTCTATACTACATGGTATCACTTCCTCTTCCGGCCAGCTTCGACTGGAGGGAAGGGTGGGTGGGGAGGAGCCTTCGACTTTGCCTTCCTTTTTGTCTCTATCAAGTAGATATTATAGTAGTAATGTAGCCACACAGACAACCTCGTTAGCTCCAGTAGGATTATTGTTGTTTATTCTTCCTTTGTACCCTTTTTACTTTTGTATTCCTCCTCCTCCTCTTAATTTTTTCTTCATTTTCCTCCCTTTTTCCTTACTCTCCTCTTTTCACAATTCCTTCCCTCGGTTGCGCTCCTTCTCTTCCTCCTCCTTCTTCTCCTCTTCCTCTTCCTCCTCCGTGTCCCCTTTTCCTTCCTGAACCCACTAATTAACCTGCCTCAATACCTGTCCTACCGTGACTAGGTGGCGGGCCGCCCAAACGTGACCAAATCCTGTTGACTTGGTCCACTTCAATCTTCCTTCCCCTTCCTGCTTCTCCTTCTCTTTGTCATCCTTCTTCTCCTTCTCCTCCTTCTCCTTCTCCTTCTGGTTTTCGTTTTCGTTCGTCTTGTTCTCTTTCCATTCTTCTCCTTCTTCTTCTTTTCCTTTGCTTCTAGATCATTGGTAAGCGTTATAGATCGAACGAAGCGAAGCACTTTTTCTTTTTATAAAATCATGAACATTTGGAATTCCTTACCAGCACAAATAGTTAACAGGTAACCCAATTGAAATGATGAAGAAAAAAAAACTTGATAAGCACATAGTATCAGTTCACCAAATCGAGTATTTCATTCATGCATATTTCTTATTATTTTTCTTTTATTATTTTTGTGTGTGGTAGGTAGTAATAGCCGTAAATGACGTCTGTTTTCTCACTTTCCTATACAAATTACATGATGGTTTGCCCATACTACATGGTATCGCTTCCTCTTCCAGCCAGCTTCGACTGGAGTGAGGGAGTTGTGGGTGAGGTGGAGCCTTCAACTTTGCTGTCTTTTCGTCTCTATCAAGTAGATATTATAGTAGTAGTGTAGCCATACGGATAGCCTCGTTAGGTTTAATATGACTGTTGCTGTCTCTTCTTCCTTTGTATTCCTTTGTACTCCTCCTCCTCTTCCTCCTACTCCTCTTCCCTTACCTCCGTGCTGCTCCTTCTCTTCTTGCTCCCGATCCTCATTTTCATCCTCCTTCCTATCTTCTTCCTCCGCTTTCTCCTCCCTAAGGCACATAATGATAAATAATTGAATGACGAGATAAAGACTATAATAACCAAGAATGCGGTAATTTGTGGCGATTTCAATAACCTGACCATAAATTGCGGCAGCCTGGCAGGGAACGCAGCGAGATAGAGAAGAATTATGGTTGTTATAGGAAACACACACACACACACACACACACACACACACACACACACACACACACACACACACACACACACACACACACACACACACACACACACACACACACACACACACACACACATAAACCCATACACACACACGCGCGCGAGCTGACACAATATGCACACGACAACACAGACACACACACACACACACACACACACACACACACACACACACACACACACACACACACACACACACACACACACACACACACACACACACACACACACACACACACACACACACACACACACACACACACACACACACACGAGATCCTGACTCAATCATATAACAAAACCAGTTAGATAAAACACACACACACACACACACACACACACACACACACACACACACACACACACACACACACACACACACACACACACACCGACACAATAACAAACCATTAGAAAAACACACCACACACACACACACACACACACACACACACACACACACACACGGGCTTGACTCAATCATGTTAGTCAGGAAAAACACACACACACACACACACACACACACACACACACACACACACACACACACACACACACACACACACACATACAGTTTGTACACTGCTATGTATCCACTTTCACATTGTACCCGCGTCAGCCAGCCACCCCCACCCCCCCAGGCCACCCCCAACCCCCCCCAGGTCACCCCCAACCCCTCCCCAGGCCGCCCCA
>JAPQNM010000002.1:18160663-18168163 GCA_029783475.1 Metacarcinus magister | reverse complement strand
ACTTGCAGCTGTTAGTGGCGGTAAAAAAAGAAAAAAATGAAAACTAACTCGGGGAAAAGAGCGTCAACTACGTTATTTTTCCTGCCACATTTTACTTTCCCCGCATTCCAGCATGTATTGATTAACCCGCAAAGAAGGATGGCCACTTTTTTTTTAACCACGCTTCGTCCTCTCCTACGCGTTGTTCTAAGTTCGTTCACCTCTGTCTGTTCCTCTCGATGAAAACTCCGCGGACTCAGACCACACCTGCGGACATGTATTGAGGAGCGCTTGTCACTGCACCATGGCAGCGTAATAAACAAAGATAAAATGATAAGAAGAAGGAAGAGGATGAATCAAAAAGATCTGGAAAATAAAGATGACGGAGGAAGAGGACGAGGGAAAGGAAAGAAAAGGATGACTATTAGAAAAGAAGAAGAGTGAGGAAGTTGATGAAGCCTCGGGAAGTTGCGAAATTTGACTTAATCTCGATTATTTCCACAAGAACTTACCCTTAAACCCTATCATTACAAAAGCAAGAAGGGAAACAAAAGAGAGAAAGTTTGACGGAACGAATTCTGAGGCTCACAGCGAGGCGGAATTCAGAAGTCGGCTAACAAACATAAACATCAACTGTGTGTATCGCAACATTAACAAATATTATTCTCAAGTCAGCAGCAGCAGCAGAAGCAGGAGAACCATCAACAACAACAACAACAACAACAACAACAACAACAACAACAACAACGAGTAAGGTATGGTGACGCAAGAAGGGGCTAGGCTAGGGTTAACAGCAGGAATATTATATCTCTCAGAAGAAGCTACTCTACCAGAAGAGGCAAACAGGGGAGAAAATTAAAAGACGGAGTGGCAAGTGTGAAGTAGAAAAAAAAATGCCCATAGAAGGAAAAGAGAAAATATGATAAATGAAAGTATAGAAAGAGACACGATTCCTGTAAAGTGTGAAATAGAAGATAGGGAAGAAGAAGAAGAAGAAAAAAGGAAGACACGGAGAGGAGAGGGTTTCGCAGGATAAGGAAATCTGAAACGAAGCAGAAAGGGAGTCGGAGGAAGGAGATGGGGAAGAAGGGAGAGAAGGAAAATGATTCACTGGGAAGGAAAATGTGGAGTCTTAGAAAGGGAAGGAAAGATAAACTGCGAGAGAGGGAGAGGGAAGGCTTCAGATGGAAGGAAGGAAGGAAGGAAGGGGATAGGATAAGGGAAAGAAAAAGGAGGCGAAGTAAAAATCATGGAAAATGAGAGGGAAGAAGAGGAGAGGAAGAAAACCAAGGAGACATGGAGGAAAGAAGGGAGGAGAAACTACATAGAGTGGCAAGGAGATAAGGCGGAAGCGTTCGAACCATGGAGGAATAATAAAAGAGGTGGAGGAGGCGATAAGAGGAGGAAGAGGAGTAGGTGGAATTACTGAGAATTGAAAGAAAGAGGAAAAGAGAGCGAATCGGAACACGCAGGAATGAATGTAATAGCGAGACATGCCGTAGCGCCCTTCACTATACGTACGAGTGTGTTGTAGAAGGTGAAGGCTAATCTTACCTACGTGTTGGAGGGTGGGAGAACAGGACAACACACACACACACACACACACACACACACACACACACACACACACACACACACACACACACACACACACACACACACACACACTCTCTCTCTCTCTCTCTCTCTCTCTCTCTCTCTCTCTCTCTCTCCTCTCTCTCCTCTCTCTCTCTCTCTCTCTCTCTCTCTCTCTCTCTCTCTCTCTCTCTCTCTTTCTCCTCTCCTCTCCTCTCCACCCTTCCGACAACCAACCCAGCAGAAAAAAGTGAGGCAACGGCTCCATGTCTCCTTTAAACAAGGCCGACGTGCGACGTGAACATTTTATATTGAAGAATTAAGCTAGATAGGCAGGAGAGAGTTTATTGGATTATCATTATTATTATTATTATGTTACTGATTCCTGGATGGAAAAAGAAATGCATTAGAATTTATGAGTAACGTGTGTCAACGCGCTGTTGACCCGGTTTGATCAAGAATACAAGGAAGATAATGTAGATGATAAAAAAAATCTTGCTAAGCCTGCAATGTTAGTCTACTCGACATTTTCATAGGATTTTTTACGTAACTTGTAGTGATATTCAGGTTTTTCCATAGTCGACTACATTTATACAGATACCTCTTATTAGGAACGTTGTTGATTTTCGCTAAACTAACTGCTGTTTCTTAGTCATCACGTTGTCGTTATTCCTCTTACATCGTAATCCAGGATTAACTTGTTGGAATTTATGTAACTTCTCAAATTTTTGTCATATAATCTCTAGTTGTATATTTTTGAAGACTGAGAACACGTTTGATCACATTAGTATGATAGTTTCCTCATGTTAGAAACAGTTTTGTGGCTGTTCCTGACATTCCCTCAATCATGTTCTGATATTTATATTGCAATACGTTGAATAAAATTAAATCAAGCAGTTGAGGATTCAGAGCATCAATTGGTATGCATATATATATATATATATATTCATATATTTATATTCATATATTTTCTCACTTTCTACTCCTCCTCCGTCTTTGCTGAAGAGGATGAAGAGAAGGAGGAAGAGGAGGAGGAGAAGGAGGAGGAAGAGCAAATAGCAGCAGATCTATTGGTCCTTACAAGGCTGTTTGCAGGAGCTGTAGTATCTAATCTACATGTCAGAGAAGCAGGACAGCAAAGACGGAGGAGGAGGAGCAGAAGGTGAGAAAATCGAGGAAGGGGAGATGAGGAGGAGCAGAAGGAGCAAGGGAAGAGGAAAATGAAGAGAAGAGGAGGAGAAAGGGGATGAGGAGAAGATGGAGAAGGAAAAGAAAAAGTAGGAGGAAAAAGGGAAGGGATGAAGAAAAGACTGATATTTTCTTAATTAAATATTACTATTATTTTCATTACTATTGTTATTATTATTATTATTATTATTATTATTATTATTATTATTATTATGATTATAATTATTATCATTGTTATTATTGTTGTTATCATTATTATTATTATTACGATACGACAGGGTGCAGAGGGGAGGGGAGAAAGTCTTTCTGAACCTTAAATGCCTTGTCTTGACTACCTCATTTTAATGGGAGATATGAGCCAGGCAGCTAGATAGATATATAGATTTTTATTATTTTTATTACCATTATTATTATTATTATTATTATTATTATTATTATTATTAATGTTATCATTATTACTATTATTATTATTATTATTTTCATTGTTATCATCATTATTATTACTACTATAACTATCATCGAGAGGAAGATAATGAAGACGAAAGAAGAAGAAGAAAAATAAAGAAATAAAAAATAAAAATAAAAAAATAAAAAAGGAAGACGAAAAGATGCGGGAGAAACGATAAGAAAAGCAATCAGAAGAGACTAAGAGAAGGAACACGAATATAAAGATGGAGTGAGGAAGAATGATAAGCGAACAATAAGAATAAGGATTATAAGGAGGAGAAAATAAATGTGAAAGGGTAATAATGAGAAAGAAGAAAATGAGCAGGAGAGGAGAGGAAGGAGGAGGAGGAGGAAGAGCATGATGAAGCCACCACTTTGGTCTTCCTCCATCCTCCTTGCTTCACAACAAGATAATTTCATCCTTCTTAAGACCTCCGTGTTGACTTCAAATTGTGACGTGAAGCAAAATTAAATGAAAATTTTATGATATCGTAATCTAATTAGTTTCTGCTGCAAACCTGGAAGATGACAAGGAGGGTTGGTGGTGGGTGGTGGTGGGTGGCGGTGGGTGGTGGTGGGTGGTGGTGGGTGGTGGTGGTGGTGGTGGGTGGTGGTGGGTGGTGGTGGTGGTGGTGGGTAGTGGTGGGTGGTGGTGGGTGGCGGTGGGTGGTGATGGGTGATGGTGGGTGGCAGCGTATTCGTACTATGGTGATTACTTTTTTTTCTTAGAATAATAATAATGAAACAACATTTGTGAACATATTTTTTCGTGTATAAAGGTGAAACATATTTGACGACAGCCACATGTTGGTTATGATATCTAACTTAGGAAGGACAGGGATACAATAACAGTAAGGACAGTACCAGCAGTAACAGGAAATAACTTGACCTTATATTCCTTTAAGAAAGTATAATCTTTGCTACGAAAAGGCTGTCGAGTGTAGGATAACGTTTCCTCGTCTGAATATTGTAACAAGGCAGCATGGCCGCAGGTATTGGCTGCGCCTCGTGCATGCATGCTTTCCTAGTACCCTCTCTCTTGTCCTATATCCACCGCCGCTGGCATGCCCGCGGCACCATCACCACCACGTTAACTAGCGGTGGCGCGATGCGGCACGGAAGCTTATCCAAATTCACCAAACTAAACTCTATTGTCGAATAATCCAGGACCCGCAGGCTGCTAAGAGCCGTGTATCCATTTATATGCAACTATCCTGCCATCTCCTTGTCCCTCCCTGTACTTCCCTCCCCTCCCATCTCCCCTCTTTTCCCCACTGCAGTACAAGAGGTCACTCACTCACCAAGGAAAGAGAATAAGACTTGAAATGGAGTCCCAGATTACTTCAGCTCCATTAACATATATATCACTGGTCCTAAGACGCGGCCCACCGGCTCTAATGGTAGTCCGAGCGCGTCTAGAACTGGCAACAGCAACTGAAGGGGGAGGAGGAGGGGAAGTAAGGGTAGGAAACGGTAGTATATATGGGGGAGCTTAAGGGATTGAGGGAATAAGCTTAAGAGGGAAAGGAACAAGAGGAAAGATTGGATAATAAGAAGGAAGAGGTGGTATTGGAGGAAGATGAAATACATAGAATTACCAAGAAAATGAGAATAAACAGACTCTAGGGTCCAAGCCAAGACCTAAAGTAAACGCGGAGATCAGCAAACGCAATCAGAATTAAACCCAATCCAATGCAATGCAGTCAAACAACAATGAGAACGCTGGTCTATATGGCCTCAGCGAAATCTTGTGAGAGGAGGTGGTGGTCAAGTTTGTGTTAAAAAGAAAATATGATGGTGTTACACTTCACAACGGAAGGTGGTAGTATTTTCAACTCTCATGAAATCATTAGTCAATTAGAATTTGGTGTAGTTTTAGATATATCTGTCTTCATCTTTGTTTTACTCTGTTACTCCTCATTTGTGATTGGTCATTAATTTGAAACCGTTTATTTGCGTCAACATTCATAAGCTTTAAGTTTTCCTCGGAGATGACGCTTCTTAAGAGAAAGATAACAGGTTCAGCAATGCTAGGACTCTTCTCATAAGATCTATTGCACAAAGAAGAGATCAGCTTCGTTGTCCTATGCTAAACAACTTCTAATTTTGCCATCTCCTTGGCATGGTGAGGTGACCAAAATGGCATTGCAAATTCCAATTGGAGTCTGACTAAGTTGATATATAAAGGTATAATTCTATAATTATTCTTGAAGGAAAAAAAACTTGTTTATAAATTCCAGCATTCTGTTATCTTTATCCACGGCAACTTTGTATTGCTATGAGAATATAAGATTCGACGCAATCCTAACACCAACATCTTTGAGTCGTGCACTTTTAAGTTTCACACCGCACATTTTGCAATCAGATTTTTGGTTTATTCTTGAGTTGGAAGAGGAAGGGGCAGAAGAAAAGGAGGAGGAGGAGGAGGAGTAATAGTAGTACAAAGGAATACAAAGGAATACAGAAGAATAATAGACAGCAACAGTCCCACTGAACCTAACGAGGCTGTCTGTATTGCTACACTCTACTACTATGTAATCTGCAATGTAATCTTGATAGTTTCCAAATGTCTGGAACTTTCCCAGAATTTAGGGATTTATTGAAAAGCATCAGGAGAGGTTTGCTGATTTGATATCTTTCATCTTATAAAATTCTCAATGTAATACAATCAGGACCAGCACTTTTGTTTACTTTAATTCTATCAAGTGTTTTAGTTACTGCATCTTCAGTAGTCACGATCGCTTAATGGAATAAAGTAAGATTGGCTGGTGTTATTTCTTGGATTATATATGTGTCTTTAATGATAAAAACGGATGCAAAGTAATAAATTAATACTTCGGTCAATATGTACTGCGATAACTTTTTTATTATATGCATAACAGTAAAAAATTCTGTGGTTGGACTTAGTTTTTTTTAAATTCTTACTTAGTTTAATATTTTTTTTTGTTTCACGTCATACTCTTTCGTATCTTATCTTATCGTTTTGGTTTTGTGATGACAAATATCTTCTGTGCGCACGTTTTTCATGCAATAATGCTAACTTAGTTTGGCTGCGTTTGTTTACGAGGAGGAGGAGGAAAAGGGGGAGGAAGAGGAAGAGGAAGAGGAAAAGGAAGAGGCGGAGGAGGAGGAGGAGGAGGCAGCTGCTACATATTCAAGATTCTCCTTGAGTGGATGATTTACCTCTACTGCGATGCGTTAGGGAGGCGGATGTCCGTCTCCTATAGCGAGCAGGATAAGGGAGGAGTAAGACATCTAGATAAGGGTGTGTGATGCATGTCGGATAAGGGGGTGCAAGTTGTGGCATTTGTCCTTGGCGAGGGGAGGGATGAAGCAAGGAAAGCCTGGGTCTGCGGCCTGTGCATCTTGTTTCGTCTGTTTTATGTGTTGGTTTTGTGTGTGAGGAGCTCAGTTTAACGACGGGGTTTTATAGACTGAGCTCGTCTTGCCTATGTGTGTGTGTGTGTGTGTGTGTGTGTGTGTGTGTGTGTGTGTGTGTGTGTGTGTGTGTGTGTGTGTGTGTGTGTGTGTTTATGCTTGCAATACAAACTGAAAATCTGCAGACATGTTTTACTTATACGAACAGTCCTGAAAGTGTCACTGTTATGCGTGATCCCTTGTAAGACGGGAAAAATCATGGATCAAAAAAGAGTACTATGGAATTCATATATATTTTTTGTAGAGGAAATGTGAGATAAAACTACATAACAAATTCTTTTTAAGCTAAGGAGCAAGTTGGGTCTCGTAGTGCCATTACTTAAATAATCGATGCAATGTCTTCTAAAAAAAAAAACACATTGAAAAAAATACATACTTCAAGGTATGGCATTGTATTCTGATAGCACTGCAGTCACCTCCGACAAAGAAAAGTATTAGATGAAGTCGTGCAATTTCACCAACGACGAAACCAGTAACAGCAAATTGAATAGATAAGTGAGAAAATATCCTTTCCATGAGAAGAGCGACCATTGGAAAAACTAGTCAATGAATCCGAAATCGAAAGTTTTGGTGAATTATGTATGGGATTGAATGTTATTGGTGAGCATAGTAACGACACAATAAATGTCACTTTTATTGCTTTTTGAGGAGACAAGTGTATTATGAGTGGGTTGTGCCAGTACTCGTATGAATATATAATGGAGAGGGAAGAAAGGTGTAAGGTTAGTCAAGATAAATAGTCACAGATTAGGAAACCAAATATATTCAAGTAGTTATAAAAAAGTTGCAATATGTACAAAATTGACAATAAATGAACAATATAGATGTGACGGACTATGATGATTAAAAGTAGAACGAAGGGAAATGGTTGAA
>JAPQNM010000002.1:18143163-18153163 GCA_029783475.1 Metacarcinus magister | reverse complement strand
CACACACACACACACACACACACACACACACACACACACACTTTAGTTGCTCCGTGGTAACGTCTTAGTCTGTTGCTCAGCAGAACTGAGATTCCCGCCCTGTTCAAGGTGCAAGGTCTTCACGAATGATAGAACACATACTATTCTCCGTGAACAAGAAGATGGGGTGTGTGATGTGTTAAAGGTCACAGCCTTACCCACAAATCGGACTTTAATGAGCTCTAAGCTTTCTCCAGACGGGTAATGGTTGGTGATCAGCCATGCTCGTGATCCTCAACACCTTGCTGAATCCCACACACCAAAAAATAAGATAAATAAACCACTTAGTAAATGGGCGCCTTGCTTGGAAATTTTATCATGGAAAAAAGTCTAAAATTCTTAAACATTCTTAGGAGGAAAGAGGGAAGAAAAGAGATGATAACAGTGCAGAAGAAATCGGAAAGCATCATTATTACACATGCAACAAGCGAATCAATAAAAAAATGCCACTAAAAATACGAGTGCAAGGAAAAAGATATAGGAAAAACGCAAATAAAAAACACAAATGAAAACAATTACCTTTGGAAAATGTTTGTGTGGTGGAAATATTCATAAATTCAAAGAGGCAGTTAATAAACACACTCACCTACACACCTACACAAACACACACACACACACACACACACACACACACACACACACACACACACACACACACACACACACACACACACACACATAATGTCAATGGAGGTCTTAGTTATCTGCATCATCCTTTTTTTCAATTATCTGCAGCTGTGCTCTAGGATATTGGTAATCTTAAGGTGGCATGAAGTTGGCACTTTTCCGTTACTTCCTCATTTTTTTAGTAAGTTTACTCTCTCTCTCTCTCTCTCTCTCTCTCTCTCTCTCTCTCTCTCTCTCTCTCTCTCTCTCTCTCTCTCTCTCTCTCTCGCTCTCGCTCTCGCTCTCGCTCTCGCTCTTGCTCTTTTCTGTCGTTCAGCATTTTCTGTTTTCGTTTCACTGTGATTTGTTTTCTTTGATTTACGATGTACATCCATTTCTTTTTCTCGGAGGTCAGGAGTGCATACTATTTTAAACATTTATAGTTCTGTGACTTTGTTATACTTTTTCTTTTTACTTAGTTTAAAATTTTTGTTTTTGTTTTAGTTTTGAATGCTTACCACTTTGCCTACACTCTTTATGTATATATACAATTCTTCCTATGAATTAGAGTAAATACTTGGATAAGCGGAATAATATAATGTAACGATTAAAAAAAATTTCGACTTCCTTTTGGCGTCAAGTGGATTTTTAAAGAAACTCACTGCGGTCTTTCCTCTTGGGTTTAAGCGAGAGTGAGGAAGTGAAGGCAGCAAGGACAAGTGTGATAATGTTATTCCGAGTCGAAAATGTTCTATACACAAATTATCTTTGGATTTATCTTATTTTATTTATTTTAATAAGTGGATTCTTAAAATTTCGCATTGCCTGAGCCGAGGAGGTTTACTTGTCCACTGGTTTACTTGTCCACTGGTTTACTTGTCCACTGGTTTACTTGTCCACTGGTTTACTTGTCCACTGGTTTACTTGTTCACTGGTTTACTTGTTCACTGGTTTACTTGTTCACTGGTTTACTTGTTCACTGGTTTACTTGTTCACTGGTTTATTTGTTCACTGGTTTACTTGTTCACTGGTTTATTTGTTCACTGGTTTACTTGTTCACTGGTTTACTTGTTCAGTGGTTTACTTGTTCACTGGTTTACTTGTTCAGTGGTTTACTTGTTCACTGGTTTACTTGTTCACTGGTTTACTTGTTCACTGGTTTACTTGTTCAGTGGTTTACTTGTTCAGTGGTTTACTTGTTCACTGGTTTACTTGTTCACTGGTTTACTTGTTCAGTGGTTTACTTGTTCAGTGGTTTACTTGTTCACTGGTTTACTTGTTCACTGGTTTACTTGTCCACTGGTTTACTTGTTCACTGGTTTACTTGTTCACTGGTTTACTTGTTCACTGGTTTACTTGTCCACTGGTTTACTTGTCTACTGGTTGAATCGTCACTGGTTCAGTAGTTTGATCACTGTGTGTGTGTTGTTCACCATGATGTAGCTCTCTAGAGTCTACATTACGCGCTGGACTCGTGATCGTCAGCCATTACCCTCCCTGAAGAAGATCAGAGCTCATAGAGAAGGATCTATGGGTAAGGCTGAAAGCTCTCACACATCACACACTCCCATCCCCTTGTTCAAGTGTGACAGTAACCGCTCCCTGTCAGTGAAAATTCCTTAGCGACCTGAGTAGGGTTCAAACACACGCCTTGCCGGGTGACAGGTGGAGTCATTAACCACAGAACCACGGGCGCTGTTTCTTTTTTGTACAAACGTGTGCGTGTGTGTGTGTGTGTGTGTGTGTGTGTGTGTGTGTGTGTGTGTGTGTGTGTGTGTGTGTGTGTTCTTATTAAGCTATTTTTACAGGGTTGAGTAAGTTCATGGTGTCCCGTTTCTTTAAACAACTTTATTACACACTAACTTATAGTATATTGCCAGCACACAAATCTCCTGAGGTCACTGGTTGTACGAGTTAATTGCTGTAGTAGAACTGTATTAAAGTGCTTTTTTCTTTCTATATACGCACGTCTTTTATAATAATTTCCGTTGATTTCCTACATTTGTATTACGTTCTTATATACCATTATTATTAGTATTTATAGTTAGCTGCTTTAGTTCCAATGTGGCATGAATTAACTTTATACGTAAGTGAGGTTCTCAAACAAGTATCCCCTTTTTCGTTGCTCTAAACATGTGCAGTATATTTCACTAATGACCTTAATGAATGACGTGATCTATTTTTATATCTTTTTCATCTGTGTACATGCCTCTTACTTAGTCCTTTGTTCTAGGGATGTACTCACCGCTGTATCGGCATCAGCATCGGTGGTATTGTTTCATATCTGGAGTATCAGTATTGTTGTCAGCCATTTTTCATCAAATATCATCGATAGCTTTACATTTTTTATTCTAGATTTGTTCTTTTGTCTCTTTATCGCTATCAACACTGATCTATTTCCATTGTACGATGTTATACGCGGCAAATCTTAGTTATGCAGCAATATTGCTTTTGTTGTTTCTGTGCCGGACAAAAAAAATATTAACTCATTCGTTATGTATTTAGTTATGTAGTTGCTAAGAAACATTAGGCTACACAATTGTTATATTTCTTCTCGTTAGTAACTATCAGTCCCTGTTTGTCCAGGAATATGAGGCTTTACACATCACCAGTGCAGTTTTTCTTTTCTTTTTGTGCTGAGTCCATGGCATTCATGTGAACAAGGTCGACATTGGTGCCTACATAACTAATTGGGATCGCGAAATGAAGTAACATATTTCACCATGCAACCTGACTGACTGTACACATAATACTGTGCCAGAAATATTATTGTGCGAGTTCAGACAAAAACTCGTCATAGAAACCTAACCTCTCCCCGGCATAATCCTTTCACACCCATGGACAGCTAACCAGAGGGGTGCATGCAGCAGTAGGTGACAAGGTCAGCTGGCCACAACTGACGCACTGCCAAGGTATACTGCCTTCACTCCCCCCTCCCCCACCTCACCCCTTTCCACAGCAGTGACAGGTGTGAATCATAATAATGCATGAGTATGTATGTGTTTGTAACAGTGTTGTGCTACTTGTTGACAGGTGGTGATGACTAACATTCAACCAACTTTGTCACCTGTCATTATGCCTCATCATAATTTTGTAATAATGTGAAGTTATACAAAAGTTGGCAGTGTTGGCATCGCTGAGTGTCCGTATTGATATTGATAAATGTTTTGGTATTGGTGACTCTGTACTTTGAATGGTCTTCAGGCTAAAGCCGAGAAAGAATAAATCTTTCCTTTTTTTTATTCTCTCTATCTTTCTCTCTTGCTTGTGTGTGTGTGTGTGTGTGTGTGTGTGTGTATGTGTGTATGTGTGTGTGTGTGTATGTATGTGTATGTGTGTGTGTGTCGTGGTGGCGCTAAACAAATACCTGTATAATTCCGAGCTCAATCCTGATTTTTTGTCTTTCATTGCACAAAATCGAGGAGAGTAACGCCACCTACAACAATTTTTTTTTCCTTCTCTTCGCTTTTAACCTTTATCTGACTCTGTTTGTGGAAATATTGAAAAATGTATCCACGGCAACCACCAGCGACACCTCACATTCCTTACGTCACATTGAATCTCGTCGTTTACGGGGTGAATGGGTGGGCGGTTTGGGTGTGGGAAAAAGCGACATCCTCATCTCCTGAACGTCATCTTGTGGAAGCTGCGGTCTGCACTTTCAAATACCTTTCCTCCAAATCTGACTGACTTACCACACCTGCTGCAGTAGTTCTTGTGCCTTGCCCTTCAATAACCTAAGACATAGATAATACACTTGACTCTGTTCATGGTTTGTTGCCGAACACATCCACGTTTCTTTTTACAAATATCTCAGTTTGAAGGAACATAGATTAGCCAAAATGATAATGGGAAGAACATGTGAGAAGTAAGATATAACAGAAGACATACGGTGCACTGCTATACCTACCCTCATAACGAGATACACTACATCATCCCTACCAAAGCTGCTTAGCGAGGTTGGGATCCACGCGCTACAGACCACCCTGCTTGAGAGAGTCAGTCGAGTGTTACAAGACCAGGTGGATTTAAGCAATTATAGCGACACATTGATATACTATTGTGTAGCTGCTGCACGGTGTAGAGATGAGGTGCCTTACACTAACAACAATATCAGTGACAACAGCTGCACGAACACCAACAACGGTAGTGGCAACAACAATAACGAGACATTAACAAAAACAAGGACAACAACAATAACAACAACAGTAACAACAATAACAACAAACGATCAACAACAATCATGGTTATCGTGCAGTCACTAGACAACTTGGCACAAGTGCTAAACTCAAGTGCACCACACTGTAACAGAACTTTGAGTCACTAACTATTGTGTGTGTGTGTGTGTGTGTCTGTCTGTCTGTGTGTGTGTGTGTCTGTGTCTGTGTCTGTGTCTGTGTCTGTGTCTGTGTCTGTGTCTGTGTCTGTCTGTCTGTATGTATCTCTGTGTCTGTGTCTGTGTCTGTGTGTGTACGAAGACTGCCACTTACATGAAAGAATCTGCATACCAGCGTCAAGCAAACAAAAAAAGGAAAAAAAAAAATAGCGTGCGTCACTGTAACAATACACGAGTATTATGGAGGATCGTGTTGGCCGTGAGTCACGTGGCGTTATGGGTGGGCATAGCTCTCACACCTGGGCGCCCGGGATGTAGTATGTACCTGTGATGGATGGGGCGCCCTCGTTCATCTGCTGTGCCGCCATCAGCCCAATAAACTCCCATGCCTCCATCACCGGTGAACGATCGCACCACGCCGAGCAAACACTGCTGGCATAATATACGCATATGCACTCAAGAAAACAGATCCGCTGATATTGATGGCAGGCAGTGACCGAGTTAGCGTTACATTACCAGATGGGTTATGTGCGTAAGTGATATTATTTCTCTTATAAGAAGGCAATACTAATTAATGGGTAGGCAGTAAAAGGGATTATTGTGTATTTATGCAATGATGTTACGGGTAGGAATGTTAGTAGTCATTTTGTACTTGCTGTTACGATTTTTTGGGGGAGGACACTGACTCGTATCATGCATCGGTAACAAAGATCAAGAAAGGAATCCCCCCCAATCAGGGGACTAGGGGACCAGGCAAGTCTACATTAGCTTGCTTTGTGAACGGTAAAGATGTAAATGTTAACAAATCCACTGTGAGACTGACAACGAAGTGGGTCGATCCATGAACTCGTTTTGTGCGGGGATGGATGAAGTTATGCATACTGATGGAAACACTGCCAAACAAACAACAAGGCGGACAGACAGACACACAGACAGATGCACTACCAGATGGATACATTAAATGAACATCCAATTTACACCTACATACATACATATACTCGCAGCTTACCTTGTGTTACATTACTGACTCTTTATCATCCACGAGAAAATATTGCAGCAAGCCTCATATAAGTATTAAATGAATATACGTATCCATATGTATGCTTGTGCTTTTATTATGAGAGAGAGAGAGAGAGAGAGAGAGAGAGAGAGAGAGAGAGAGAGAGAGAGAGAGAGAGAGAGAGAGAGAGAGAGAGAGAGAGAGAGAGAGAGAGAGAGAGAGAGAGAGAGAGAGCAAAAAAAAACGATAAATGGAATAAAAACAGATAAATGGACATGTGCTTCTCATGGACATCCAGGCAGCCTCGTTTTTTATTCCATCCGACACTACACTATCGTGGTGCATATATAACTGCTTTTTTAATAGTCCATCACGAAAAAAAACTACCCTACTACCACACCAGCGAGCCATCCATGCACTGCAAAATAGACAGCGGAATAACAGATGAATATGCTCTTTTCTCTTGGATGTATTCATAATGATATTTTTTGTTCTCCCTCACTCCTTTCTGCACCAGTGATCAACCTTTGTGTGTAACCTTAATGTGCGCTTTCTTTGCAGTAATCCATTATGCAGACACACACATACACACACACACACACACACACGCATACGTACACACACACACACACACACACACACACACACACACACACACACACACACACACACACACACACACACACACACACACACACACACACACACACACACACACACACACACAAGAATGCACACAATGGAGGCAGATTAACATGTCACTTAATATTTCTTTTCAGTCCACCACTATGTTTTATCCTTACACAACCTCTTTGAATTCCTCCGTGTTTAACAAATTGGTGTAAGGATATCTTAGTTGTGTAGTGAAAAGAAATATAAAGTAACATTCTAATATTTGTCTTTATTCTGCATCCCTGTCTGTGTGTTCCAGTATGATGCGTGTATCAGGTGAAGATACTTTTCTCACAATTCATCACACTCGAAAAACACAACAAATCACCGACACAGTTCGAAGTTATCGCCTGGCGGGAAATCAATCAAATTTGAACACCTACACAGTCACAAGGGCTTGTTTGGAAAGTTCAGGAAAATAGTCGTTCTGTTTCCCAGCCTCCTTCCCTCTCAACCCCTTGCCACCTCCATCACTCCCTCCCTCCCTCTCTCCCTCGGTGATATGCAAGGTGGGGCCAGGTGGGGGTGATGGAATGGTGATGAATGATGACACAGGTGTGGCATTACCAGGTAGACCATTAGCGGGTGAGTAGTGCGGTGTGGTGGGTGACATATGCTGGGTACACGTGGTTAATTAATACACAGGTGGATGGTAGCAGGTTGTATTCAGGTGGTAACGTGAGGATGATGAGGTGTAGGTTGCATGTATGGTTTATTTTCTATTAATTGAAAAGGTTATATATATGGTGTGTGGGTGACAAAGGTGAAGGGATTTATCAAGGGAAACTAGAACGATAAAACAACAAGAGGTTAGCGTTGGAAAACACTGCAAGGCTTAAATCACTACGACAATGAAGCAGCTTGTCTAACTCTCTGCTCTTTTATCATACCTTCTTTTCTCTATCCTCCCTCTAATATTTTAGCTTAATTTTTTTGCCTCCTCCTCCTCCTCCTCCTCCTCCTCCTCCTCCTCCTCCTCCTCCTCCTCCTCTTCCTCCTCCTCCTCCTCCTCCTCCTCCTCCTCCTCCTCCTCCTCCTCCTCCTCCTCCTCCTCCTCCTCCTCCAAACAGATACCAGACCCTTGATATATACATGTTTTCGACCTCTCCTAACCTTTCCCTTTCCATCCCTGTTTTCTCTCTCCTCCTTTCCTTTCCCTGATTCTTCTCCATTATCTTCCCTCATATATAGAGTATCCTTTATTTCCTTCTCCTTTTTAATATCGTCTCCTTTCAATCATATTCCTGTTTCTCCCTTTCCCTTTCTTTCTGTATATCTTTTTCTCCTCCTCCTTCTCCTCCTCTTTCTTAGACTTGTCCTTTGTCTCCAATAAATTTTCAAATCCTTGTCCCTGCTTCCTCTTACTTCTCCTCCTCCTCCTCCTCTTTCTTTTTCCTTATATTTTACTTCCCTTCGTTCCCTCAACTCCTCCTGACTTGTTCCTCCCGTCCCTTATATTCTTTATTTATCATCCTCTGTCCTCCCTTCCCCTGCTTCTATGCCAACTCCTTCCCTTTTCTTCCTTGTCAACCATGTCATTCCTACTCTTCCTTTTCCAACGCTTTTCTCCCTTATTTAACTCCCCTTTTTCCCCTTTTCCTCCCTTTCACTCGTGCCTTTTCTCCTCTCCTTCTCTTGTTCTCTCGTAAACCACTGCATCAGGTCCTTGTGTCGTGTCTGGACGCCCCCCAAAAGTGGCTCAAGTCAGCTACCATCCTTCCCTTTCTTCCCCTTTCCATGTAGCCCTTTTTATTGGTTGTGTGTGTGTGTGTGTGTGTGTGTGTGTGTGTGTGTGTGTGTGTGTGTGTGTGTGTGTGTGTGGGTGTGTGTGGGTGTTGTTAGTCATGCACTGTCAGGGACTTTGGGAATTTCTATTTTTGTTTCTCTCTCTGTTTCTCGACTTATTTTTCTGTCTGGTTTTTTCTGATGTGTTTTTGTCTGTTCCTCTTTCTGTGTGTGTCTTTATCTTATCTTTCGGAAATGGAGATGCATAATGGAGAAATAATATCCTTTTACTACTCCATAAAAAAGGCTTCGGGGGAGTAAAAAAGACAAGACAATTTGGTACATGAAGTAAGTGAACTGAAACTCAATTTTTTTTCAGGAGTTACGTCGTAGAAAAATTAGGAAAGAGAAGCAGACAGATTAATTATTGAAGGCGTGGAGATGTTAGTTATCTCTTGCATTAGATAGATGGACAGAACACACAAGAAAATCATTTGGAATCCTGTCTACATTCTCAATAGGAAAGAAATAAAAAGCTACACTATCGATAGACTTAAAAACTCGGTGACCTTGAAAATAGAGTTCGACGATCATAGAGAAGTTATAATGCGCCGGAGCGTGAAAAATCAAAGACGGTTGAAGGAGAAAAGTTGATGAGGTAAACAGCCTTAAACTGTGAGTGTTTGATAGTGTGTATTGGATCTTAACGCTGCAGGAGAAGACATGTACTCCATCCAGAATAGTTCCATGTTTAGCATCGGGAGTAAAGAGAAGATATTTGAGAGTTAGAGGAAAGATCATTGGTAAGGGATAGCTTTGTGATGGGAAGGAAGCTCATGGGTGTATCGTGTAGTAAAGAGTGTTCGTTGAGTCCTTTAAAGAAGAAGGGATCATAAGCTGTGTTGTTCTGTCTTACCCACTGGTGGAAGAATCGATGCTGTGGTTCCCTGAAGATCACAAAGTCCTCTTTCATCCATTCGGAAATACGAGTCATACGAAGATTTTAAAATACGAATATGCAATTTAACAGACGACATTGGGAGGTTTATATTTTCTGTTATGAGGCTCGCCGGTGTGGAAAATGCAGGTACAGACTTTATCACATGTAGGAGCATAAACACGCCTGAAGTATGTTTGAGATCACTGATGAATAATACGGAAGTGATAGAACAGAATACTAGGGAACATCACTTATAATCAATATAAAAAGTACAGTGGACAGTCATAGTTAATAAGATGAATTATGGAACAAATTGGAGATGAAGAGAACAAAAAAACTATTAAATCCATATATAATTAGTTTGAAAATTTTAAGTTCTCAGTATTTTTGTTTAAAGGAAATTTTTATTTATTTTTTATTTTTTTTAACACATGTCTATTATCTACTGACCTTGATTCATGTCACTCTATTCATATATATCATTACATCATTGCAGGTACGTGGCAAAGGTGGTGTACCGGTGGACTGAAGAGGGTAAGCATTTACTGTGTGTGTGTGTGTGTGTGTGTGTGTGTGTGTGTGTGTGTGTGTGTGTGTGTGTGTGTGTGTGTGTGTGTGTGTGTGTGTGTGTGTGTGTGTGTGTGTGTGTGTGTGTGTGTGTGTGTGTGTGGTGTGTGTGTGT
>JAPQNM010000002.1:18135663-18140663 GCA_029783475.1 Metacarcinus magister | reverse complement strand
CTACTACTACTACTACTACTACTACTACTACTACTACTAATATTTCTAGTTCTACCAAAACTACTAATACTAATATTAATATAAGTATTTGTTACAATCACTATTTTCCTCATCAGATAGATGACCGCCAGGCTAAACATCTAAACATTACAATGATTGCCGATAGCAAACTTTACAACAAGTAATTACAAATAAACTGATTTAAACTAAACAGGGAAATGTAATTGATAAGTGTTATAACAATTTTACAATAACTTATCATGGTATTTGCAGTTTCTTTGGTAAGTGGAAGGGGAGAAGCCATACTAACACACTATTTATGACTCTCACGCCAGAGGGGATGAGGCTATTTCGGCTCAGGTCCGCACGGCTCCTTATCGGCACGAGACTGTTATGATGCGTAACTACTAACCGGCGGGGAGGGGCATACGGTGGCAGGCAGTAGTGATGGCAAGGGTAACTCAGAAGCTTCTCTCCAATTTGAAGTAATGATAGTGGGAGGTGAAGAGACGGTGGTGGTATTCCTAATAGGTGGTGTAGGAGAGCAAAGGTATGGTTTGGTAAGCATTCTTCTACCCTTTTACATTATTTTGTTTTGTGCTGTCATCAAATGAACGCTCAGGCAGGGATGTGTGTGTGTGTGTGTGTGTGTGTGTGTGTGTGTGTGTGTGTCTGTGTCTGTGTCTGTGTCTGTGTGTGTGTGTGTGTGTGTGTGTTAACATGTTCCTTAACACAAATACGATAAGGCTTTGAAACTTCAACCTTCGTAAAAATGTTATGTTGTTGAAGGAAAATGAAGTGATACGTCCAAGTGAAGCCGCAGTCTTAGAATAGTGTTCCTAGTGCTCGTAATAATGGCACGTTGTTAATAGTAATATTGAGGTCTGGTTAATTTGCCTTTACGGGGGCGTAGGCAGTAATAACATATCCGTGCAGTAAAATAAACATTTTGAACAACTTGAAATACTAACGTCTTTGTGCGATCTCATTTTGAGGTTCTCTTTAATTTCATCTTGGTGAGAGAGATTTACTACAGATGGTTATAAGTGTCAAGGGAAGCGAGCCGCAGGCAAATACTGTGAAATGAATATGCGTTTTCTCTGCAGTCTCCTTTGGGGCAAGATCCAGCGCGAAAGGTGAAAAGTTATATTTTTTCCTGTCAACTTATTTAATTCAACACGGGCCCGTTGTTATCTTAACTCAAGTGTTGAAATCCTCACCAGTAATAACTCTTTTTGTCACCATTAATTATTTCACGAATGGCCTTGTACACGGTCCTCTCAGTGTTCTCTAAAATTTGAAGTGTGTTCGATTACGACTTAAAGATGAGAGGTACTGGGCACCCTTGTTAGGTGTTCATCCTCTTGATACCTTTTATTGTTCGTAACACTCATTCACACTGTTCCAATTCACAGAAAGTCAATGAGGGTGACTTGGAAGTGTGATGTGTTCACTGCCTGGGAAAGTAAAACTAGTTAGTGTAATACACATTATGCTGATGTTCTGGCTAAGCTCCGTAATGTTCAAGAACAAATTCTTGTCCATCGTTGTGGTTTTACAGTGTTGGAATATGCATGATTTTGCTTTTCAAATTATAATTTGAAGAGGATTAGCTATAGTACTTAGCAGCATACAAAACATTTCACTTGGTAGTAAATTTAATTTCATAAAAAATTTTAATGTTGATATTTTTCCCTTCACACATTATATTGCATTACTGAAACTAAATGCCAGGATATTAATTCAGAAAATGCGTATATAATCAAATGTTCAATATATAGTACTGTATGTCCTTGTGTATCGGTGTTTTATTCTATGTATCCAGACACTGACACTATTTTTTTGTATTATCATACATAACTGGTGCCCATTTGTTATAATTTTTACAAGTGTAATAAGAGAGAAAAAAAAAACAATAATAGAGAAGAAGAAAGAAAGACGGAAAAAAGAGAGAAAAAAAATATAAAACTACGATATTATCATCCATTAACTCTCCTTTAATTAAGAACCGGAGGCCGCACCTTACAAACCCAACTGTGAATGCCATTAATTAAACCTTCCTGCCCGGCGTACACTAAATAGGTAAGTCATGCCTAAAGGCAACCGACGGGAAATGAAAGTCGAGCTCCAATTTATATAATATACACACACGTTCTTTTACTTTTTTCTTTAATTAGAGAGAGAGAGAGAGAGAGAGAGAGACTTGTATCGTCTAAATCTACTAATTGGACTGGAAAAAATACATCTGGTCTTCTCTTGGCCTCAGGGAAGAAGCTGTTAATATGAGGTGAGGGAACCATGTTGACTCGGACCACCAAGACTGTTTCTCCCTCCTTCCCCTCCTCCTCCTCCTCTTCTTCTTCCTCCTCCTCCACCTCCACCTCCACCGCCTGTCTTCCCTCTTCCTGCTTCTTTTTATCCTTTTCTTCTTCTCTTTGTTCTTTTTGTTCTTCTACTTCTGCTTCTGTTTCTACTTTTTCTTTTTCTTTTTCTTCTTAATCTTCATCTTTTTCTGCTTATGCTTCTGCTTCATCTTCTTCTGAATAAAATTTTTTTCACTTTATTTTTTGACTATCTTCAAATATACGTATCTGTTCCTTTCTGATAAGCTATCTATCTCTTCTAGCTTGCTTCCTCTCCTTTCTGCCTGTCTCATTCCCTCTCCCTCTTCCGCTTCTCTTCTTTCCCTTCCCTCCCCTCCTTTCTTTCCTTCCTTCCTGCGTCCTTTCCTCCCTTCCTTCGCCCTCCTTCGCTTCTGCCCTTCCTTCTTGTCTTGCTATTTTATTTTCGTTCCTCCTCCCCTTTCCTTCTTGCTTAAGACTCGCGTTTTGGTCCACTCTGAAGACACTCAAGGTTACCAGATTCTCTTTCAGATTTGCTTCTTTCACTTTCTAGTCCTATTGCTTCTAATTTTTTTTTTTTTTTGTGTCTTATATGGACTCCTAACCAAATTTTATGACGGTATTCATGACCTCTATTCAAGTGTAATTCGTGTATGTCTGATTGTTAGTAGTAATGGTGAAGAGGGCAACATGGAACAAAACAAAACACTTATAAGCTTTCAATATATTGGTATAGAACTTGTATTGATATTCAGACTCTATTGATCAAATTCCTTCATAGCCATCCAAGAAAATATTCCATCACCCCAGCTTAGGAATCTCTCTTTTCTCTCTCTCTCTCTCTCTCTCTCTCTCTCCTCTCTCTCTCTCTCTCTCTCTCTCCTCTCTCTCTCTCTCTCTCTCTCTCTCTCTCTCTCTCTCTCTCTCTCTCTCTCTCTCTCTCTCTCTCTCTCTATCTATCTATCTCTCTATGTATAAATCTCTATCTATCTATCAATCTATTTATCATGTCTGTCAGTATGTCTGTATGTATGCTCATCTGCCTGCATGTCGGACTTTCAATATTTGTTGTTCGTCTATCTCGTTTTGTCTACATTCTTTCTTTAATTCTCTCTCTCTCTCTCTCTCTCTCTCTCTCTCTCTCTCTCTCTCTCTCTCTCTCTCCTCTCTCTCTCTCTCTCTCTCTCTCTCTCTCTCTCTCTCTCTCTCTCTCTCTTTCTCTTTCTCTTTCTCTCAAAAACCGTCCCCTCTGGGATCACCAAGCCATCAGGAGCTTGCCATAAAGTAATAGAGGGCCGCACGTCCCTGCTCGCGGGAATAAGTCACAGCGGCCCATTACGGAGGCAACTCTTTTAAACTCAGCCGCTCAGGAACGGCTTGTGTGGAATTCGAGAGTTTGTGAATAGATAGCATCACCTCCCTCCTGATAAAAAAGAGAAAGAAAAGAATAAAAAAGAACCGAGTGTGATATAAAATGAGGAAGTCTGATATAATATAAGTTCTATTATGGAAGGTGAAACTACGCACTGCACGTGTAGTGTGAATATTGTGAGGCAAGTTAGAAGAGGCTCATGTCTGCGATTGAATTACTTTAATGATAGATAGAGAAATTGAAGTGAAAAGAATAGTTCATCCTGACGAGGAAAATATTTACAATGGTTTAAATGCATCGACTCATTCTATATAAATGTTAAACATGCCATTAAATTTAAGTGAAGTTTCTGGAAATTAAGTCTCTATTTTTGTTTAATGAAGTGGACACTGAAAACGATTCCTTTGTATTCCGAGATTTTTATCTTCCCATAATCGTAAGATGTAATTGAGTTAAAATAATCACTGTGCCATTAAGTTTGTGGAGTATATCTCTCCTCGTCAGAGCTTGCAGTAATTGACGACAAACCTACATTTAACAGGCCTTCACAGCAGCCTCGGATGTGCACACTCAGGTTCGATGGTGTGGTCATAGTGTTGCCAGACTTTAAACAATCATAATGCCCTCGTTGTCAGTCTCTTCTTTTACATTTCTCCCTCATGAGAGGTGCGAGGATTGGTGATCGTGAACACTCTACTTCACTTTCTAATGACCAGATTACGTTGAAGAGCCGTGGTTATGGTGAATCAAGTTGGCTTCGTGGAAGGTGGTGTTTCATTGGTCTGAGTCAGTGACACATGAACTGACCATAAACTCTTAATGGGTAAACCCAGTTCCGGAGTCTCATAAATCTCAAAATAGTGTGGTGACTGTGATGTCGTCTGGTCCTATTCTGCTGACTATCGATCTTTTGACACGACGTGTTGTTGGTAATGACACCTTTGGACTGAGTGTCAATCCTCGTGAGCCACAATGGACGCAATACTGGTTCAAGTAAATTGTTATAAGTGTCACTAAATAGCTTAGTAATAAACCTTTGCGGGAAGCTGGATGTTTTTGAAGAAATGATCCGAAGCTTTATTATTTGTACGCCATGGAGACCGTCACCTGCTGCCTCATGTTACCTGGCACTCATGTGTGTCACAGAAAGTATAACACACACACACACACACACACACACACACACACACACACACACACACACACACACACACACACACACACACACACACACACACAGACACACACACACACACACACATACACACACACACACACACACACAC
>JAPQNM010000002.1:18128163-18130663 GCA_029783475.1 Metacarcinus magister | reverse complement strand
ACACACACACACACACACACACACACACACACTACAATGGGTACAGAATATTGCCACCGTACCAAGACCTCTGCACCAGTCCGCGGAGACCATGTGCATTGCTTCCCGCGTCTTCTTATCTTCCACAAACATCTCATCCATCAATTTCAGGGGAAACTACGATGTAACTCTTGTCATCACCGCTTCCAGCCACCAGATGCCTTGCCCGCTGAGTTACAACGAGGCGCCATAACCATCTCGCGCCAATATGAGTCCGTAGGAACTATTATGAAAACAGCCGCAGGGCATTCATTGTTTATGTATGTAATGAATATACAGTTTTCCTCCACCATTTGATACACTGTTTCAAGCGGCTATTTTACACCCTGGTATGACTGTAAAATTTATATCACTATAATATAATGGCGTTACCGCAGTCACTTTCCGTTTTAGTTTTATCTATTGCTCATAGTTGTTTCAAAAGTGTTTATTGATATTGTACACCTTTATTGTTAGGTTGGACACATCATTACCGTCGTCGTCGTCATTGTTATCATCGTCGTCATCGTTATTATCGTCATCGTCGTTATCAACCTCGTTGTCGTCGTCATTGTTGTCATAATCATTGTTGTCGTAATCGTGATTATCGTCATCGTTATAGGAATCAACACCACCACCATCATCATCATCATCACCACCATTATCATTATTATTTTTGTTATAATTGTTATTATTGATATTATTGTTATTATTATTGTCATGAATTTTAGTAGTACACTATTTCTACTCTTATTACTACCACTACCACTACTTTACTACTACTACATGTACTTATGCTACTACTAGTAAATTTATACTCCTACCACAACTACTAATATTGCACGCGCACACACACACACACACACACACACACACACACACACACACACACACACACACACACACACACACACACACACACACACACAAGGGTAAAGGGTCTTCTAGGTTCAAGGCCAAGATACATTTCATAGATTGAAAAGCAAGGGAAAGGTCAGATGGCGCGCCCACCCGTCACCCTAGACTCCCACCACCACCTCTCCGCCTCGTCCTCCTCCTCCTCCTCCTCCTCCTCCTCCTCCTCCTCCTCCTCCTCCTCCTCCTCCTCCTCCTCCTCCTCCTCCTCCTCTTCATCACAAATTTTTACTCCCATGAAAACACACTCCACACAACACTAGATATCACACACATATCGTAAACTTTGCCAGCGGAAAAGATGCACATTACTTTAGTTAGAGAATATACACGTGAGCAGCTTAACCATTACACCATTATACACAATCCTCCCATCCCAGTACACACACATCGTTTCACTTTGACTCGCCAAACACATTAAGGAATCCGCTGAAAAACTGAGCAAAGGTGTACTTAAGGGCGATGCACATACCGGCTGAACGGAACACAGAGGTAATTGTACATACTTTTGTGTGTGTGTGTGTGTATGTGTTTTGTATTTACTCGCTCATCAATGAAAACTTTACACTCTGAGCATGGATGTAATATTTGAAAAACGTACATTACATCCACGTGCGACCTACTTTCCACTTAAGCGTAATATCTTTACTCTCCCTCCCTGGCCTACCCTCCAGCCCTGCCTAGTAATGGAAAGGAGGAAGAGGGCTTGCAACATGGCCGGGGAAAAAAGACATATAAATGTGCTACCTAAACAACAAATGCCTTTCAGTGTTGGCTTTACATTGGAAGTGAAGCCTCAGTTGTAGTTTGTAGGACCACCTCGGCAACGAAATTGGTTTTGTTGTGGGTAGTGTTTTTTTGTTCCCCTTCATGGAGCGTGTGCACAGCGTGACTCTATTGTTTGTTTCATTCTAATCTTCATCGGTCTTCACTTATTTATACTCAAAATAAGTAAGTATAGAGACAAAAAAAGAAATGTGCGGATGAATAGAAAAAGGAATATGGGAACGAAGCAAGTAAATGATTAACTAAATGAATAATGCTGTAAAACAATTGAAAAATAGGCGATCCCTCAGTAAAGGGAATCCAACTCAACATAAAGGACGGTAACAGATGTCATTTTTCCCTCAATTCATAATACAAAGCATTGAACCTGTGTGTTAAGAGTGAGTTTCAATGGCGTTATAACAAAGAGAGAGAGAGAGAGAGAGAGAGAGAGAGAGAGAGAGAGAGAGAGAGAGAGAGAGAGAGAGAGAGAGAGAGAGAGAGAGAGAGAGAGAGAGAGAGAGAGAGAGAGACACAGAGACACCCACCCACATACACACACACACACACATTCATTGTTTCCCTTAATGAAGTAGGAACAGGCTGGCAAACTATCCTGACGGTCTGAAACGCTACATTGACACTAATTAGGTTACGTTGAGTCCCAAAGGTGTAGTGGCTTAAAGTACTTGGAGCCAGGATGAGGCCTGTTGAGAAGGGACGTTAAAAGTGTTAGAGAAGGCGAGGCATTGTATCGAAGCACAGCAAAGCACAGCCAAGCACAGACACAGCAGTTGATGAA
>JAPQNM010000002.1:18118163-18123163 GCA_029783475.1 Metacarcinus magister | reverse complement strand
TGTGAAATTTTTTTTTAAGTTTTATATTTGAAATGACTACTACTACTACTACTACTACTACTACTACTACTACTACTACTACTACTACTACTACTACTAATGCTACTACTATTACTCCTACTACTACGTTTAATTAATAATAATAATAATAATAATAATAATGATAATAATAATAACGGTTATTATTATCATTATTATTACTATTATTATTATTACTATTATTATTATTATTATCATTATTATTAGTTGTAGTAGTAGCATCATTTATACAACTTGCGCAATGCCTCAGTTAAAAATGTAGTGTAAAAATATGATGGAATGATTCTTATCTATTTACGTGAAAAATGGACACTTCTTCGAAATCATCCAGAAACCAAACTTGACAGCTTAAAAGTTAATAATATCATACATAAGTCAATGTTGTATATACCATCTATTGTAAACATTTGCTACTAAAAAATGTATACCATATAGTATTCTGCTTAGCCTTGAATGTAGTAGACAGATTTAGGGAGGCTGAGTGAAGGGAGATGGATGGGAGCTGGTGCGCGGGAGAATCCAAGGGCGGTGATGCCGTGGGCGTGTATGTTGTTAGAGGCAAGTGGAAAGGCGTTGGTGTCTCGGGTCTTTCTATCAGTGTTGCCAGAAACGGAACAGGGTCTCACCAACTCCCCAGAGGCACACCCACCTGATAGGGGATCTCTCTCTCTCTCTCTCTCTCTCTCTCTCTCTCTCTCTCTCTCTCTCTCTCTCTCTCTCTCTCTCTCTCTCTCTCTCTCTCTCTCTCTCTTTCTGGGCCTGACATCCTTTTCTCCAATATATTTACACTTCCACTTTTTTTGCCTCTTTCACTTTCAGTTTCTTCGCATTTGTTTTTCCAGGTTGCCTCAGTCTCGCTCTTTCTCTTTTTCTCACTCTCTTTTTTCCCTCTTTTCCTCCCCTTCTTCCCCCCCCATCCCATCCCTTCTTCCCTTCCTCTTGCCCATGTTCACGACTTTCCTCACTCTCAGCCTCCTCACCTCACGTACTAGCTTCCATTCCTCCCTCATCTCACTCCTTCCCTCACTCCAAGTAACTCTTATACTCTGCTTCCTCCCATAATCCCAGCACATTTTCTCTGCCTGCTCTCTCTCTCTCTCTCTCTCTCTCTCTCTCTCTCTCTCTCTCTCTCTCTCTCTCTCTCTCTCTCTCTCTCTCTCTCTCTCTCTCTCTCTCTCTCCCTCTCCCTCCCAACCCCCCACACTGTTATTGGTGCCACTGGCCAGGAACACAATACTGCCAGACTTTTGCTGCTGAAGTTAACGAATTCCCTCCCTCCCTTTCCTCCCCTACCCCACCTTCTCTCTCTCTCTCTCTATTTCTCTCTCTCTCTCTCTCTCTCTCTCTCTCTCTCTCTCTCTCTCTCTCTCTCTCTCTCTCTCTCTTTCTCTCTTTCTCTCTTGGTTATTTTCTGTCTACCTTCCTGACGTTTGAGCAAATAATTAGAGACATCAGCAATACCACTAGAGTTGTAATCCTTGTTCATTTTGTTTGTGATCGTCATTCACCACATGCTCTTGATGGCAACACTCGACTCCACTAGTGCATGAAAACTGTTTATATACTGTCATCTGCTTTATCAAATATTCCTGTCGATTCGTATTTATATTATTTCTATGTTTGATAAGGTAGTTCTATCAAGTAATATGTCTGTCCTGATTGCGAGTAACAGACACTGATCGCACAAACAACTTCTCTGTAACTTCACTTGCCTTCCTTTCATAAACACATGTAAGCAGATATTCATTCAATTTACAATCTTCCCATTAATCGTTCGTATGGATTCCAGGAAGCTCAGATCCCTTCTATTCAGTTCGTAAATTAGTTGTTATTCACCCTCGATGAATTCTGAGAAGGTTTCACTATTAATCTAAGTGTTGTGAAGCCTTACGGTTAGTTATAGTAATCACGTTTATATTGAATACAAGGTTTGTTTTTCTTTTTGCTTTTATCGGTAGTATTATTTCATTATATTATTACCATAATACAAAACTGATGCCTTAGGAAATTGTTCCATTACAAACAATTTTTCATCAACGATCTTACTGTTGGTCAGTGTTCTATCAATTCTACCGTTGAGAGCTTTAGTGTACGTTACATTGTTAACGTTCTTTGACAGGAAACATTCACAGCAGGAAGTATGAATTTTTCATATCTGTACACATCGTTGAATTTCTGATTTTTTGTTATTTTGCGAAAAGTAGAAAATATTAGTAGTATTTTTCTTAGTTGACAGTCAACGAACGCCCGTCTATTGATAAGACATTCTCTGCATGTAAACACTCAACCACGTCATTGGAAATTCCACGTAAAATTTACTATTAAATCAATTTTAATGGCTGTGGGTAGTCCGAAAAGTATGCCTCTTATTATCCAGCACACCCTCTACACGAGGCTGATGTATATATATATATATATATATATATATATATATATATATATATATATATATATATATATATATATATATATATAAGATGACTGTCAAACACTAGTGTTGAGGTGAAGGGGATGATGTTTTTGTTATTTTTGTTGTTACCATTGTTAATGGTCTCATTTCTATCATTAGTTATCATTATTAAAGTATTTGTGTTACAATAACAGTGCTGAGAGTGGTAAACTGAAAGAGAAAAACAAATTGTGTATGTGTCATAATAATAATGGTAATGATATCAATAATGACAATATTGATAATAATAATGATGATAATAATGACAATAATAATAGTAAAAATAATAATAATAATAATGATAATAATGATATTGTTAATAATGACAATGATGATAATAATAATAATGATAATGACAATAATGACGATAATGATAATAACAATAATAATAATGATAATAATAATAATAATAATGTTGGTAATAATAACAAAAGTAAAGATAATAATTAAATGACAAGAAAAAAATGTAAGAAGGAATGATTCATTGAACACAATATAAGGGAGGTATAGGAAACCTTTGAAATATATTAATGAAACTTTTATACCAGAGGTTAAAATTGGCAACATTTGAACTAAATTAAAAACTTACAGACGAATATTTGCTCAATCTGTTTATAACTTTTATGCTAGACGGAAAATGACAGGTAGTGAGACCTGTTTTTGGTACTAGATGGTTGTAATGTCTCACTGTAGCGCCGGAATGAAGGGAATCCGGAATGGCTCACAAGCTTCTTACCGGATAGATGAAAAACATGCTGGTGGCAGGATACGTCCGAGTGTATCCAAGGTTTTATCATTGGTGGTTTGAAAGGATACATGTAGGATCCTGCCGTCTTCCCAGGTGTTATTTTGTGTGTGCGCCACGGGATAGAACCAGACAGAGAAGGTATGGGTAAGCTGAGGTAGGATGAAAGGGATGTTCCTGATCTCCTAGCTGGATGCAGTTCGATTCAGGGATTACAATCATCACATGTAATAGAGGTGGTATGCCGAAGCTGCGTTGATGGTGTGTGTGTAGCTGCTTTACTTCAGGTTACTATGTGTTGTGTTGTGAGGCAGAGTACGTAGTTTAGCAACCTTGATCACTTGAAGGACGTGTGAGCCCAGCATGACAACATAAAGGTGATGCAGTCATTGTCCAGATTTATTTGCATCACTACTATCGTGCTTCCGTGTGTGTATTTGTTTATGATTAATGCTTAACAAGGTTCATATGACTGGCCTCTGCTGCTGATAAGTCAAGGAATACTACCGTCAAAATCAGAGATAAAATTTATAACATGCGCTGGCCAAAAGAATTTTTTGGAAATGTTTGTATCGGATGATGGAATGTGTAATGTGGGGTGAAGGTGAAGGTGAAGGTGAAGGTGAAGGTCAGGGAAATTGTGTGTGTGTGTGTGAGAGAGAGAGAGAGAGAGAGAGAGAGAGAGAGAGAGAGAGAGAGAGAGAGAGAGAGAGAGAGAGAGGGAGAGGGAGAGGGAGGGCAGGGAAAACTTGAAAATTTAACAAATGGAATCCAAATTAACTATTATATGTATGCATATACGTAGTGAAACAGGAAAGAAAACTATGATATTGAAAAAATATCAATATAACACCTAGATATTCCCAGAAATGTTTTTAATATGGTAATCAATAGAATGCTGGCTTTTGTTAATGTAGTCCTACCTCCAAAAATTAGAATGTGGTATTTATGACATTGATTATGTAGTTTGGTAATGAATGGTTTTGATGATGTAGTACAGTTTTGTACTCGTCAGTTTGCTTGAGACTATGGAGTTACATAGTTTAGTTTAGAGCAGTGAGAACTATCACTATTACGTGACATAGTATCCAATGATGGCTTTGAGAAAGACTTTGTAGTTAAGGAATACTTGAAGGATTTGATGACGTAGACGCAGCAATTATTACTGGATGAAATTTCACGGATTAGTAGTTTCATCAATTTCGAACACAAATAGTTACAGCTATCAGGTATTTTCTAACTGCTATTGTAAAAAAAAGTAATAAAACACTCACACTGCATTTATTCTGTGGCACATTATCCGTAGATGAACTAAGCCTCCACAATCTTCGAGTAGACGTTCCCCCAAAACGCTAATTTACCCTCAAGAGTGTTTGCTCTCTTCTGTGTGTGTCTGAAGGCAAACCAATTAATTTCCATTAAGTCTTCAATATTGCATTTATTTATATGCAAATTCTATGATTTATTATTGTTAGGATTCCCCTTCCTTCTCCAATCTCCATAACCTCAACACACATTCTCATCCTCCAAATATTAACTCGTCTCACCACTTCATGCACGTCTTCGTTTCCTGAATATTGGACATGAGAGAAAAATTGTTGCCAGAATATTGCCTCCCGCTCCTCTCCGTGTTTGTTTCACTACCATCTCCTTCCTCCTTTGCCTTTACTGCCTTGTACCTCTCCCTGCAGATTATATTGTGCAGACTATCTCAAACAGCCTCGTCAGGGCAAACAGGTCTAATGTTGTTTGTTCTTCCTTTGTGTT
>JAPQNM010000002.1:18103163-18110663 GCA_029783475.1 Metacarcinus magister | reverse complement strand
TCTAATAGCTTTCGAGAAAACGAGGAAGAAAGTAATTTTTAAAAAAGTAAAATTCAGTATTTATTAGTACTAGTGAAAATATTCATAATGACAGTAGTAGATTTTATAGGTCTATCAGATGCTGAAATGATATTTCCAATATCTCTAATAGCTATCGAGAAAATGAGGAGGAATGTCATGTTTTTATATAAATATATAGTTTCATTTTACTGCGTAATTATTAGTCATAGAACAAATATTCATAATGTCAGTTTTACAGTTTAATTAGGTCTATCAGATGCTGCAGTGATATTTCCAATATCTCTAATAGCTTTCGAGAAAATGAGGAGGAAAATCATGTTTTTATATAAGTATTAAGTTTCATTTTACTGCGTAATTACTAGTCATAGAACAAATATTCATAAGGACAGCTGTACAGTTTAATTAGGTGTATCAGATGCTGCAATGATATTTCCAATATCTCTAATAGCTTTCGAGAAAATGAGGAGGAAAATCATGTTTTTATATAAATATTAAGTTTCATTTTACTGCGTAATTATTAGCCATAGAACAAATATTCATAATATCAGTTGTACAGTTTAATTAGGTGTATCAGATGCTGCAATGATATTTCCAATATCTCTAATACCTTCCGAGAAAATTAGGAGGAAAGTCATGTTTTTAAATAAATATTAAGTTTAATTTTACTGCGTAATTATTAGTCATAGAACAAATATTCATAACATCAGTTTTACAGTTTAATTAGGTGTATCAGATGCTGCAATGATATTTCCAATATCTCTAATAGCTTTCGGGAAAATGAGGAGGAAAGTCATGTTTATATATAAATATTAAGTTTCATTTTACTGCGTAGTTATAAGTCATAGAACAAATATTCATAATGACAGTTGTACAGTTTAATTAGGTGTATCAGATGCTGCAATGATATTTCCAATATCTCTAATAGCTTTCGGGAAAATGAGGAGGAAAGTCATGTTTTTATATAAATATTAAGTTTCATTTTACTGCGTAATTATTAGTCATAAAAGCAATATTCATAATTTTTGTTTTACAGTTTAATTAGGTCTATCAGATGCTGCAATGATATTTCCAATATCTCTAATAGCTTTCGAGAAAATGAGGAGGAAATTCATGTTTTTATATAAATATTAAGTTTTATTTTACTGCGTAATTATTAATCATAGAACAAATATTAATAATGACAGTTGTACAGTTTAATTAGGTGTATCAGATGCTGCAATGATATTTCAAATATCTCTAATAGCTTTCGAGGAAATGAGGAGAAAAGTTATATGTTTATATAAAAATATTAAGTTTAATTTTACTGAGTAATTATTAGTCATAGAACAAATATTCATAATGACAGTTGTACAGTTTAATTAGGTGTATCAGATGCGTCAATGATATTTCCAATATCTCTAGTAGCTTTCGGGAAAATGAGGAGGAAATTCATGTTTATATATAAATATTAAGTTTCATTTTACTGCGTAATTATTAGTCATAGAATAAATATTCATAATGACAGTTATACAGTTTAATTAGGTATATCAGATTCTGCAATGATATTTCCAATATCTCTAATAGCTTTCAGGAAAATGAGGAGGAAAGTCATGTTTTTATATAAATATTAAGTTTCATTTTACTGCGTAATTAGTATCCATAGAAAAAATATTCATAATATCAAATGTACAGTTTAATTAGGTGTATCAGATGCTGCAATGATATTTCCAATATCTCTAATAGCTTTCGAGAAAATGAGGAGGAAAGTCATGTTTTTAAATAAATATAAAGTTTAATTTTACTGCGTAATTATTAGTCATAGAACAAATATTCATAATATCAGTTTTATAGTTTAATTAGGTATATCAGATGCTGCAATGATATTTCCATTATCTCTAATAGCTTTCGAGGAAAATGAGGAGGAAAGTCATGTTTTATATATAAATATTAATTTTCATTTTACTGCGTAATTATTAGTCATAGAACAAATATTCATAATGACAGTTGTACAGTTTAATTAGGTGTATCAGATGCTGCAATGATATTTCAAATATCTCTAATAGCTTTCGAGAAAATGAGGAGGAAAGTCATGTTTTTATATAAATATTAAGTTTCATTTTACTGCGTAATTATTAGTCATAGAACAAATATTCATAATGACAGTTGTACAGTTTAATTAGGTGTATCAGATGCTGCAATGATATTTCCAATATCTCTAATAGCTTTCGGGAAAATGAGGAGGAAAGTCATGTTTTTATATAAATATAAAGTTTCATTTTACTGCGTTATTATTAGTCATAGAACAAGTATTCATAATATCAGTTGTACAGTTTAATTAGGTGTATCAGATGCTGCAATGATATTTCCAATATCTTTAATAGCTTTCGAGAAAATGAGGAGGAAATTCATGTTTTATAAATAAATATTAAGTTTCATTTTACTGCGTAATTATTAGTCATAGAACAAATATTCATAATGACAGTTGTACAGTTTAATTTAGGTATATCAGATGCTGCAATGATATTTCCAATATCTCTAATAGCTTTCGGGAAAATGAGGAGGAAATCATGTTTTTATATAAATATAAGTTTCATTTTACTGCGTAATTATTAGTCATAGAACAAATATTCATGATGAGAGTTGTACAGTTTAATTAGGTGTATCAGATGCTGCAATGATATTTCCAATATCTCTAATAGCTTTCGAGGAAATGAGGAGAAAAGTTGTTTATATAGAAATATTAAGTTTCATTTTACTGAGTAATTATTAGTCATAGAACAAATATTCATAATGACAGTTGTACAGTTTAATTAGGTGTATCAGATGCTGTAATGATATTTCCAATATCTCTAATAGCTTTCGAGAAAATGAGGAGGAAAGTCATGTTTTTATATAAATATAAAGTTTAATTTTACTGCGTAATTATTAGTCATAGAACAAATATTCATAATTTCAGTTTTACAGTTTAATTAGGTCTATCAGATGCTGCAGTGATATATCCAATATCTCTAATAGCTTTCGAGAAAATGAGGAGGAAAGTCATGTTTTTATATAAATATTAAGTTTCATTTTACTGCGTAATTATTAGTCATAGAACAAATATTCATAATGTCAGTTGTACAGTTTAATTAGGTGTATCAGATGCTGCAATCATATTTCCAATATCTCTAATAGCTTTCGAGGAAAATGAGGAGAAAAGTCATGTTTTATATAGAAATATTAAGTTTCATTTTACTGAGTAATTATTAGTCATAGAACAAATATTCATAATGACAGTTGTACAGTTTAATTAGGTGTATCAGATGCTGTAATGATATTTCCAATATCTCTAATAGCTTTCGAGAAAATTAGGAGGAAAGTCATGTTTTTATATAAATATAAAGTTTAATTTTACTGCGTAATTATTAGTCATTGAACAAATATTCATAATTTCAGTTTTACAGTTTAATTAGGTCTATCAGATGCTGCAGTGATATATCCAATATCTCTAATAGCTTTCGAGAAAATGAGGAGGAAATTCATGTTTTTATATAAATATTAAGTTTCATTTTACTGCGTAATTATTAGTCATAGAACAAATATTCATAATGAGAGTTGTACAGTTTAATTAGGTGTATCAGATGCTGCAATGATATTTCCAATATCTCTAATAGCTTTCGAGAAAATGAGGAAGAAAGTCATGTTTTTAAATAAATATTAAGTTTAATTTTACTGCGTAATTGTTAGTCATAGAACAAATATTCATAATGACAGATGTACAGTTTAATTAGGTGTAGCAGATGCTGCAATGATATTTCCAATATCTCTAATAGCTTTCGGGAAAATGAGGAGGAAGTTCATGTTTTTAAATAAATATTAAGTTTCATTTTACTGCGTAATTATTAGTCATAGAAAAAATATTCATAATATCAGTTGTACAGTTTAATTAGGTCTATCATCTGTTGCAATGATATTTCCAATATCTCTAATAGCTTTCGAGAAAATGAGGAGGAAAGTCATGTTTTTAAATAAATATTAAGTTTCATTTTACTGCGTAATTATTAGTCATAGAACAAATATTCATAATATCAGTTGTACAGTTTAATTAGGTGTATCAGCTGTTGCAATGATATATCCAATATCTCTAATAGCTTTCGAGAAAATGAGGACGAAAATCATGTTTTTAAATAAATAATAAGTTTCATTTTACTGCCTAATTATTAGTCATAGAACAAATATTCATAATATCAGTATTACAGTTTAATTAGGTCTATCAGATGCTGCAATTATATTTCCAATATCTCTAATAGCTTTCGAGAAAATTACGAGGAAAATCATGTTTTTATATAAAAATACGGTTTTATTTTACTGCGTAATTATTAGTCATAGAACAAATATTCATAATATCAGTTGTACAGTTGAATTAGGTGTATCAGATGATGCAATGATATTTCCAATATCTCTAATAGCTTTCGAGAAAACGAGGAAGAAAGTAATTTAAAAAAAAATAAAATTCAGTATTTATTAGTACTAGTGAAAATATTCATAATGACAGTAGTAGATTTTAATCAGGTCTATCAGATGCTGCAATGATATTTCCAATATCTCTAATAGCTTTCGAGAAAATGAGGAGGAATATCATGTTTTTATATAAATATATAGTTTCATTTTACTGCGTAATTATTAGTCATAGAACAAATATTCATAATGTCAGTTTTACAGTTTAATTAGGTCTATCAGATGCTGCAGTGATATTTCCAATATCTCTAATAGCTTTCGAGAAAATGAGGAGGAAAATCATGTTTTTATATAAATATTAAGTTTATTTTACTGTGTAATTATTATTCATAGAACAAATATTCATAATGAGACTTGTACAGTTTAATTGGGTGTATCAGATGCTGCAATGATATTTCCAATATCTCTAATAGCTTTCGAGAAAATGAGAAGGAAAGTCATGTTTTTATATAAATATTAAGTTTCATTTTACTGCGTAATTATTAGCCATAGAACAAATATTCATAATATCAGTTGTACAGTTTAATTAGGTGTATCAGATGCTGCAATGATATTTCCAATATCTCTAATAGCTTTCGAGAAAATGAGGAGGAAAGTCATGTTTTTAAATAAATATTAAGTTTAATTTTACTGCGTAATTATTAGTCATAGAACAAATATTCATAATATCAGTTTTACAGTTTAATTAGGTGTATCAGATGCTGCAATGATATTTCCAATATCTCTAATAGCTTTCGGGAAAATGAGGAGGAAAGTCATGTCTATATATAAATATTAAGTTTCATTTTACTGCGTAATTATTAGTCATAAATCAAATATTCATAATGACAGGTGTACAGTTTAATTAGGTGTATCAGATGCTGCAATGATATTTCCAATATTTCCAATATTTTCAATATCCAATATCTAATGCTAGCTAGAAGAGCCCGTCGCTGATGGCCGACGGAGCGACGGTTATATATTGCTGCCGGCGGTGTTGCCAAACCGCAGTTATCTTACCGTAAAATTATCTATTGAATATCACATAAATACTCATAAGAACGGTAATTCTGATACATAAGACAATAGAAATTTGTAAATAATGATAAAAGTTGTTACACTGGCCTATACATCATATGTATATGCATGGGAATGATATAAAGATCTTGTCACAGACGTCGTGCCGCAAACACAGGAGAGGGAGACGCTGCTGGCACATATGGTGTGCCGCAAGAACTGAATGGGTTAAGGACAACTCGCAGCGGGTGAGTGGTTGGTGGTACCCTGGTGGCGGGGACTTGTTTGCAGTCCAGTCACGGCGTAACAATTTATATGATATCAAGCGAAATAAAAAGCAGGTTGTTCCAAGGACTAATAATCCCTATCCGTTAAAATTCGATAAAAAAAAGTTTGAAGCGAAAAATAAAACAAAAAAGAGCATAAAGCTGGATGTAAGGTTAAGTTTTACTATTCACGAATATTTGGGTTAAGAATTCACCCATTGCTGCAAAGTGTCCAGTATGGTAGTATTACTCGTATATCCTGCACCACCACCACCACCACCACCACCACCACCACCACCACCACCACCACGAGGGCTGACGGGTGGTGGCTGCTGCTGCTGCATTACTAACGAAAGATGGCGGGTAAGAAAGTTTGGTGAATGTTCTCTGTTAGCGTGGGATATGTGCATCTGTTTGGCTTGTCTCCCTTTGCATCCACGCTGACCTATCTATCCTACACGGGAAAGCAAGACGATCTCGTTTGATTTTTTGCAGGAATGCCTAATCGATCGTTTGAATAATGCAGGTTCAGACTCAGGTTTAAACGCACTACAAAATTCAACTTTTTTTTCTGAAATATGGACAAGCGACTCTAGTAAGAATGAGGGATGAATAATTAATGTTCCCACCACGTCACCCAACTAACTAAAGGAATATACTTTTGATATGATTTTTTTTTATTCTCGTATGTCATTTAATTTTTCTTTAGGGCTTTATTTTATTACCTTTTTTATTCTCTACGTGTGTGGTAATTATGAAGCTTTTCTGTGTCACATCTCTCTCTCTCTCTCTCTCTCTCTCTCTCTCTCTCTCTCATCTCCTCTCTCTCTCTCCTCTCTCTCTCTCTCTCTCTCTCTCTCTCTCTCTCTCTCTCTCTCTCTCTCTCTCTCTCTCTCTCTCTTCTCTCTCTCTCTCTCTCTCTCTCTCTCTCTCCTCTCTCTCTCCTCTCTCTCTCTCTCTCTCTCTCTCTCTCTCTCTCCTCTCTCTCTCTCTCTCTCTCTCTCTCCTCTCTCTCTCTCTCTCTCTCTCTCTCTCTCTCTCTCTCTCTCTCTCTCTCTCTCTCTCTCTCTTTCTTTCCCTCAGGTGGTGAAGGCGAGCGTGCTATCGTATCCTGTAGTATGGTTCTCTTTTCTTTTCTTCCCCGCTGTCACCATCGCGTGGATAGACCTGTACTTGGGCTGGGAATATACCAGGCTTGGGGCTTATTCATTATCAACTAATATATTCATCTGAGAGCAGCTTGATTAATTCACAAGCATTGGACGGAAATAGAGAGAAATAATCAACAGCAGTATAATGTGAAGCTGGAAGAACCGTGAGAACAGATAATAATAATATAGAAAAATGATAATTATAATGTGCAAATACAGGTGTTACTTCAATTACAGGTGACATAAGGTGGCAGGTGAGCGTGGCATCAGGTGAAGATCAACTATTCAATGATGTTGCGGCAGACACAAGGTGATACTGGGAACCTTTTGTCTCTGTAATCTCCTCATTTTAAAATCATTGTATTGTGTTTCTATGAATTAATCCAGTTTTTTTTTATTTTCTTCTTTTAATTTCCACATTATACTTATGATGTCAGATTGAGGGAACTGTACTAATATAATTACTCCCCACACACCCCCGCCCCCCCCCTAAAAAAAATGAAACATGAAAAGAAAAAAAATTTCAATGTGTGCATGTATACAAAAAAGTAAGAACGGTTAAGAATAGTACAGCTTAGAGCGTCTCGATT
>JAPQNM010000002.1:18073163-18098163 GCA_029783475.1 Metacarcinus magister | reverse complement strand
CATTGTTTGGAGCTTCCAGACCATCTAGAACGTGTTTTTCTTTATGTTGTTTCTTTTTTCAACAGCTAATTTGAGCCATTTATTACTATTACTAATATTACTATTGTAGTAATAATTCTTATTTATTTTTATTATAATCATTTTTTTTATCATGTATGTAAAATGTACATATGTAAAATGTATGTAAAATGTATGAAAAGCGATGTGAGAGGAATTGGAAATGTGTGTGAAATGACTTGAATGTTAAGGTTCTTCGTGAGTTCAAACTAAAAGTCAGAGTTGAGTAAATCTTTGAGGAATAGAAAGGAATATTATTACTTATGGCTGAGAGAATGTTTAGAATAGGTGCAATTTTGTCCCTAAGAATGAGAAGTAAATGAATGAAGCTCAAGGGAAATGTAGATGAAAATTGAAATACGCAAGATGTTGATTAGAGTCGATATCTATGGGCCTATATTAGGAGAAAGTGGATGGGGGAGAGAAAGTTTCTGGGACATTGCTTTGGGAGTGTTTACGAGGTTCGACAGAGGAAAAGATTGGCCATGGTGGGGATATCTAAATACGAGAGTAGAAGACACGCTAGAGATATAGTAATTGGTGTATATGGTGTACCTTGACGGAACGAGACTGAAAAGTATCTATTGGATGTATACAAAGAAAGTGTACTAATAATAGGAAATACAGTCTCAGAAAAAACGGCATATTTATGAATACAAATGGTTGACTAATAATGTCGAGCAAACACCGCTGATGGACTGATAGTTAGGTTCGAAGTGTATAGGTTTTTAGGTGAAATTGTGTTAAATGGATCGATTGGAGGGCTTTCTCATCACTTGTTGGTAAAGTGAAAATTAAGGAGGATTTTTGGAAATAATTACCTGAAGAAATTAGAAAAAAAAAATAGTGAAGGTTGGTGAATCATATGAGGATTGCAGCGAAAATGTGAGATAAGACTTAGGAACAGCAGATTAAGGTGGTAATTAAGGAGAAGTAAAATGTGGAGGAAGAATGAAAGGTATTTGAAGACTCAGCTGCAAAGGAACTGTGTGGCTTGAAGGAATGGAACAGTGTTGGGGAAAGAGACGTCATAGAAGGGATGAATGAGGAAGTGCAATAACTAGTTTAGTAGAAAGAAAGAAAAAAAACATGCAATTGCTACTAGCAGTAATAGGTGAATATATTTTGGTAAAGGAGCAAGTACATGGAAGCTGAAAGGAAGGTCTGTGAATTGAAGAGGATTAATGATGAGAAATAAAGGGAAAATATTAGAAGAAAAGATTAAGGAAGTAAGTAATACGCGGAGGACAAAAGACTCTCAGCTGGTTCAATGTAATGATTCAAGTTTTCTTTGAAGATTGTCTGTTTGAGGATGAAAAGTCTTTGGTCGATCTTAAGATCAATGACAAATATTTAGGTCATGTTGATATTTGAACATTATCCAGGAAAAAAAGTTGATATTGATATTGATCTGTACCATTTGAGGATTTTGAGAAAACATTGTATAAGGTTGATAGAAATGTTATTTGGCAGGTTTTATAAGTTTATTGTGTGGGTAGGAAAGTAGTATTGAGAGTAGTGAAAAGGTAGTTCCCGAGAGGTTCAGTAATATGATTAGGTTGAGGTAAACAGCTAGGACGGCTGTCAGGGTCTGGTTATAGAACTGTGCTGATTGTTAAGTTCAATGCTATTTTGAAATAGACACGAATATGAATCTACGTATTTATATGTATGTATTGATAAGGATATGCAGATGCATAATGCATACATGTGGTTATGACTGCATATATAAATTATGAAAATACTATAAAAATACTGTATATAATAATAATGATGATAATAATTATAATAATAATGATAATAACTAATAATAGTAATAATAATAATAATAATAATAATAATAATAATAATAATAATGGTGCTAATCTTAAATATTATCATTATTACTATTGTTGTTATTATCATTATCATAATTATTATTACTATTATTATTATTATTATTATTATTATTATTATTATTATTATTATTATTATTATTATTATTATTATTATTATTATTATTATTATTAGTAGTAGTAGTAGTAGTAGTAGTATTGTTATTGTTATTATTATTATTATTATTATTATTATTATTATTATTATTATTATTATTATTACTATTATTATTATTATTATTATTATTATTATTATTATTATTATTATTATTATTATTATTATTATTATTATTATTATAACTAATATTAACAAGAACAACAACATACACAACAGTAACAACAACAACAACAACAACAATAAAAACAACAACAACAGCCACAACAACTAAGAGTTATGTCTTCTCTTTCCACAAGTACATATTTTGCATCGGTGTCAGTGTTTGAAGTTACTGTAACTTTTGCGCCGGGAGAGTGAAGATGAAAATTTATGGACGGTATCGGTGTGGTTCTCGTACCCTCGCATCCTTGTCCCGAGTCACCAACGTGTGTTACGTTTTGCTCTCAAGGCCCACGGCAAGGTGATATTACTTCAAGTGTTTTCTGTTACCTGAATGGAAGTCTTAGTGATATGCATAGCTTGAGGGCGATTAACGTATAGTGATAACAACTCATCAATTCCTGCGCTTCTTGATATTATTGTCTTACATATTTACCACACACACCCTGGTCATAGGCGAGCCATGCTTAGAACGGGGCATAACTGTGTTTCGATCTGGGGAGTATGTCAACACACGCCACACTCATACTCCCCTTCTCCTCCTTTTTTTTTCCTTTCGTACAATGAACTCACTTTAGTACACCATAGAGAGGTATTGTACACAGGAAATCATTACTTGTATATTTTTTTCTGTCCTCCAACATGGTGGTGGTCGACAGTGTATGCTGAAGCGGCGTAACCTACACTTCACTATCATTTACAACTGAACTTTTAACCCCGTGTAATTCGTGCATATTTTACTAGTTTTATTGGAACAAGTTTTGGGAGCTGTTTCGGTAGCTTTTATGTGCCCGGATCTATAAGATTGGACGTATAGCTATGAAATATAAAACTTTGGATGAGTGATTACTTTTATGACTGTGTGTGAACATCCAAATTTATGCATTCAGTTTTATGTAGCTGTATGTGTGTGTGTGTGTGTGTGTGTGTGTGTGTGTGTGTGTGTGTGTGTGCGTGCGTGTGCGTGTGCGTGTGTGTGCGTGTGCGTGTGTGTTGTATTCTAGTAATGTGAGAGCGAGTTTTACCCTTGCAATTTCAGCGCTTTTTACTTTGATTGTTTTTTTCAATCATTTACTTATTTTTAAATTTTTTATACGTTTATATTTTTGTTCATTCATTTTTCATATCTACCGACCTTTACTATAGATTAATTCAACACTTCATCTTGTTATTTACGTTCTTAAAACTCATAGAGTGTCGAACCGTGAGAACATGACAATCAATATGGATAGAGTGTCAACAAACGACATATGAGAGGTATAACTACAAGCTGTCTGGCGAATTTGCAAGCCTTGTTAAGCATCTACCGCACCAGCGTGACCCTGAGGACGTTACGAAGGCGATGCTAAGGCTGCAGATCATTACTACACTCTGTCATCCTTCCTTTGTGCTTCAGGAAAATAGATGGCTTGATTAACGTAGTTTATCCTCCTTGAGAATAATGGGATTATCCTCTGCAGCTTCTATTCTTTCTTTTTGTGATTACCGAACCTCACTTTATGGCATCTCCATCTATGTAGTTGTGGGAAGCAGTATCTTCATGGTTTTGAATGTAGTGAGCGTGTAGTGGTCCCGCGAGTGATTAGCTGCAGTGCAAACCAGCGGCGAAGAAAAAGTTTGCAGGTTATTTATGCGTTGAGCCATGATAACTGTGACCTTCACCTTGACATCATTAATCAAGCCTTCTAGTGGTAATAAATGTCCCTTGACAGCTTACTTTTTACTTGGAGCACAGCGTTTCTGCCACACTAATGTCTAGCTTACTCAATCCAATACTGAACATCGAAATGAAGCTTATTCCAAGACACCATGTTTGAATATTTCCACATCTGCTGACTTTGACGAGCCATGAATTATCAAGGCCAGGGGTTAATGCATCTGGTGCCCTCTCGACCCTGAGGCGAGGCCGAATGAGAGACCGAGTTAAGCCACTTGTCCCGGCCTGCCCTCACCCTACCCACCCTCACCCTCGCCAGGAAGACCCAACCTTTTCGCAATTTATAGTAATGATTTTTCCACAAGCTCACAAGTGCTCTTCTGCCGCAGTCCATTAGGGAATATGAGTGTTTGCAGCAGCACACGTCAATTTCAGTGCATATAGACTTTGTCGTAAAAAATAGTTGATGTGGATATTACACCCGAGAATATTGGTCTTTTGAATAATGAGGGTCCGTTGCGGGTATTTTATTAGTTTGTAGCTACCTGTTTTATGGGCTTGTTATATCCACACCCATACGTGATAATAGGACACGGGACAGAAAGAGAGAGAGAGAGAGAGAGAGAGAGAGAGAGAGAGAGAGAGAGAGAGAGAGAGAGAGAGAGAGAGGGAGAGAGGGAGAGAGACCCACTTAGGAAGTCAACCGAGAATTTGTCTTTATTCATAGTGTTCTGAATTCACCCGGACGAATATGATGCTTGAAAGAAAAGAAAGAAATATGGATTAAAATGATGATTTTTTTTAATGTATTCCAAGTTATTGAAAACTAATCTGATTCGTAAATGTATCTGTAAATGTTTACACTAATTGCAGGTATTACCGGAATGATTGTGTGTCAAACCAAACATTGCTTCGAAGAAATTAGATAAAACCTGTTATATTCATGAGCTGTGAACACCAACTTGAGCTATCTAGACACGTGGTAAGGTTTAGGGGAAATTGAATGTCAGCTAAGATGATGGCCGAAGCAAGATGATTTATTCAGGGAAGAGTTGTTGAGACTGTGACGTGTAACTGTGTGGAGGCTCGCTTGCAAATACTCGGAACAAAGTTGACCTGGGAAGGAAGCTACACACCTTCCAGCTTATATAAGTAATTAGAATGATTAATTCCTTTCCATCACTTCACCTCGCTCAATTCTCCCTCCTCCCTTTCATATTTCCCATTCAGCTGACACAGCCTTAAGAACATAAATATATATCTCATCTTCTTATGTGTATTCATATATATATATATATATATATATATATATATATATATATATATATATATATATATATACATATAAATATACATATATATATATATATATATATATATATATATAATATATATATATATATAACACACACATATATATATATATATATATATATATATATATATATATATATATATATATATATATACATATATATATATATATATATATATATATATATACATATACATATATATATATATATATATATAATATATATATATACATACATATATATATATATATATATATATATATATATATATATATATATATATATATAATATATATATAACACACATATATATATATATATATATATATATATATATATATATATACATATATATATATATATATATATATATATATATATACATATACATATATATATATATATATATATATATATATATATATATATATATATATTCCCTATTTTTTCTCTCCTCCTTCTCCTCCTTTTTTCTTCTCTTTCTCTTTCACTTTTATTTCCTCCATCGCTTTTTTTGTCTTTTTTTATCCAGAATTTCTTTTTCTATTTTACTTTTCAGACACCTAATATTTTTATATATCCTTTCCTTTTTCCTTCTTACTCCTTTGTACACTAATTTGTTCTATTCATCGTCGTCGTCATCATTTCTCCTCCTCCTCTCCTCGTCCTCCTCCTTTACTTGCAGGGAAGAGCATGAGACAGACTTAATACTCCACAACATCGTAAGAAGATGGAAGTCGGCTGATGGTGAAATGGAAATAAATAAGCTAATATGATGCCAATGGGAAGGATTTTTTCGGAGAGGAGTTTGGAGATGCCTTGAGCGGCGTAGAGTGGGTCTTGTGAGCGAGGAGGAGAGTAGAAGGAGGAGGTGGAGCGGCTCGACTAGGGGGTAGTAAGTAATGGAGGGGGTGGGAGGAGAAAATGGAGAAGGACGTGGAAAGTGGAGAATATTCTTAAGGGGAAAAGAGGTAAAGGTTGTAGGTGGAGAAATTTTATGGAAATACAAATTATCCTCGTGCATGCATCTTGGTACGTGGGAGTTGGTCTGTTTATAAATGTACTTATTATTTTTTACCATAACTCAGCTTATACCTATATCGGACATTTTTCTTGCTGTATACTGTATGAGTGTCTTGAATCGAATTATGTGGTTCATAGTGAATAAATAAATGCTAAAAATCTAGATATACTTTACTTATACACTTGCCTAACAACTTTATTTCAATTCATAGGGATAATTTAATGATTAGAATCTTGATGTTCGTACAGACTTGACTCACAACTTTAATTCAATAATTTGCGAGGTAGGACAGACTGGAGATTCGGAATGCTTTGAATATTTTGAAATATTCAATTACTCTCCCACGGATGCGGCGGAAAAATCTAATTCTGTCAATCTGTCATTGCACGAGTTTTTATGTAAGGATGAAATCAACTTGCTGAGCGTTTTAGGTTTTTTTCCTTATTTTTTGTGTGTTGTGAAGTGAAGGAGACCAGCACTGGATTGCATTTTCCGTGTGTGGTGCAAGGTGTTGCCAGCAGACCAGCACGATCAATAAAGCACACCATGCTATTGGGTAAGGTTCCTTGCTTCTCCATCGTTGGAAAAAAGCTGGTTTTGGTAACAATGACACATCTTTCGCCATTTGACTTAGGAGGTATTTCATCGTTTGTCAACTGTTTTAGAAGCATTAGAAAGGTTGAGTTTATATAATGTTCAACACTCGATGTAAATAATTTGAAGATACGTGAAGGACTTGCTGGGGACTTAATCTGCCTTGGTGAGAGACTAATTAATTCCTGATGTCAGTATGATATGGCGTTAACACCTAAACCTATTATGTTTATATAATTAGGAAACAAAGGTCTCACCAGAAACTGTTATCTCTGACACATGTCACAGTTGGCGCAGCTTACCTGAAGTAGGTCTATTCACCTGAGGTGTTTACTCAGCTGAGGATCCGTTAACGCGAGGTTCTTTGATGAAAGAGTCATTAACTGTTAACACTGGATTAGTATCTCTAACTTAATTTAATAGCTTTTGTAAGGGAGAATAATATCCAACGATTTAGTATCATCACGACCACACATGATATAAAATATTAAGTTAATTGCACTGAGGTTCTCACGTGTGAAGGTTAAGCCGCACTTAGTCCCTCATCAGAGAAAGGTGTTCTCGGATGCTTGATATTCTCTTAGTTATCATGGCTTCATATAGTTTTTTGTTACATTAAATCCTCTGAGGTAAGCTGATGCTTGAGACTTTTTGTACTGTTGCCTCGGGATGACTTGTACAAAACCTCCATGTGTGAGGAACATGTTATACACATTTGTTTAAGATGATTATTGTTTGGTATATCATGATATTTTAAGATTAATTCTTCCACATTATTACCTTTATTAGCGTTTGCTTATTCATTTTACTCAATGCAAAAAATTAAAAACCTATTGTATGTGAGGAAATGTCTTTATTTTCATCATCACATTGAAAAACAGAAGATATAAAATGTGCTACAGATGCAGTAAAGGCCAAAAGGCGGAGAAAAAACTCAACAGGAGGAGAGAAAAAAAAAAACAGGTAAAGGAAAGATCGAAAGAAATGGAAAGAAAATGGAAGAGAAATCAAAAGGACGAGGGTCAGCTCTGAGGTAGAAGACCAACCAACTCTCTTTACTTTTCCACTTTAAAAGCAAACACAAGAAGAAGAAAAATAAACAAGAAAACAGAGAATTAGATATGTAAAAAGAAGTCAACGATAAGAGGAAGAAAATCAAAGGCTTCGAAACGGCAACGGAAGTGCAAGAGTGGATTCGAAAGAGCATGAGTGAAGCAGCTGAGAGAGAGAGAGAGAGAGAGAGAGAGAGAGAGAGAGAGAGAGAGAGAGAGAGAGAGAGAGAGAGAGAGAGAGAGAGAGAGAGAGAGAGAGAGAGATGGAAAGGAATTGCTAAGAGCAGACGGAAGGAAAGGAAAAGGAAATGGGGAAAGAAAGGCACGGAAAAAGTATGTAAAGGTCAGAATCAAAAAAGAAAGAGGAAAAAAAAAGGATAGAATATAGAAAGAAAAAAAAATTGGGGGGAATATCAATGGAAAAGAAGAAAGAAATGAAAGAGAAAAGAAGAATACAAAAATCAAGGTGAAGGGAAGGGAAGGGAAGGGAAGGGAAGGGTTAGAGGCGATACATAAGGAATGGAGGATGAGGGGAAAATGCGGTTTAGGATTGGAAAGGTAAGGCCTGAAAAAAAAAAAAAAAAAAGTAGGAGAATTGAAGTGGAGAAGGGAAACGGAAATGGAAAGGGGAGAGAAGTGAAAAAAAAAATGTAAGGAATGGCAGGCAAGGAAGGGAGGGGCGATATAAGAGAGAGAGAGAGAGAGAGAGAGAGAGAGAGAGAGAGAGAGAGAGAGAGAGAGAGAGAGAGAGAGAGAGAGAGAGAGAGAGAGAGAGAGAGAGAGAGAGAGAGCATGAGTAGGCGAGTAGAAGAGGGAAAAGCAAGGGGAAAGAGATCAGCCAGGAACTCAGACAAATGCTAGAAGGCTCTGTAATCTGCCCGACCCCAAAAAACTTCCTTCCACAAAAGTTGCTAATTCTCGCTGTGTATTTCCACTCGCCGCTACCAATTCATTTAATTATGTGTTTCTTCTATTTTCTGCCCTCCTATTTTTTCCCTCTCCTGTTTGTCGAGTGTGCTTAGAGCTTCCATTCCTTCTGCCTGACTTCTGTTTGTCGACTCTCTACTATTTATTTTTTTCTCTCTCTTTCTGTTTTTTCATCTCTCGTTCTCCTTCCTTATCCTTCTGTCTCTGCGTCTGTGTTTTTTTATTTGTTTGTTTTGTTTTGTTTTATTGTTTGTTTGTGTGTGTGTGTGTGTTTGTGTAATAATAATGGTAATAGTAATACTAATAATACTAATACTACTACTACTAATAATAATGATAATAGTAATAATAATAATAATAATAATAATAATAATAACATAATTATATAAACGTTATATTAAAGAGTAACATTATATTAGATCATAAATATAACTACAAGGAGTTTATGGCGCGAAAAATGGTTGTAATGGTACTGTACATGTATCGGTTAGCCTTGTGTGTGTGTGTGTGTGTGTGTGTGTGTGTGTGTGTGTCTGATCTGTGTCTGTGTCTGTGTGTGTGTGTGTGTGTGTGTGTGTGTGTGTGTGTGTGTGTGTGTGTGTGTGTGTGTGTGTGTGTGTGTCCGTCCGTATTTCTGTTTGTGAGTCTGTCTGTATATCAGTCTGTCTGTCTGTTTGTTTGTCTGTCTGTCTGTTTGTCTGTCTATCTATATGTCTATCTCTGTCTGTTTGTCTGTCTATCTGTCTGTCTATCTCTGTCTGTTTGTCTGTCTGTCTGTCTGTCTGACTCTCTCTCTCTCTCTCTCTCTCTCTCTCTCTCTCTCTCTCTCTCTCTCTCTCTCTCTCTCTCTCTCTCTCTCTCTCTCTCTCTCTCTCTCTCTCTCTCTCTCTCTCTCTCTCTCTCTCTCTCTCATTGCGAAGTCATTCCTTGTACTCTCCTTTTTAAAACTTTTATTCGCTTTCTTCCGCTGTTGGGATCTATATCACACACACACACACACACACACACACACACACACACACACACACACACACACACACACACACACACACACACACACACACACACACACACACACACACACTTTTGGCCAAGCTGTCTTTTCATAATTATAGTTTTTGAAGCTCCGCGTGAAATATGTCTTTAGTGTAAGATCTTCCTTCATTTACTTTCATTAGTTTTTTTCACTTTCTTTTTTTTATGTTCTCTTTAAATTTATTCTCATCTCCTGTGTCTCATTTACCTTCTCACCTTCTCTCTTCCTCCTGCACCTTTTGCAATCTTCTTTTATGCTGATTGGTTAAGCTTTTTTGAATAGCTGTTTGATACATCTCTCTCTCTCTCTCTCTCTCTCTCTCTCTCTCTCTCTCTCTCTCTCTCTCTCTCTCTCTCTCTCTCTCTCTCTCTCTCTCTCTCTCTCTCTCTCTCTCTCTCTCTCTCTCTCTCTCTCTCTCTCTGTCGGTAGTTTTTCTTAGTCTTTCTTCTCTCTATTTATGATCCTTATTTCCTACCACTCCTCCTACTCTCTCCTCCCTTCACTCTCACTTCATTTGTTTCCGTCTCTCCTTTCCCTTCCCATTTCCTCTTTTCCTCTTTTTCTCTTTTCTTCTCAGTTTTCCAATTTTCACCATAATTTTCATCCCCCTCAACATTTTCTTATTTTCTTTCTCTCCTTTTGCCTTATTATTTTACTTTCTTGTCCTCGTCCTTGTCCTTGTCCTTGTCTTCTTCCTCTTCCTCACTATATCACTCCTGTCTCCTCTCTTTTCTCTTTTTCTTTCTCTTTTTTTCCTCTTCTTTTTGTTCTCTTTCTCTTATCTTTATTACTTTGGTTTATTTGTTTTTCCTTTTTTCATCTACTTGTTTCCGCTTCACACCTCTCCTGCCTCTTTTTTTTTCTCCTGTTCTTTCATTTTTTTTTTTTTTTCTATTTTTGTTTGCTCTCTTTTATCGTATTTTTTCTACTTTGATTTCTTTTCTTTTCCTCTTTCATCTACTTGTTTTTTTCCTCATATCACTTCTCCATTTTTTTTTTTCCATTTCCATAGTTTTTTTCTTTTTCTTTTCTTTCTCATCTTTACTATTACTTTGATTTATTTCCTTTTCCTCCAATCTTCCTTCCTTGCCTTCTTTCTTTCTTCCTCTTTTTATCTCTTTCACGCTATTCTTTCTGTTTTCATCTTTGCTCTCTCGTTTCTAGCACGTTTTCCTCTGCTTTTCGTTTCACAATTTAATATTTCCTTTACATTCTTATGTTTCTTTTATTCCTAACATGTCATTCTCTCTTTTTTACTTTCTTTCTTTCTTTCTTTGTGGTATTTGTTTTTTTTTCCTCTTCATTTGCCACTTTTTATATTTCCTCTTCCTCTTCCTCTTCCTCTTCCCTCTTTCTTTTTATCTCCTTCCTCTCTTCCTTCCTATTTTGCATTATTCCATTAGTTAGTTAATAGTGTCCTTCCTTTATTCTTTGTCTTCTTTACTTCATGCATCAATTCTTTTTATCATTCTTTCGTTTTTTTCTTCAATTTTTCCCTCTCATCTTTCTCTCTCTCTCTCTTTGTGTCTTGCTTCCTGTCTCTCTCTCATACCTTCCTGCCTTGTATGTATATTCTTCTTATTATACTTTTCCCTTCATCTTCCTCTGGCGGAATCATCTCCTCTCACTTCTCTTCTTCCATTCTTCTGCTCCTCTTGCTCGTTCTCCTCTTATTAGATCGTTTTTTTTCTTGTTCATGCAATTTTATTTTCTTATCTTTAATTTTTTCTACGCCTTTTGCTTACTTTTTTTCTTTCTTTTATTTCTCCTCCTCCTCTTCCTCCTCCTGGTTCACTTCTCTTCTTCCTCATCCTCTTCCTCTTCCTTTTCCTTTCCTCCTCCTTCTCTTTCTTCATCTTCTTCTTTTTCTTCTTCTTCTTCTTCTCCTTCTCCTCTTCCTCTTCCTCTTCCTCTTCCTCTTCCTCTTCCTCTTCCTCTTCCTCTTCCTCCTCCTCCTCCTCAACCCATTAATCCCTCCATCACCTTCCGTACTCCGTCACTCCTTCCAAACCTTTTATTCTTTTTTTCCTTCTTTCGCAACCCATTAGTCACCTCTACCATCACTCCTTCACTTCTTCCTCCTCCTCCTTCACTTCCTCCTCCTCCTCCTCCTCCTCCTCCTCCTCCTCCTCCTCCTCCTCCTCCTCCTCCTACTCCTACTACTACTACTACTACTACTTGTCTTCCTTATTTCAGTCCTCCAATTTCTCATCCCCTTATCATCTTTATTTGCTACGTCATCATCTTTAACATATTTTTTTTTGTCTTCGTCGTCGTTCTCCCTCAATGGTCGTCGTCGTCGTTTTCCTCCTCCCTCCTCTTCCTCCTCTTGGTCGTCGTCCCCATCATTGTCTTTCATTTGGACACCGTAAAACTCCCCCTCACCGGAGTCGTGTGGCTGGGAAGAATCATCATTTTCTCCCCGAGCGAACACCAATCTGTAGCCGGAAATTAGTGGCTTTGGAGAGCTTCTTGATGGGGGCGGCGGGGGACTTCTGCCTTGGGTCAAGAGAGGCGAGGGAAAAATTACGAGGGGTGAGAGGTGTGTGTGTGTGTGTGTGTGTGTGTGTGTGTGTGTTTGTGTGTGTGTGTTTGTGTGTGGTTTGTATACGTAATAGTAATACTACTACTAATGATAATGATAATGATAATAATAATAATGATAATAATAATAGTGACAATAATAACGATAATAGTAGTAATATATAGTAATAAACGGTTTATTTGAGGTTACAGTAATAAGCTGAAAAAATACATTATAAAGTTTCAAAATTCTTAGTGTGAGACGTGGAAGACTTAAAACACCTTTGAGTAGTTAATACACAAGTAATGGCTTCGTAATAAGAGGTATAGGCTAGGATCAGTACAACTCCGTAGGCTCGGTACCAGATTAACACCCGGCGTTATGCAATAAAGATGGAACAGGACCACGGAGGCCAGGGACGCACCCAAGCCTGGAAAGCATCAAGGTGGTGGACACACTTGCATTACCTCACCTACAGGGGCACCAACACCTACTGTACGGGAAACCCAACCTGTAGGAGACCAAGTGGACGAGGCGACTGACGCGTCCTGTTGTTGGGTTGGTGCTCGTGGGTGGAGGCAGATAACACAGAGAGTATGATGAAGGCACAGCTGCGTGGGTGGGATGCTGATGCAGGAAAGGGTAGACAAAGGTGTGAGAATCAACATCGATAGGCGTCCCACACGTGTGCGTGCGCGTGTGCGTGTGTGAGTGGGTGTGTGTGGGTGTGTGTGGGTGTGTGTGTGTGTGTGTGTATGTGTGTGTGTGTGTGTGTGTGTGTGTGTGTGTGTGTGTGTGTGTGTGTGTGTAGATGAGGCTAGTGTAGAGGAGGAGTATATTTATTTATTTATTTTTCATTTGCTTCCCAATACAACCAGTCAAAGCAAAGTAATCAACATGAACATTTCTTCCCTATCACTACTAACCTGAATCATGGATTCCCAACTGACGTCTTATTCAGCGGCTGTTTGTGGGAGACAGTATCGATTTCGGATGTGCTATGATCAGCAAAATAAACGAAGTGCTCGTCTTTGTGTGAATCGGTTACGACAAAGTCCGACAAGCTCATAGGCAAGGCAAGGCACGGCAGGAGGAGGAGCGGCAGACTCTTCATCCTAGAACTCTTTTTACTGACTCTGACGTTCTTAAGGTTAAAAATAGTGGAATAAAAAGACAAGCTATTTTTACTAAAGAATGATGGAGAGGCGTCTCAAGAGCCGCTTCTTTGTCTACATGAAGTGTCGCTTGTCATCCTCGCTTCTCTGGTCGGTATTATTCTGCATCGTGGGTACCAAAACAGCAGCCCCTAAATCTCTGCCTGTTGCGTAAATGGGGAACCAGGCAATAGTAGTGGAGCATCCTGATGGGCGGCTGAACTGGCGCGACACACACGGGTATGGAAGCACCTTGTTATTTAGTGTGGCAGAATATGTGGGAGGCAGCAGAGAACAGGCAAGTCTTGGTGCCGGCGTGAATGGGACCGACGACCACTCCTCCGAGGATGACAGACAAGAACAGAGGTCATGTCCCCAAGAAGAAACGTGATATCAGTGCCAGCAGCAACAACAACTTCATCACCAACGACGAAAACAATATTATTTTAGTAGTTGTAGTAGAAGTATTATTATTATTATTATTATTATTATTATTATTATTATTATTATTATTATTATTATTATTATTATTATTATCATCATCATTATCACAAGTAATAGTGGTAGTAGTAGTGGTAGTTGTAATAATAATAGTAGTAGTCGCAGTAGTAATAATAGAAGTAGTACTAGTAGTAATAGTAGTAGTTAAAAATAGTTATATAGTAGCCGGAGCAGCAGCAGCAGTAGTAGAAGTACTACAACTAGTATGTGTTGCTGCTGTTGTTGCTGCTGCTACTACAGCTGTACTACCAGTATCCTAATTTCAGTGTTTCAGGTTTCAGGTTGTATTAACGAAAGTGCATGAAATAAAAGCTAATGTTATCAGATAAATTATCAAAAAGTTTTTAGTTTTACCGTGATAAAACCAGAGCTGTTAGGGCGACATTCCCAGTACAATACGATACATAATATTTCGGGAATCTCGAATTAAAGCTCTGGCTATCGGAAAAAAACAACTGGCAAATAAAAGTGTCATAACCTGTTTGATTATATACATAAAAATATTGTGGTGAAATTATTTATATGGAGAGCAAATTGGTTTGGTAAAATTTACTTTTTTCGAATTTTGTTATATTTTGACGTAACGCTGGAGTGAGAGGAGTGGTGGAGGGTGTGGTGGTGTCTCATTCACCCTTCCTACACCACCACCTTCCCAAGTTAGTCCTGAGTCCCCTCCGCACTTGAATATGCACCTCCACATTCCCTATCAACACCCACGTATACTCCCTTTCCCTCCCTCGACAAATAACCCACAAAGCTGCCTATTTCCTCCACGTTTGAAGGTAATAGCTACATTTCCTCCTTTCCTTCCGTCTTTCCTTCCTTCCTTCCTTCCTTCCTTCCTTCCTTTCTTCCTTTCTTCCTTCCTTCCTTTCTTCCTTTCTCCCTTCGTTCCTTCCTTCCTTTCTTTATTCCTGCCTTCCTGCCTTCCTTCCTTTCTTCCTTCGTTCTTTCGTTCGTTTTATCCTCCCTTGCATCCTTCCTTTAATCCTTTACTTCTTTTATTGTATCCCACTTTCTGTCTATCTCCCTTCCCTCCTTATCCCTTCCGTTTCTCTTCATGGCTTTCGTTTTCATCCTCTTCCGTCTCATCTTCTATCTCCTCCTCCTTACCCACCGCCAACACCACCACCACCACCACCATTACCACCCAGCAAGAGAGATCTGTAGCAGTGGGTCCTCCTCCTCCTCCTCCTCCTCCTCCTCCTCCTCCTCCTCCTCCTCCTTCCTCCTCCTCCTCCTCCTCCTCCTCCTCCTCCTCCTCCTCCTCCTCCTCCTCCTCCTCCTCCTCCTCCTCCTCCTCCTCCTCCTCCTCCTCCTCCTCCTCCTCCTCCTCCTCCTCCTCCTCTTCTTCTTCCTCCTCGTTACTCACACATCATCCTAAAGAGTCCCTTCCCCTCACGCCTGCTCCTCCCATGGCACCCTTTCCCGTCTCTCCTCCTCAGCCCAAGTGTCGTAACGTACACTTGTAATAGCGGGGAAAATCTCGCTACGGAACGGGGTGGGGGGAAAGGGCGTGAGGAAAAGTGAAAAGGGGGAAGAGAAAGGGGGTTAGCAGGGATTTCGTGTCGTTCAAGGCGTGTCTGGTCGTTGTGTGTGGTGGGAGTCGTAGTGGTTAGCGGAACGAGTGCTTGCCAGTGCACTAAGCTCGCCTCTACTTCTGCTGTATTGTTTTGCCGGATTAGGAAGAGGGGCGAAAGGAAATAGAAGAGGGAAGGGAACTAAAGGAGCGAGATTATGGTAGTGTGTGGTGGTGTGATGGTGGTGGTTGTATTGTTGTTGGTGTTGGTGGTGGTGGGTGCGTGCGTGAGTGAGTGGAAGAGGGGTTACAGCAGGGGAGGGGAAGGGAAAGGGGATGGGGAGGGAAAGGCAGGGGAAAGGTAAAGGTTATTCGCTTTAAATGTAAAGCTTAATGGAAGAGGGAGTTAAGAGTGGAAGGATTTATATAATTCACGAAGAGAAGGGTTGGCGAGAGGGATTTAGAGAGAGAGAGAAAGAGAGATAGATAGATAGATAAAGAGCGAGCGAGAGAGAGAGAGAGAGAGAGAGAGAGAGAGAGAGAGAGAGAGAGAGAGAGAGAGAGAGAGAGAGAGAGAGAGAGAGAGAGAGAGAGAGAGAGAGAGAGAGAGAGAGAGAAGTGAGAGATGCAGCATCATACACACACACCAAAAAATAATAATATTCGTGCACAGAGTTCATTGTATTATGTTTTATTTATTAGTTAGTTAGTGCATGTTATGTAATAGTGTTGCTTTGTTTACCTTATGAAATAGTGCCACATGTAATTTATGGGAATTAAAACTGAGCTTTGGATATTTAAAATGCATAGAGAGAGAGAGAGAGAGAGAGAGAGAGAGAGAGAGAGAGAGAGAGAGAGAGAGAGAGAGAGAGAGAGAGAGAGAGAGAGAGAGAGAGAGAGAGAGAGAGAGAGAGAGAGAGAGAGAGAGAGTGAGAGTGAGAGTGAGAGTGAGAGTGAGAATGAGTGTGTGTGTGTGTGTGTGGTGTGTGTGTGTGTGTGTGTGTGTGTGTGTGTGTGTGTGTGTGTGTGTGTGTGTGTGTGTGTGTGTGTGTGTGTGTGTGTAAGAGTGAGTGAGTGAGTGAGTGTATAGGCACTGGAGATTTCACATATATATATATATATATATATATATATATATATATATATATATATAATATATATATATATATATATATATATATATAAACATATATTATATATATATATATATATATATATATATATAATATATTATAAACATATATATATATATATATATATATATATATATATATATATAATATATGTTTTATATATTTACATTTATATATACATATATAAATAAATATATATATATATATATATATATATATTTATTTATTTATTTATAAATGTAAATATATATGTATATATATATATATATATATATATATATATATATAATATGTTTATATATATATATATATATATATATATATATATATATATATATATATATATATATACAGTTATTATTAATTTCTTAATAGACTTACTGTACACGCACCAATCACCGCGCACTCCACTTGTTATATTTAAAATCAGTAGGCTCTGGACATCCACTCTGGTCATACACTAGGCCTTCGCTTTAAGACCCAGGCCTCTATTTATTCAATATAACAGTGCAGGACATTCACATTTAGTCTGTGTTTACTCCAAGTGTGCTGTGTACACCCACAGCTACGACAAAAGAAAGATATGTATGTATATATATATATATATATATATATATATATATATATATATATATATATATATATGTATGTATGTATGTATGTATGTATGTATGTATGTATGTATGTATGTATGTATGTATGTATGTATGTATGTATGTATGTATGTATGTATGTATGTATGTATGTATGTATGTGTGTGTGTGTGTGTGTGTGTGTGTGTGTGTGTGTGTGTGTGTGTGTGTGTGTGTGTGTGTGTGTGTGTGTGTGTGTGTGTGTGTGTGTGTGTAGTGTGTGTGTGTGTGTGTGTGTGTAGAAAACATTCCTACATTGCGTAGTTTATCGTTCAAGGAAAGATTCAAACAGTTTGACATGTTCCTTCTCCATAAACGAAGAATTAGGAAATATATAAATGAAGTCTTAGAAATTCTAAACAATTTCGATTAAATCAATCCAGAAATATTATTTGAGATGCTTAATGCGACAGTAGCAAAAAGTAACGTCATAAAATCATTGTATGAAGATGTAACATAATTGCTCGTAAGTTATACTTATATGTAAGAGATCTTTACCACTGGGCTCCTAGCTTCAGTAGTTAAGCAAAATAACCATTGATAGTTTGAACTCGATTATATATATTTCCGAGAAACAAGTTGTTACAAACAAATTTATTGATTGCGTGGTATGAGCTTCTATGAAATTTTCGTGGATGTAATTTTACAAATTTTGCCTTGTTTCCTTATCTTTCAGATGAGAAGTGTAGTGGCGGTACATTTTTACTTTAAATAAAGTTATTTCCTTCCATGGATGTACCTTCATTAGTGGTAGTATAATCTAGTATTCATTATTTACTCTAAAATTTCCGTGTCCTCGTTCTTTACAATATACAAGGTATTTTCTTATAACTGTTTCTTGCCGGCACGTTGTTGGAAGGGAAGGTGGGCGGGATGAGAGTCTTGTTCTGTTATATTATGTTCTCCTAAACGTAGTGTACTAGTATTAGTGAGTAGTCAAGCAAACACCCTAGTTATAGAAGACAGGTGTTCTGGTTTCTATTCTTCTTATGTATGTGTTCTTATGTATTAATATGAGACAAAGACAGAGACAGAGAGAGGCAAAGCATAACCACTTCATCCTACCGTCTGTAATTGAACTCTGTAGGTAATCTGTATAGCTTAGCTGCCTTGTCAGACGCTTTGAGAATGGAGGATACGCTGGTGGGTGAGAGAGAGAGAGAGAGAGAGAGAGAGAGAGAGAGAGAGAGAGAGAGAGAGAGAGAGAGAGAGAGAGAGAGAGAGAGAGAGAGAGAGAGAGAGAGAGAGAGAGAGAGAGAGAGAAACAAAAAAGAGAGAGAGAAAAAGAGAGATTAAATTAGAGAGAAAGACACAACTATAAAGTACGTTAGGGAAAGTGATAGGGTGGAGGTGTTAGCTACAGAAGGGAAGGAGAGAAGGATCACACACACACACACACACACACACACACACACACACACACACACACACACACACACACACACACACACACACACACACACACACACACACACACACACACACACACACACACACACACACACACACACACACACACACACACACACACACACACACATACCCTCACCTTGCATGTCCCACGCAGAGGTTGGCACGCCTTCCATGCACGCTATTAGGTGTGATATATAGCTGGATTTCCTTGTAAGCAGGGAACAGCTCTATTATCTCTCTCTCTCTCTCTCTCTCTCTCTCTCTCTCTCTCTCTCTCTCTCTCTCTCTCTCTCTCTCTCTCTCTCTCTCTCTCTCTCTCTCTCTCTCTCTCTCTCTCCCCCCTTTACACACACACACACACACACACACACACACACACACACACACACACACACACACACACACACACACACACACACACACACACACACACAGAGGAAAGGCTGGATCAGTACCAAATGGATTAGGAGATTAATGATTATAGTCAAGATGTGAGACCAGTAAAATGTATAACAGGGCAGGTCTTCAGTGACCTCACCCCACCGAGTGAACTGGTCACATCTTGCACCTGGGTCAAGCCTCGCCTCACTGGGGGTGGAGGAAGAGGAGGAGGAGGAGGAGGAGGAGGAGGAGGAGGAGGAATTGTAGTTTACATTGTTGTTATCATTAGTACTATCCTGAACATTGTTATTATTATTATTATTCATACCTGCTCCACCACACGCTCACAGACATTTAACATGATATAAGTTAAAAAATCAAGGCAAAAATTTTAAGGGCACAAAATGATTAACAAAACAAATGTAAAAATTACTGGCAGTCAAGCTTTAAGGTGATATAATACAGACTGCATGCCATAGCAGGTATAATGTATACCTATGAATTTTTTTTTTCTCTCTCTCTCTCTCTCTCTCTCTCTCACTCTCTCTCTCCTCTCTTCCCTCCTCCTCATCCTCTCTCTCTCTCTCCTCTCTCCTCTCTCCTCTCTCTCTCCTCTCTCTCCTCTCTCTCTCTCTCTCTCTCTCTCTCTCTCTCTCCTCTCTCTCTCTCTCTCTCTCTTTGCTGTTCCGTTTATCCTCAGCTGTGTTCGCAAAGACAATTAAAAGTTTAGTGTTTTCACATTTACGGCTATATTCTTAAACCAAACTTCTGCACCCCCACACCCCGCTCATTACAAAGGGGTATTCTTAAACGTCACCTCTGGGACCATCATTCCGACAAAAACACAAAATTGTCGGAAGATTTGTCGGGTCCGTCACCCCATGTCACAACATTTTTGTTGTGTGTTATTTTATGCTTTTAATGTATGTTCACTTTTTTTGGAGGTCATTGAATATTCACAACGCTTGTGAAACCCTCCCAGAAGAGTATAAGGGCGAGTTTAGTGAAATAGATTGCTGCATATTCACCAAAACAACCGAAGAGGAGAGATTGCCTTCTCTTAGCAGGTGTGTGGGAGAACGATGATCTATACTGATAAAATACACTGCGTGATTTCTAACCCAAGTCCAAGTCCTTTACTTACCACCAGCCAAGATTCCGTCCTCTCTTCACTCGCCAAAAACTCTACTATATATGTGTATATACCATTATAATGCTCTTATTTGTATGTTTTTTACACAATTCATTATTTCTGATAACAAACCAAAATTTAAGTGTCATTATTACCAAGTCTTCCTTCTCGCACCACCAGTGTTGCTAAAGCCTTTCCGACAAAAAAGGAAATTGTGATAACCCGAACATTAGTTGTCGTTGCCGTTCTCTTAACCACAATGGAGTTGGTCAAAGATTGAAAGGTCAGCCTTACTACCCTTTTCCAGTGGAGTGTATATTCTACAGTCTCTGACACTTCATTCCCTCCGGGAACGTCCCCTAAGGAGATTGCCACAACATGAGACCTTTCACTTCTTATCCACACACTCCTTACCTGCTTGTCCAAGTCCTCCCATTCCATCAGCCCTTTTTTTATGAATGTCCTCATTTATCCTATCCTTCCATTTTAAAATTGGTCTTCCTCTCCTACAAGGACCCTCAATTTCACTTACAAATTTTTTACAGAAACTTTTCACTCTTCATTCTTTCAAGATGACCAAACCACTTCAAAGTATTTATTTTCACCCATTCCACTACACCACACTTCACTCTATTTGCACAAGGTCCCATGCCACATCTTTCATACACGCTTTCATTGCTCTCACTCTCCCATCCTGTCACGCCACATGCTCCTCTCAGATAACTCATTTCTTCACCACGCAATCTTGACTGTTTTGCCTTATTTCATGTCCAAGTCGCTGATTCATGTGTCAATGTTGGTCAAAAAAATACTGTTCCTTAACCGTATCTTTACATTCATATACACAATCCTCCCTCTCATAACCCTCGTAGGTGATCCTGTGAGACACCAGCCTCACACAGCCCTCTCTTTTATCTCTCCTTCTATATCTCCATGTTTGCATAGCACTGTTCCCAAATACTTAAAATCTTTCACTTCCTTTATTGTCTCTCATGTGTATATATATATATATATATATATATATATATATATATATATATATATATATATATATATATATATATATATGTGTGTGTATGTATGTATGTATGTATGTATGTATGTATGTATGTATGTATGTATGTATGTATGTATGTATGTATGTATGTATGTATGTATGTATGTATGTATGTATGTATGTATGTATGTATGTATGTATGTATGTATGTATGTATATGTGTGTGTGTGTGTGTGTGTGTGTGTGTGTGTGTGTGTGTGTGTGTGTGTGTGTGTGTGTGTGCGCGTGCGTGCTTTGTACCACGCTTTTTGGCATGACAATCTCAAGACATATCGCGGTTGACCTTCGGTTTTGCGTGCCATATTTCCTTCGAGCTTACTGTCCTGGATGATCTAGAAGAGTTGGTATAATATCCTACCTGTAATCCAGATCCAAAATCTCTATAAGACTCTAATTAAAATAAAAATTTTTGTCTTCCATTAAAATATACATTTTTAGCATTATGCCCATCAAGTGATGCTAACTGTTAACCTTTGTGTCTGTTTGTCTCCCTAATCATTGTTTTTATTTCTCTTTCTTATATATTCCTTATGTGTACCGGTGTTTCTCGTATTCTATCTACGCTAGGAAGGCTTTAAGGCTATACTATTTCAAATTATTTCTTTGTGTCACACACGTCAATTTGCGTCAATCTCGTTCCGACTGTGATTGTCATTGAAATGGAGGAGTGTGTGTAGCTCTCTTTTCTGTAACTGTAATGTTAGTAAGCATTGGTTATACTATATCTGCACTATGAAATGAAATGAGGATATTGTTCCATCTAGCTCATTTTTATGTTATAAAAGAAATTCCTTAGATGTTCTGCCTCAGCTTTTGTTCTGTATATTTTTGTCACAATTCTGGCCCAGTGCATTCCTAGGTGTGCCGAAAATTCTCTCACTACAAGAAAATGCAAGAATCTTGTCATGCTGTGACTGGAATGTAACAAAAATATCGCTAAGAATTACTTCCATCATAGTTTCCACCTATAATGAAGCTAAATATCTTCTTTCTTTGACTTTTCCTACAGCTAACCTCTTAATGCAGTGGTTAAAAAGCCAACCTCGGATGATACTGGACTTTCTTTCCTCTCGCATTTCCTTCTCTTTCCAAGCTGATTATGTCGTGTCAAAATTCTTCATAACGGTATTCCTACGTCTTTCTTGGCCTTCACCCTTCACTCTCACTTCACCCTTGGTAGGCATATGGTTCTGGCGGAGCTCATTTTATTGCCCCTAAAAATATTTAAACTTAATTTTTGTTTGTCAATATTGAACTTTCTATATTGTTGTTGTTATTGTTGTCAGTTGGCTTTCATTCATCGCGTCCCAGAAAAAAAATGAGAAGTCTAAATCCTTATATGACTACGCAGCTGTAAAGGTTTCAATCCCTGTCATCCACAAGTCTTTTATACTTAAGTTTAGCAATATCTTTTAGTGTGTGTTAGTTCATCCTTCTTGTTATCTATTATTTTTTCCTTAAACAATCCTCCACTGGTGTTTTCAAGCATTAACTGAAGCCTGGTAATAATGTTTTGTATAAGAACTTCAATGAAACATGATGTGCTGTCTCAGAATTCTCGAAAACTTTTTGTATAGTCTGACATATAAATTTTGTTTGAACATTTTTCTCCGTCGGATTCCATCTTCATTGTTGTGGACAGCGAGCTTGTTTCCCCACATCTTTCAGTGCAAGTGTCATGTTAGATTATATAACATTTATTTGTTTATCTCTCTTTCTCTCACCTTTCTTTCTTTCTTTCTTTCTTCTTTCTTTCTTTCTTTCATTCTTTCATTTATTCTGTCTCCCTCTCTCTCTCTATCTATCTATCTATCTATCTATCTATCTATCTATCTTATCTAGCTAGATCTCCCGAACGCAGTGACGGATCCACTCCCACGCTGATGACTTTACTTTGCATTTTCCTCGCCATTTCGCAGATGACCCTCATGAAAGGAATGCAAACTCTTATGGAAATGTAGGATCCTTCTCGTTTTCAGACTGAGGCATCTAAAACTTTATGGCCTTCAGTGTCTTCAAAACTCAATATCTCCAGCTATTAAGACACACCGTTGCAGAGTGTAGTGCCTCCTTACTAACTCCTGTAACTCCATTGCTAGATCAGGTACTCTTGGTGTGTCCCTTCCAAAGACTTATTTTCTCTTTCTCTCCTCTTCTCTCTCTCTCTCTCTCTCTCTCTCTCTCTCTCTCTCTCTCTCTCTCTCTCTCTCTCTCTCTCTCTCTCTCTCTCTCTCTCTCTCTCTCAAATCTGGACAGCCAATCGGAGTAGACGTGACCTCCACAGATAAATGACCTGACCACTTCTACCCACTCGTATTGATAAGTGTTGTTTACGTTTTACCTTTCTACTTACTTTGCTATCACACCAAAACATTGAATCACTAATTCTGGGAAACTTTAATCTTTCCCATATAACAAAAGGATCTGAAATTTGGAGTATTACAAAAGTCCTAGAACGAAAACTTTAAAGTGTCCAAAGTGGAATGGAGAGAATAATGCTTGCTATAACATGGTAAGATAGAAAGAGAACATCATAGATAAGAGAACAGACCAAAATTGAAAACATCCTGATCACAATTTAAATAAAACTGTGGAGAATGGCAGGACACATCATGCGACCAAGAAATAATATATGAATCGTTAGAATAACAGAATGCCAACCCAGGGATGGTAAAACAAAGCAGGGCAGCAGAGAACTAGATAGAGAGATGGGATAGGAAATTTTGCTGGAGTAACTGGAATAAACTGGTAGCAGATAAAAATTAATGAAGAAGGTTGGGGAGGCCTTTCTCCTGCAGTGAACTCATTGAGGCTAATGATAATGATGATAATGATGATATAAACTGTCTGACTTGCTCCGTTACTGAATCAGAGTCACACAGAATGCTAAAATTTTTATATGATGACTTCTTAAGCCAATTATCATCAGAGCCAACGCGTGAAAATAATATACTTGATCTCGTCATAGTCAGTCAGGAACACCTCACCAATAATGTTGCAATTGGCGAACGTGTTTGCTCTTGTGATCCTAAACTAGTACGAGTCGATATTGATTAATGTATGTACTCGAAGTCAAGACTTTGGTGCTACACTTTAGAAGAAGTCATTTTGAAAATCTTTGACTAGTAGTATCACATTTACAGTTACCAAATACAACACAGGTTGAGATACAATGCACTTATCTAAAAAATAATACATTACTAACATATCAACGTAATTTCATCCCGTCCTGCAAGCGAAGACCTAACGATAGAAAAAGTCATCCCTGGTTGTTAATGAAAGTATACGGTTGCTTCAAATAAAGTAATGACTCCAGAAAAATTCTTCCAAGGCCATGCAATTTTTTTAAATATCGACTTTTATCGCACAAGTGAACTGAAGAGTTAAACAAAAAAAAGTGTTGAAAATGCGCCGATTTTGGAAAATGTGATCGGACGGAGCGGTTGCTCTCCTTGCTTCCCTATTAGCTACGTCTCTGACACACATATACACACACGCACACGCACACACATAGTCAGCTATGTAGTATACCACAAAGGCTCGTTCTCGGCATTATGAAGTTCTTTACACTGCATAACGAACGCATGTAAGTGTTGCTCCAGATAAATTGATGCTAAATTTAGCGTCGACTCAGGGACTGGAAATTTTATTTTATATCCCGACCAGCGGAAATTAGACCTTCCTCAAGAGGCGTGTAACGGCGGCCATACACGCACAGGTGAGCCAGGTGGAGAGTCTGT
>JAPQNM010000002.1:18065663-18068163 GCA_029783475.1 Metacarcinus magister | reverse complement strand
TCAAAACCTGCAGTCCCTCACACGCTCAACAGACTTATAGTTTTGCAGTAACATGGACAAAAGTTTTTCCCTCTTCCTCCTCATCTTGAGTGTTTTTTTCTCCTCCTCTTCCTCTAATTATCAACCCGTAAGGAGTAGTCCCAGTGTAGCAGGAAAAATTTCCCCTGACTGTAGTTCCCCCAGGGAAAAGTAGCCTAGGTTAAACCTTTAAAGGGAACTTCATAGTTTGTGGTGTTTTCTTTATCCTGGTAGTTGTCCTGATCTTCTTCATCTCCACTTGCATCATTAAGTCTGTACAGCTTCAAATTTACCACGTGATATGTATTTTTCAGTTCTTTGCCTGTTGAAAGATTTTTTTTCAGTTTTGCACGTCCTTTTCCTTGAAGAGAAACAACTTTATAAGGGCCTATGTACTTTGATTCTAATTTTCCTCCCATTCGATGATTATTTCTGTTGTTTTTCAGTAGCACTAATGAACCCTCAGCTATTTCACTTGATTTACCTGTATGTCTCTTATCATAGTTCTTCTTCTGTCTACTTTGAGATTTTGCAATGTTTATCGCCATTTTTTCCTCAGCTGCCTTCTTTTCTGACATTACTCTCTCTGTTAACTCTTTAATATTTTCTTTTGTCGTTGCTCCGTCTTTCTCCTGTGATCCAGTGTCTAAGTAGATGGGGAGTACTGGATCTCTCCTAAACATGGCAGTGAAAGGGGCAACACCACTATCCAGATATTGAAAGTATGTGTGGTAGGTGTACTCCTCCATGTTCAGATACAACTGCTGCTACCCTTATTAGTGCTGCCACCCTTACTACTGCTCTAAGTAATGTGGCACTCAGCTGCTCTCTATCGCCTGTTGTTGACTTCTTTTTTTTTATAATCCTGAAGTCCCTGTCTCGTTATGACCGAATCAGTGTATTGTTAGGCTTCAGTGGTTTGCCAGTTCGACTCGTTATGTTGGAGTTATAGTGTTGTAATGGTGTGCGTTGACTCGTTATGTTGGAGTTATAGTGTTGTAATGGTGTGTGTTGACTCGTTTTGTTGGAGTTATAGTGTTGTAATGGTGTGCGTTGACTCGTTATGTTGGAGTTATAGTGTTGTAATGGTGTGTGTTGACTCGTTATGTTGGAGTTATAGTGTTGTAATGGTGTGCGTTGACTCGTTATGTTGGAGTTATAGTGTTGTAATGGTGTGTGTTGACTCGTTATGTTGGAGTTATAGTGTTGTAATGGTGTGTGTTGACTCGTTTTGTTGGAGTTATAGTGTTGTAATGGTGTGTGTTGACTCGTTATGTTGGAGTTATAGTGTTGTAATGGTGTGCGTTGACTCGTTTTGTTGGAGTTATAGTGTTGTAATGGTGTGTGTTGACTCGTTATGTTGGAGTTATAGTGTTGTAATGGTGTGCGTTGACTCGTTTTGTTGGAGTTATAGTGTTGTAATGGTGTGTGTTGACTCGTCACGGCCATAGTTGTAAACATTCACTTCATGCTTCCCGCTAGTGGTCCTTCTTACCCTGAATCCTCCCTTATTATTGAAGACTTAGGAAAGTTGAACTTCTTATATATATTACATCAGTATTGTTAAAAGAATGACTGTTGTGTGTGTGTGTGGGAGATGAAATATTGGCTAGGAGGGGGAATATTATCCTTGGTCAAAATTCCCCCTTAGGGGAGATCTATCCAGAGCCAGATTTCCCTCCGAGGGAATCTCAGACGTGGGGAAATACAGACTGTCACACCGGGTCAAAACCTGCGTACCGCGACTTGGGGGCCCTTACACGAGCGTCGAAAGAGTAGTCCTTGGGCGAGGCATGCGGGAAGCTATTTGGGCTACGTTATGTTGTTTAAAATATCGTTTCCCCTATGTAACCTAATGTATATACATGGTTCATGTTAATATTGGTTATCATTCTAAACTCAAGAAAACTAGCTCAAAACATCTTGTTATTGCCTATTGAAGATGTACAACTTCAATTCATATGATTTTTCACTTATCTGTGACGGAAATGTTTTTAATATATTTTGGGCAGGAAAATGTCTACCAATATTTACGTCAAAAACAATTTATGGCATTTTACCGCAAAGCTATTAGTCCTGGAGCAAATATGCATTGAAACAAATATGTAGGACTGAACAAGGTCTTTTAGGTAGTGCAATAATCTTTCCAATATCTTTAATAGCTTAGGAGACAATGAGGAAAGTATTGTTAAAAAAAAGAAAAATGTGATACTTTTTCAATTTTTTACATTTCATTATCATTACATTATAACTAAAAAAAACAGCCGTGTTCTGCTCTTTCTTTACCAATCTAAAAAAAACTTGGGCTACCTTCAGTTGTTTGAAAAATTATTTCCCCTACGTAACCTAATGCATATACATTGGTTCATGTTACTATAGGTTATCATTCTAAATTCAAGAAAACTGGCTCAGTACATCTTGTTAATGCAAATTGAAGATGCACTGTCTGTTCAAAAGGAAGTGTGTCGCCCACGTGCAGCTG
>JAPQNM010000002.1:18055663-18060663 GCA_029783475.1 Metacarcinus magister | reverse complement strand
CGTCTGGGTTGCCTCCTTACTGGTAAAGCTGCCGAACTCTACACGTCCCTTCCGTCATCCACCACTGAGGATTACGAGTTACTGAAGCAAGCCTTGTTAACAGGCTTCAGTAAAACTCCAGATGGCTACCGGGTGGATTTCAGGTCAAACAAGATTAGAGTAGGACAGAACTACCATCAGTTTGTTACCCAGTTATCGAGGATGTTTGATTCTTGGGTTGAGTCTTCCTCTGTGGCCAATGTTTATGCTGATTTAAGGGAGTTTATCATCTTTGACCAATTTTTGTCCTCCTTATCAGCAGAAATACGCCTATTCATCAAGGAAAGAAGGCCTACCAAGCTGAAGGACGCAATACAACTAGCGGATGACTGGGCATCCGCCCACAACGCCTATCCTAAGGTCTCTTCCAACAACAACGCTAAGAAAATCTCCCCTCTACTTGCTACTCCACTCCAGCCTCTACCTTCTCCTGGGAGTCAGACTCCCTCAACCGTGACTTGTCACAATTGTGGGGAAGCAGGACATATACGACCACGCTGTCCCAGGAATCCTCGAGCATTCAAGGATGGAACTACTACCACGCCCCCCTATAAGGTTGGATTTTGCTTAGAAGACCATAAAGTACCTAACTTCTCAGTTACGGGGACTATTAATGGGTCATGGTCTTCCTCTATAATTAGGGATACTGGATGCTCTGGAGTTGTAATTTCTGAGGAAGCCTTGCCAGACATTGACCCATCACTCTGCCCCAAAGTACAAGTTGCTGACTATTTGGGACGCATAGACGAATTTCCTGTCGTTAAGTGTTACTTACGGTGCCCCTTTTACACTGGTTGGACAGATGCTGTAAGGGCCCCAATTAAATTTGCTAGTGCTCTAGTTGGGAATATTCCCGGAGTACAAGATCCTGATAGTCCTGATTCTCTACTCAGTAACGACAACCATCTTCTCCATAGTGACCATGACCAAGCCACCACTGACGTTTCTTCCCTACAAGATCCTCTGTTGCCTCCTGATGACTCGCCTTTGCCCGGAACTTCCCTCTCCTCTCAAGAAAAGGACAACCGCCCTTCTGGATGTCAGCATCTACCACCAGTTGAGTCCTCAACTACTCAAGTGTGTGCTGTGGAGACCAGAGCCGGTCGATCTAAACGGGTCCACCCTCTAGTTCTGCCTAAGCTCCATCCTTTGACTGTAACCCCTGATGAGTTTCGTCAACTTCAGGAATCCTGTCCTTCCTTGACGTGTTTACAGTCAAAGGCTACCACTCAAGAAGTTGAGAAGGCACGGGATGGTGCCACATACCAGTTCATACATGAGGACGGCCTCCTGTACCGAAAATGTCTCTCATCGGATCACCTTCAAAAGGTAAATGGTTTATCCTTGGTTGTTCCCAGCGATTGCCGTCCTGTCATCCTACGTGTTGCTCACGAAGGTCCTTTGGCTGGACATTTCTCCCACCGGAAGACCCAGATGAAGGTATGGCAAGACTTTTATTGGCCAGGGATGTGTGCAGACATCCGGGATTACTGCCGTTCCTGCGACAAGTGTCAACGTATGTCGGCTAAGGGTAGGGTACGTCCAGTACCTCTTCAACCGTTACCTGTCGTAACTGAACCCTTCTCCAGAGTTGCCATTGACTTGGTAGATCCCTTGGCTCCACCTTCTTCTGAAGGGCACCGTCACCTTGTAACTTGCATTGATTTCTTCACTGGTTTTCCTCTTAATTACTACTTCTACTGCTACTACTATTACTACTACTATTACTATTATTATTACTACTACTACTACTACTACTATTACTATTATTATTATTATTACTACTACTACTATTATTACTACTACTTCTATTATTATTATTACTACTACTGCCACTACCATCACATCCATCTCCAGTACTACTACCAAGAAGAGGTTGAGCCGATGTTGAGTCAAGAAATCATCCAACCTTCAACCTCTCCACACTGCTCTCCGGTTATCATGGTCAGGAAGTCCGACGGTACGTATCGGATGGCCATTGATTACAGGTTACTCAACTCAGTAACTATTTTCCATGCTGAACCATCCTGCAGTATTGAGACAGAGCTGCATAAGTTCGTTGGTGCTGAGTTCTTCTCAGAGCTAGATTTGAGTAAGGCATATTACCAGGTTCCATTTTCTGCCAAAGCTCGACGCTTCACTGCGTTTCCCACTCACAAGGGCCTGATGGAATTTACTCGGATGCCTTTTGGTCTTGTTACGGCCTGTGCCACTTATATTCGCTTAATGAGGATTGTGCTTGCTGGCTTGGCCAATGTTTCTTTTTATTTTGATAATATTTTTGTGTATTCATCTGATTGGCCCACTCACATCTCTGCCCTCAAGTCTGTTTTAGATAGACTACAACATAACGGTCTGACTGTCAAACTTAAAAAGTGCCGGTTTGGAGCAGAGTCCATCAACTATCTGGGATTTGTTTTGTCCCGCGACCATCTTCAACCACAAGTTGGCAAGTTGACTGCCATCACCTCCATGACTCCTCCTACCACCAAGAAGTTACTCCGGAGTTTCCTAGGTTTGATATCATTTTATAAAGCTTTCATTCCTCAGGCCTCTGAGCTTACCGGCCCCCTCTCTGACTTGTTGAAGAAGCCGGTACGGGATCCCCTCCAGTGGACTGAAGATCTGCTTGAACGGTTCAAGCTGCTGAAGCAAGCCTTGACTTCGGGACCTATTCTGCGTCTTCCGGACCCCAGCCAGACCTTCGTCCTACGTACCGATGCTTCAAACTATGGATTAGGTGCTGTACTCCTTCAGTACCATGATGATCGTCCACATCCCATCTCTTACGCCAGCCGGAAACTACTTGATCGGGAACGACGATACTCTACCATCGAGAGGGAATGCCTGGCCATCGTATTCGGCATTCATAGGTTTGACTTCTATCTTCGAGGTAAGGAATTTATCCTTGAAGTAGACCACAAGCCTCTAATATACCTTCAGAAATTCAAAGGTAAAAATGATAGAATACTACGATGGGCTTTAGGTCTTCAACCCTATAAATTTAGGGTTGTTCATGTTGCCGGGACGGACAACATTGGAGCCGACCTTCTCAGCCGGCAATAGCTTTTCTTTATTTTGTTTTCCTGCACTCCAGTCTTTTACAAGTTTTGTTTCCTGCACTCAAGTATTATAAGTTTGTTTATGTCTCCTGGTCAGCTGCAGTTCTTCGACATCAGCTGTGCAGCAGATGTTTTAGTGGGGGCATGTGTGAGGAACTGCACCTGCCTCGTCTTCCCCTAATTAGTGGTTGAACTACCACTCTCGTCTGCCGGCGCTTGTTCACCACTTTTCCCCGCCACTACCCCACCCCCTTGTCCAGGGGTATGGGGGTAGTCTAACCGAGCCAAGCTCCACGCCACCGGCTTGGAGAAGGACAGAACGCCTCAGCTCTCACACCTGATAACACCTCACCACCTGCTGCTGGTTCTCAACATTTTCGAAGGCATTTCTGGAGACTTGGGCTCCCTTCCAGTGTGCCCTTCAACTGTACCTACACCATTCGACCCTTCCTGCTGTTTGAGGAGCAATCTACGTTGCCGAGTTTTGCTGTCACGCATCTCACCCTCAAAACAGCTGTACAGGGAGTTATTTGGGTGTCATACCCCTGCTCTGGTAATTGTTTACGAGCAGTTCGTCGTTGGTGATTTATTTTGGCTTCTAGCCTATTGTTTGCTATTTGTGTGTGTGTAAATATATTCGGGGTATCATACTCCATGATTTTTCTTCCCCACAACTCTATAAAAAGATAATATTAATTGGTAGTCACCTCGGCCCTGACATACATGTATTATGTTGGACCATATAACTGATGTTTATGTAGTTGAAATTTGTGATCCTGTGGTCAATAAATTAATCTGAATCTGAATCTGCGTGTGTGTGTGTGTGTGTGTGTGTGTGTGTGTGTGTGTGTGTGTGTGTGTGTGTGTGTGTGTGTATGTGTATGTGTATGTGTGTATGTGTATGTGTATGTGTGTGTGTATGTGTGTGTGTGTGTGTATGTGTGTGTGTGTGTTTGGTTGTCACCTTTATTGTCTTCCTTATGTCCTTGACAATCATCACATTTCTCTTGCTTCTATTTTTATAATTCATTATCATTAATATTATTATTATTATTATTATTATTATTATTATTATTATTATTATTATCATTATTATATTATTATTGTTATTGTTATTGTTATTATTATTATTATTATTATTATGTTATCATTATTACTATCATCATTATTATAATCATCATCATTATATACCCATTAAGCAGACATATAACCCTCAGTGTATGTTTGTGAAGCAGCTCACTAAGCCTTTGTTTAGGAGTAGGTCTGGTCTCAGGTGTGGCCAGTTGTTGCATCGTTGCTGGGTACTGGAGGCCGTGGTGTGGATGTAGTGATCATGGAGGTATATAAGGGTGGAGTAAGCCGGGCGTCTTGGTGGGAGACATCTAGTCTAATTTCTCACAATGGACCTGCTTATGGTTCCAACTGTCTAGTTCTGCTCCTTGATCGCTAGAATATACCAGACTTCACTACAAGATAATATTTCATTGAAACCTATTATCACCATTATCATTATTGTTTTTATTATTATTATTATTATTATTATTATTATTATTATTATTATTATTATTATTATTATTATCATAATTTTCTTTGCTACATCACCGTTACCAAGCCCCATTCTCTTCTATATGTGTTTCTTTCTGATCCCCTCCTGAGCTGTCTGTCAGTGTACCAGTCTTCTTGTCTCTGTGATCTTATTTATCTTTCTTTGTCATCTGTGTATCCGTTTATGAGGTCTGTCCTGCTACCTCTTTCTCGATCCTTAATTTGTCTGTGTGTCCCTCTGTTTATCTGTCTGTCTCTCTTTAACTGTCCACCTGTCCCTTCGTCCTACTGTCTCCTTCTGCCCTTCTAGTCATGTATATAACCATCTATTTGCCTGACTCCCTCTTCCTTCTC
>JAPQNM010000002.1:18035663-18038163 GCA_029783475.1 Metacarcinus magister | reverse complement strand
CTCTCTCTCTCTCTCTCTCTCTCTCTCTCTCTCTCTCTCTCTCTCTCTCTCTCTCTCTCTCTCTCTCTCTCTCTCTCTCTCTCTCTCTCTCTCTCTCTCTCTCTCTCTCTCTCTCTCTCTCTCTCTCTCTCTCTCTCTCTCTCGAATGCCCATAGAACAAATCCCGTTGCTGTCCTCCTCCCTCCTCCCTCCTCCCTCTTCCCTCCCCATCTTGCCTCTCCTTCATCCTCCCCCTCCTCTTTTCTCCTTCCCCTCTTCTCTCCTCCATTCGTCCCTTTGAGCCAGAGAAGGGAAGGCTGGTCAGAAGGTGAGGGGAAGAAGGGGTGAGGGGAAAGAGAGACAAGAAAACAGGGAAACAGGGGAACAGGGAAACAGGAGCAGAAACACAGAATGGCAGGGGTGACAGGGGTGTGAGGAGGAAAACAGGGATGGCAGGATACAGTAGAAAGGGAGAGGGAGATAATTGTTGGAAGGGAGTAAGGAGGCAGGGTAGAGGAGTGTTGGCAGGGGTATTACAGGATTTTGAGAGGTAGAGGGGGAACACAGAGGTGGCAGGGTACAGTACAAAGTGACAGGGAGGCATAGAGAGGCAAGGTGTTGGAAGGGAGCAAGGAGGCAGGGTAGAGGAGTGTTGGCAGGGGTGTTACAATGGTGTGGGGGGTAAAGGAGTGTTGGCAGGGGTGTTACATCCCTACCTTCCCTGTCTCATTTCCAAACTTTGCTCACCTTACTCTACCTCCCCTATCTAGTGGCTAGCGGTCGGGCATACCAGCTCAGGGTCCCGCGTTCGAGCCTCGGCACGGGCTGGCCACTTTTCTTCGTTACTACCGCCGAGTGGCCTAAGATCACCCACATGCTGCCATAACACCATCCTCGCCGGGACTGCAACGTTATATGCGCGAGGAGCTTCCGCTGGCAGCATGAGCCTATCAATAAGAAGAAACAAGGCGTCACTTAAAAAATCTAACCCGCGCTACTAACGGGCGGAGGCCAACCATCTAAGGTCTCCCTGAAGCCTACCGGCGCCATGGGTAAAAGATAAAAAAAAAAAAAAAAAACCATATTACATTCAGTCTGAGCCACTGCATGGCCACTACTGCAATAATACATGTTACTGAGGGTGAAAGCTAATATTCTCTTTTCTTTCTTCCTAAATAGTTTCTAACAAGCATTTTGAATGGTCTGGTGACCTATCCATCACAATTTCTATTCGAGCTAAGCCATGCTATACGCTATGTCTTCACCCACGTGGTCGCTTATTTAAGAAAAACGAAATAATCACATAGTGAGTTATCACACTTACAGTTGGTGTATTGGATAGTTTAACATCTTCACTTTGATTTGTAACTATTGTGTGAGTGTTGTCATGGGAGACTGGTGTTCTGCAAACGGGGAAATATTATTAACGTGGTTCTTCCCGGAGACGGGGAGGGAGGAGAAGGAGGTATATTTAACACGTATATTACTTATCTCCTAGTCATATATCACTTGTTTCACTAACTAATTATCATAGCCTCTTCTTTACGGCCCTGGCCAATACTTTAAATGAACCCTGAAGTTAACAGAAGTACCATATTCTCATCTGCAAACGGGAATATATTATTAACGTGGTCCTTCCCGGCAAAGTATATATACTTTAATAACAATCATACTATCATACCATTCACTTTTGGGCACTGGGCACTGGGCAGGGGAGTGGCGGTTGTGTTGGCGGAACATCATAACAACTGACGATTGTGATGCGCGATATTGTCTACCTAGCTTCTCTTCACTCTTATATTCTATCTGCCAAGCTTCCTTAAAAAACATAATTACTTTAAAGATCAACTGAGTGAGAAAAAATAGTGACTTACCGTATAATTTATTGTCTTGCTCTTCACAGCACCATGATGATGATGATGATGATGGATATTCTCTTCTCATAATCTCTTCTCTACAGGGATGTCTATAACCGAACCAAATCACATTTGTGCCAAATGTTTCTTTTACCTTCATTAGTTTTCAACTCATTACCTTGCGCTGAAAGTTATATAAGCTGCACGTAACACGAAAAAGAAGCAATATCTGGCAATAGTTTAGAGTGGTAATGCCACTACTTATAAGATATTGTCATGTTCATTAATGTATCTGTAAGGAATCAGTGTTGTATTCCAAATGTTTCACCAAGAGTAAATTTTTAAATATCACAAACAAAATATAAGTAATCTAAACCATTTACAGTCGAAATGTATTCTGAAATACAATAGTTTTTCTGTATATCACATTATTATAATTAAATACTGTTTGATTATAATAAGATGTCCTGGTGGTTCGTCACATCCTTTTTCTAGATTGTAAACATTTAGCAACGAATTTTTTGAAGAGATAAGGACATTAAAAGGAAAATGCTTATCGCGTACAACGGTCTGAACTGTATTTTCAATTACAGTGATTTATCTGTTGGTATATACAGATAAAAGTCTGTAAAAAAACATATTTTTTTTACAGTGTACAGAATACT
>JAPQNM010000002.1:18020663-18028163 GCA_029783475.1 Metacarcinus magister | reverse complement strand
AAACTAAGTGTATTTGTATATATGAATGTGTGTGTATATGGGTGTGCATATGTGTGTGTGTGTGTGTGTGTGTGTGTGTGTGTGTGTGTGTGTGTGTGTGTGTGTGTGTGTCTCTCTCTCTCTCTCTCTCTCTCTCTCTCTCTCTCTCTCTCTCTCTCTCTCTCTCTCTCTCTCTCTCTCTCTCTCTCTCTCTCTCTCTCTCTCTCTCTCTCTCTCTCTCTCTCTCTCTCTCTCTCTCTCTGTGTGTGTGTGTGTGTGTCTCTCTGTGTGTGTGTCTGTATGTGTGTGAATGTGTGTGAATATGTGTGTGAATGTGTGTGAATATGTGTGAATATGTGTGAATATGTGTGTGTGTGTGTGTGTGTGTGTGTGTGTGTGTGTGTGTGTGTGTGTGTGTGTGTGTGTGTGTGTGTGTGTGTGTGTGTGTGTGTGTGTGCGTGTCGTGTGTGTGTTGTCGGGCTAACAACAGAGCCCGTCGGAGAAAACATATGAATCGCTGATGTCGTGTGGTGGTGGCGGACTCTGGTCAATCTACGCCAACACAGTATGAGCAGATGTTCGTATTATTAGCAGAATTTCTGGAGTGTGTGTGTGTGTGGCCGCAGTGCCCCCAATTTAGGAGACACACAGACGCAACACAACACACACCCACTGGGATCTGGGCGCGGATCCATGTGTGTGTGTGTCATTCAACGTGGTTAACATGGCGGCCATGCTCTGCCATCAGCATAATATCTGTTTTAACCATTATATACAAACAATGAGAGGTCCTGTGGTGTATTATGGTTAGCATGCTCAGCTCACACCCGAGAGGTTCAGGGTTCGAATCTCTTTGGTCGGGCGGAGACAATTTGCTTTTTTCTTTGTTCACGATGTAGCCCCTGTTCATCTAGCAAAATATTAAGTACGGAACATAAGCTGGGAACCTTAACCTTGCACTCCCGACAAGAGGTGAAGGCTGAGAATCCCTTCTGTATGTGGGAGTGTGTAGATGTGTACGCGGCGGGGCTGGCGTCGAAGGTTGGGGGAGGCGACGCGCCCCTCGGCGTATGCCCCAATAGATTGATTGATTGATTGAAATGTATGATGGAGTTTCATGAGGCTGCGATGCATAACTTTACCATCAAGTAGTTAATATACCAACAAACATACAAAACAAACAAACAAATAAGCAAATAAACACGAATGAAAACATAACCTTGCACTCAACTTAGTTGGCGGAGGAAATAATGATAATGGTAATGATGGTAATGAAAATTGAAAAATAATTTCATACATTATGAATCAACGAATATGAATTTTTTTCCCTTACTATTACCACACGTTGTTCTTTGCGTAATAACTATGATACGCCTTTTGTGTGGCAGTGCGGGTCAACCTGGTGCAGGTGAGGGCACGCCCTGCCCAGCCACGCCCCGCACAACCTTCTGCACCTGGCTCAAAACACCTCGGTTACTACTTACTTCATTACCGCGACACAAGTGCGCAAGCTATGCAGTGGTTCACGATAGGCCTGTTGTGGTGAAGCTGTGGAAAGGAGAGCAGTTTTGACAGGAGTGTGTGTGGGTCTGACACCTCTCCCCTTGGCCCTCCTTCCCAATGCCCCTTACCCATGCCGCGAGTCATATATATGAGAAACAAATTCGCACATTCATCACTGTTCACACATCAAAATATCAAGAAATTTAGCAACTCAACACAAGTATTTGACATCATATTTACTCACCCTAAAGCCATATTCCTCTTGGGAACCATACGTATTCTACTTAGTTGGTCGTGTTCTCGTGTTTTCCTTGTCCAGAAGCTGAGTGGTGGCCCGGTGTTGGATGTTCAGGTTATGTTACGTTGTGTTAATTAATGTACAATGTAACCCAATATTTTCATGTACTTGAGACATAAACTGGTAATGAAAGTCTGCTGATATACTCACTTCCACACACACACACACACACACACACACACACACACACACACACACACACACACACACACACACACACACACACACCACACACACACACACACACACACACACACACACACACACACACACACACACACACACACACACACACACACACACACACACACACACACACACACACACACACACACACACACACACCACACACACACACACACACACACACACACACACACACACACACACACACACACACACACACACACCACACACACACACACACACACACACACACACACACACACACACACACACACACACACACACACACACACACACACACACACACACACACACACACACACACACACACACACACACACACACACACACACACACACACACACACACACCACACACACACACACACACACACACACACACACACACACACACACACACACACACACACACACACACACACACACACACACACACACACACACACACACACACACACACACACACACACACACACACACACACACACACACACACACACACACACTCCCCCTCTCTCTCTCTCTCCTCTCTCTCTCTCTCTCTCTCTCTCTCTCTCTCTCCTCTCTCTCTCTCTCTCTCTCTCTCTCTCTCTCTCTCTCTCTCTCTCTCTCTCTCTCTCTCTCTCTCTCTCTCTCTCTCTCTCTCTCTCTCTCTCTCTCTCTCTCTCTCTCTCTCTCTCTCTCTCTCTCTCTCTCTCTCTCTCTGTGATATATATATATATATATATATATATATATATATATATATATATATATATATATATATCTCACAAATACACATACAAACACACAAACAAACAAACACACACACACACACACACACACACACACACACACACACACACACACACACACACACACACACACACACACACACACACACACACACACACTAGTAACAGCAACAGCAGCAGCAGCAGCAGCAGCAGGAGTCTGGCCTCGTCGCCACCGGCCACAGGCTGATGATTGATTCCGCGACACGGGCACTGAGAGCGGGAGTCGTGCCTGCCTCCCTGTGGAGGGAGACGACGTGAATGCTAGATGTGAAAATGTGAAAGAAGTACCACGGAATGCTTTTATCACGTTCACTCTTTATAATTCCTGAAGGTTATACGCGAAGCTCCTCGGATCAAAGGACTCTTGCATATGAGGAGCCAGGATCTCAAACAAGGCCACTCGGCTCCACGGAGCCTCGGAAACAAAGTAATCAGAAAAGTTGAAAAGGAAATAACTCTGAAAAAAAGCTTCATTACGCCTGCAGGGACAACATCAGCCTAAACAGCACAGAGGAAGTGAACAGTCTTTGTAATTAATATAACGTTGTACCAGTAGATTATATGTAGCATATTGTGAACAACATTCCAACAATAATGTGATGGAACTTAGCATTTGGTGCCTGCTCTTTGCGTCATTAATTAGCATTAATTTAAATGCTGACTCTCTCAAGTAATGCGGCAACACATCTATATAAAATAACTTTTCCGACATAGGTATAGGCTTTATATACATAGGTAAAGTCAGGCTGTCTCAAGGAAAGCAAGAGTTCTGGATGTGTATGCTGGTGTATGTATATTTGAATGATTGATAGTCCTGTTCTCACACCTTACTTGCACGGCACTGACCACTGACTTGGCTAACCAGTTCATGCACACTTCAAGCTCACTCCAAATATCTGTTGTCATATTCTCGTTGTCCCGTCGTTGCACCTTCATAAGCTGCAGGTCATATGGTGACTGCATAAACTTGGTGGAAACCGATCTGTGCCTATGATGGCCAGCAGCTACACCATTGCTCAGTCTGATTGCTCACCTCTCGTGTATCCTCCAGAGACATAGTTTCCACCAGAAACCAAACGTTCTCTGCCGCTCAGTTTCAATTTATAACAACATATATTTGGTTTATAGTTTGGAATAATTTGTAACAATTAATGATTGCATTTGTCATCTCACTCCTCTTCCTAGACTGGTTCTGCCACAACATTCCTTCACTGTCTCTTCTGTCGATTTTCTCCCAAAATCGTCAAGCTAGTGAACTACAGTATCACTGCTGAGAAAGCCATCTAGATGTCATTCCATGGTTGGCAGACGTCCATGCCTCTCAAAGGGAACGTCTGGGTTTTCATCTCTGAAATTCCCCAGCCAACTCCCATTCCGGTCAGCGGTCCTTTGACGAACACGTCTGATCGTTGACTAAAGTAGTCATGGCACGGCGCCGCACAAACCTGTCTCCACCTACTGGGCCACCGTTGCTACTGTCCTCTCCATCTCTACAGTATTCAGACACGACAGCAATTTCCTGGTAAGAGACCACCTCCTCTTTCACCTTCAGCCTAGAAAGCTAACAAGAAATAGAATCCAACACTCTAAAATTACCACTGGTTATTAACAAAACTGGTGATAAAGTAAATATACTACAACCTCGATTTGCTATATGTTTGAGACTTTCCTTCCAAGTCTACGGATGCCTAGAATCCATCGTGTCGGTCACATGTGTAATACTTATATACAGTCGAATGGAGAGCAGGAAAAAAGGTAATTAACTATTGCACATAAAATAGATTATACGACACACACACACACACACACACACACACACACACACACACACACACACACACACACACACACACACACACACACACACACACACACACACACACACACTAAGAGATGTCACGGACTCCTATTGAGCATTTTAAAAAGTATTCTACCCTTTACAAAAAATCTACACCTCCTCCTCCTCCTCCTCCTCCTCCTCCTCCTCCTCCTCCTCCTCCTCCTCCTCCTCCTCCTCCTCCTCCTCCTCCTCCTCCTCCTCCTCCTCCTCCTCCTCCTCCTCCTCCTCCTCCTCCTCCTCCTCCTCCGCCTGTTACCCTACACCCCTTATATCACAGCTTCCGTCTGTTGTTGCTACAGGTGTCAAGCCCACACGTCCGTCGAGGCCCCCACAGGACGCTCCCTCTTTAATCACGACACCACCTTCACCAGTCAACCCCACACCATCACCACCACCACTACCACCACCACCACCACCACCACCACCACCACCACCACCACCACCACCACCACCACCACCACCACCACCACCTCCACCACCTTACTTAACATCACCAGAAAAATCACATGCCCGACCCTCCTCGCTCGCGTGAAATGTTAATATTATAAGTATTGATGTTGTAATCCACTGTTAGTTGTGTTTTTATCCTGTTAGTACTCACTGTAGACGTACTTTATATTAGGAACAAATACACACACACACACACACACACACACACACACACACACACACACACACACACACACACACACACACACACACACACACACACACACACACACACACACACCAAGGACCGTGGTGAATATCGTTTTCCAGATATTAATAGTGAGAGGAAACGAGTTGACAGGTGTCCGTAGGTCGGTGCGGAGAGAGAGAGAGAGAGAGAGAGAGAGAGAGAGAGAGAGAGAGAGAGAGAGAGAGAGAGAGAGAGAGAGAGAGAGAGAGAGAGAGACGAACATTCATAGACCGATCGACTGACAGATACAGACATACTCCTCCTCCCTCCTCATACTCCTCCTCCTCCTCCTCCTCCTCCTCCTCCTCCTCCTCCTCCTCTTCCTCTTCCTCTTCCTCTTCCTCCTCCTCCTCTTCCTCGTGCACAGTCTCACTGTCGGCTTTTCTCATAATCTGCCAGTGCCGTGTTGAATGTCGTACAATATTGACATTGCGAAGTGGGGAAAAAGGCTGCAGAGGACAGTCGTGTATATCATACTCTCTGAGGCAACGAGGTGATGCTGAGTGGCAGGCACGACTGAGGGGTTTATTGGGTGGGCATATGTGTGGAGGGTCTGGCGTGGGCTGAAGGGAAGTGAGGGAAGGAGAGGGAACCATAGGAGACGTTAAAGGGAAGATATATGGTCAGGTGGCTGAAAAGGGAGTATGTGATTAGAGTAAATTCACTGTCTTTTCTAGCATGACTAAACGCAAGTGAGTTAACAGGAACGGATAAGTGCTCTTGGTTGCGGGGCGATGAGGTGAAGCGAATAAGGAGCGTGAGAGGAGAAGTGGAGGACAGTAGAGTGGGTGAGAACAGAGTATCGAGAAAGTAGCAGAGTGAAGGTAAACGAGAAACGGTTTGGGGTTAGGGATGAGGGTGAGGGGAACTTTGATTTGCGGGTAAGGACTCATAGGCCGGTGAGGGTGTGAGGCGTATTAGTTGGAGTAGGAAGAGGGGAGGATGCTGAGGGCTAAAAATAATGGTAGGGGATGAGGGTTGACTGAGGTGTGTGTGTGTGTGTGTGTGTGTCTGTGTGTGTGTGTGTGTAGAAGAGGAGGCAAAAAAAGGGTATTAGAAGGATGAGGAGCAGGAGGAGGAGGAGGAGGAGGAGGACTGGAACACGAGAGAGGATGGAGCTCAGATGAAGAGGATAGAGTAAGGTATAAGCTCCGACACTTCAGAAGAATGGACCCTCGCTAGCTAGCAACGAGTACCCAAAAAAAAAGGAGAGAGAGAAGAAAAAAAAGTGAAAACAATCAAATGGACAAAGTTGGGTTCGTGTTTGGCGCAGCGACGGACAAGCTTTTGACTACCAATACGGCTGCCCAGAGGTACACAATTTTTACTCACCTTTGAAATATAACAATCCTGACTTGAATAAACCGGAGCTGAATGCGTGGAATCCTATCAGCGGAGTCTCTCTTCACCTTACCCCTCAACCATTGTTCTCTCAAATTGGTGTAATGAAAACAAAAGTGAATAGAGATACTCGTTCATATATTCTCTTTTGCATGGATGGATAGCAACGGATAAATGCTGCCGGCCACCACTACCACTATAGTTGGACGTGTTCTCACTCTCCTCCTCCCACTGAAAATCTACCCTCATCACCATTCCTCACAAATATTTAAACGCAGGAACAACACGTACTGTAAAAAAAAAAAAAATGGACTGAATCTGGAGCTTTAATGATGCTGTTCTTTGTCTTCCACTCACAGGTAAAGGAAGAGTGCCTTGGCGAGTGTATATTTAACAGACCTGAGTTGTATGTATTTTTCTGCAGTACTAAACGGATGGCGGATGCAAGGTGGAGGGTGGTGGAGGGAGGATCGATGTCTGGCTGTGTGGATGAGTAGGTTGGTGGCAGGAGATTTTGGATGTGAGCGGATGACAGTACCGTGAATAAGGCAAGGATTGGGTGGGTGGGTGGTTGGGTGGGTGGGTGGGTGGGTGGGTGGATGGGTGGGTGGGTGGGTGGGTGGGTGGGTGGGTGGGTGGGTGGATGGGTGGGTGGGTGGATGGGTGGGTGGATGGATGGGTGGGTGGGTGAGTGGGTGGGTGGGTGGGTGGGTGGGTGGGTGTGCGGTAAAGAATCAGGTGCTGGTAAGGGATGTCCTTTGTAATCCTCTTTCTTGTCCTCTTCCTCGTTCTTGTTTGCATGTTTTATCATCGTGTTTTTCACTGGCACTTTTTTCTTCTTTTCGTTCTTCTTATCCCGCAACTTGTCCTCTTACTGG
>JAPQNM010000002.1:17998163-18018163 GCA_029783475.1 Metacarcinus magister | reverse complement strand
GAGGGGAAAACATCTTTTTTACTTATTTTTTTCTCGTAGATACAGGATCCTGATGTGTGAGGAAGGGCGAGGATGAGGATGAGGATGAGGACGAGGATGAGGTTGAGGTGTAAGAGGAGGAGGATTAAGATGAGAATGAAGATTGGGATGAAGAAGAAAAGGAGGAGGAGGAGGAGGAGGAGGAGGAGGAGGAGGAGGAGGAGGAGGAAAATAGCTGGTTTTCAGAAAAGCGGGAAGACAGATCAGTTTAAGAGGAGTCAAGCTGCAGGATGTGGGAGAAGGAGGGACTTATGTGGCAGGTGAGATCAGGTTGCTGGAGGTACAGAAATAAAAATCCCAGAAGGTAGGATGTGTGGGAGGAGAGGGAGTAAACAGGTTGTGTCAGGGTGTTGGCAGGGGATGAGACTAACGAGGAGGGTGGTAGGAAAGGAGTAGAGTGAAGAGGCAGGGCAGGGCAGGGCAGGGAGGGGCAGGGTAGGGTGTGCAGGGGATGGAAGCGGAGTAGGAATACGGTTTTAAATTGACGTTCCTCTATTTTCATTCTTTCTGTTTCTTTACCTTTCATTTTTTTTTTTTTCCCGGCCTTCGTTTGTTTGTTGGGTTTTTGTATTTCACCGTCTGTTTGTTTGTGTGTGTGTGTGTGTTTGTTTTTGTGTTTTTGTTCGGGTGTGTGTGTGGGTGTGTGTGTGTGTGTGTGTGTGTGTGTGTGTGTGTGTGTGTGTGTCTGTGTCTGTGTCTGTGTGTGTGTGTGTGTGTGTGTGTGTGTGTGTGTGTGTGTGTGTGTGCGTGTGTCTGTTTATCTGTCTGTTTGTTCATAGGTCTGTCTGTCTGTGTCTGTCTGTTTGTCTTCTCACTCACCCACACACACCCACACACACACTGAGAGCCATGCAAGGGACAAGCAAGTAAGGGGAACACCTCACCTCAACACGATTGCTGAATGTCCCCACAACACCAAGACTGAGGTGGAACTTGGAGGGTATTTTTGTTGTTGTGAGAGAAGCAGGACGTGAGAGGACTTATTGCCAGGGCTGTGAGGCGTGATAGGTGCTTCCTGTGCCGGCTCACTCCTCACTCGTACAAGTTGTCAGAGTTAGTGCGGGTAGGAGAAGTTTTTTTTTTTATTGCTCAAGCTTACTGCGTCGCAATTATTCTACCTGGCCTGCTTTCCCGCCTGTGTCTCTCTCTCTCTCTTTGCTTCCCTGCTTGATTGCCTGTGTACTTGCCTGCCCACTTGCCTTATTTCTGCTTGTGTTTCCTAAGCGACATAGTTACTTCAGCTCCCACCAGTCTGCCTGCCTGCCTGTCTGCCTGCTTGCCTGCCTGCCTGCCTGCCTGACGCCCCACACAAGGGATTATTGTAGTCTTTCCCTTCGCAAACCTTCGTGAGGGATCATTGCTGCAGGTTTAGTGGTGAGGGCTGTTTGGAGGGAAGCATTTTCTAGATTTATTTGTTATTTTATTATTACCATCATTATTATTATTATTACTATTATTATTATTATTATTATTATTATTATTATTATTATTATTATTATTATTATTATTATTATTATTATTATTATTATTATTATTATTATTATTATTATTATCATTATAGTATTTGCATCAGCATTAGCATCACTAATATGATTATCAGCTCCAATGAATTTTCTTTCATCCCACATTAGTACACGATTTCTTGCAATTGAGTTTCAGGTTGAGAGAGAGAGAGAGAGAGAGAGAGAGAGAGAGAGAGAGAGAGAGAGAGAGAGAGAGAGAGAGAGAGAGAGAGAGAGAGAGAGAGAGAGAGAGAGAGAGAGAGAGAGAGAGAGAGAGAGAGAACCCCTCCTAGACAACTTTCACCCCATGGCAGAGACAACTGATACACAGGGTATAACGCCGACTCTTTATCTATTGAACTTTTACCGTAATAGAGTCTAGCCTCACACCCATGATCGTAACCATAGTGACTCCGCCCACGTTACTATGACAAGAGCCTAACGCGTAAACACTTGCTCACACCTGCCTCACATTTACCTGGAAGTAATTACACGCACCGAATTATCCATTACGTCACCGTCTTTATCACCTCCACAGCCATTATCAGCACCACTATCAACACCATAGTTTGTATCTACACTGCAGTCACCACGCACCACCACCACCACCACCACCACCACCTCCACCCATGTTACCACCGCCCTTCCCCTCCTCCTCCTCCTCCTCCTCCTCCTCCTCCTCCTGCTTCACAATGGTCGTGATTGGAGTGAGGAAAGCAAAAAAGAAGAGCGCCAGAAAGTCATAACCTGATTGAACATTTTGGAAATTTTTCACGTGGATGTATTTTTCCTTTGTGTGTGAACGGCGCGTTTATTCTCGTATATTTATTCCTCTTTCATGATGCCCTTTCAATCGGTTTCTTTGTCGCGCAAGCAATGGCATGGAAATGGATTGGCGCTAATATTAATCTGGATACCCCTAGCTTTGTGTCCTTTTATCTATCTTATCCGTCTATCTATCTATATCTATCTATCTATGTATCTATTTATCTATTAAGCTTTTGTTATGTGTTTGTCCGTCTATTAATTGTTTTCCTTCATTCTTTTCCACGGGTTGAATATGTTTCTGTCGTGTCTTTGTCTATTTATCTATACTCCTATACATTTGTCATTTTGTCTGTGTTTGTCTGTCTGTTTGCCTGTATGTCTGTCTTCTCTCTCTCTCTCTCTCTCTCTCTCTCTCTCTCTCTCTCTCTCTCTCTCTCTCTCTCTCTCTCTCTCTCTCTCTCTCTCTCTCTCTCTCTCTCTCTCTCTCTCTCTCTCTCTCTCTCTCTCTCTCTCTCTCTCTTTTCACATACAACCACCACCACCATCCTAGCCTGTTCCCCTTCATACAATATCCTTTATGATGTGTCTCGCACCCTGGCGGGGCAACACGGCCTCTGGAACACAATACATTCATGTTTGCTACTACAAACGATATCTGCAAGCGCCGGTAAGGGGTTATAGAAGCCGGTGACATTCATGGCCTAGAGAAAAAGCTATATTGTGATGACGTTTACTGGAGTGGTGGCCGCCAGGCATCATACCTTACCACCTGCGTACAGAACCTGGCGTGGGATGGCGGGGCGGAGCGGAGTGGGGAGGCTTGGAAGGGGAGAATTTTTAGAGGCTGTATCTCCGGAGCCTTTTGAGCTCTAAACACGATTTTTTCACTGGAAATGGAGAACGAGTAGTGCTTTTACTTTTTTTCAGAAAGTGAATGTCATGAAACGAATCGTCTGGAACATCCCAAACTACAGGTTTACGCAAGTGTTGCCAGACACTTGCATGAAGTAGATTTCCTCACGAGCGACGGGTCTCCGAGGGTTTACATTCCTCCTTTAGTACTTTACTTGCTCTAGATACTTCGGAGAAAAGCTGATGAAAGTTTGGTCGTCTACGTCTTTTATTATATTTCCTTATGTAATACCAAGTGAAGGCTGTAGACGCAGGAAATATTATTTGTTTCGTTGTGTTGAAAAATTCTAAATGACTTGAGCTATTAAGACTTTACTTGTGTGAAGTTTGGCTGGTTTTAATGATACCCTATTGGAATGTTTTATTGCTATCGTCTTTTTGTTAGTGCTTTCAATATCTTTATTTTGTCAAGGCTGTCCATTCAGTAGAGTGCACGACTACTCCAAGATTCAGGGGTTCGGACTCGTTATTGCAATATTCTGTTACCGTCAGGAATGTCCTTGTGTATTGCAGGCCCATCTCTGTCTTTCTATCTCTATTTTACTCTCCCAAAAATGGTTGGAGGTCCAGAAACTATCTTCTTTGTGTACGTTTTAGTGACGCAAAATGTATTAGTAAGCCAGAGGTGTGTGGCGAGTTATTATTTTGAAACACTTGGAATTGTTGTCGAGTGTGTTGATACCTTAAACAAACATGAGCTCAGTAATGGACAAACTTCGTTGCGGTATCTCTCAAAGTCGGTGGGTTGGTGTAACAGTTATGTAAGAGAGTCCTGTGGATGTTGTGTGTGTCCATGATAGTCTCCTCTTGACCGGCCATTTCGAGGAATAAACCTCATTTGAAACCACTCGAGGACGGAGGCAGCCTTAGTTGGAGGCCTTGGTGCGCAGGTGATGGCATTGGATTACTGTTGTCCACCAAGCTATTGATACCTTCTAGTGCAGCCTACGTGTGTTGTATGTGTCTCCTTGTTATCACCTGTAATTGTCTTGTTCATCATTGTCCTATTCTCGATGTCATCTCCTAATCAAGTGTGAGTTTGTGTATCTTATATGCTATTTCCTTCTCCTCCTTCGCCTCCTCCGCTTCCTCCTCCTCTTCTTCCTCTTTTAAATCCTCTTTTTACACCGGCGGATCTCCTGATGTCTAGTTTTTGTTATGTATATGTATTCCTATGTATTCTCCTTTCTCTTTTTCTCTTCCTAATGTTTCTCCTCCTTTCTTTTTCTTCTTCTTCTTCTTCTGCTGCTTCTTCTTCTTCTTCTTCTTCTTCTTCTTCTTCTTCTTCTTCTTCTTCTTTTCCTTCTTCTTGTTCTTGTTCTTCTTTTTCTTAGCTTTAGTAGTAGCAGTAGTTGTTGTTTTAATGAGTATAGTGATAGTAGCAGTATTTGCAATTATTCTATTAATTTATTTGGACATCAATTTTTATTTGTTTATTAATTAATTCATTAATTAACTCATTCCTGTATTCACCTTTTTCTTTGTTTATGCTTCTGCTGCTTCTTCTTCTTCTTCTTCTTCTTCTTTTTCTTTTTCTTTTTTTTCTTCTTCTTCTTCTTCTTCTTCACAGTAGTAGTAGCAGTAGTTATTGTTTTAGTGATAATAATGATAGTAGTAGTAATTGCAATTATTCTATTAATTCATTTGTATATCAGTTTTAATTTGTTTATTAATTTATTTATTAATTAACTTATTCCTGCATTCATTAACTTAATTATTCATTTCATTGCAGTTTCTTCGCCATTAGCACCAGCCATGTTTGTTACACTTAGATCTGTTATAATTTGTATTCAGTCGTGCCTTCATACTTACACTAATTCATGTAACATTCTTCTGTCACTCCTTAACCCCCAAGGCTGCCTCACCACTGCACCAGGTAAGAGAACACGTTAACACACCCATTGTATACTCTCCAGTCTCATTCAGATTTCAGTAATTTTACGGAGTCACGAAGATCACCAAGATCACCACCACCACCACCACCACCACCACCCCCACCACCCCCACCCCCACCACCACCCCCACCACCACCACCACCACCACCACCACCACCACCACCACCACCACCACCACCACCACCACCACCACCACCTTCCGGCACCTGGTCGAGGAGAGGCCCCACGCGTTGCGAAATATTATAATGAGAAGCTACAAAACTGTCACGTAAATGACCACCATTTTCTTACTGAATACGTTTTCACATAAAGTGGTAATGTCCGTCATTACAATTTGAATAACTAATAATATCGGGTAATTTGGTTATAGTTTCGGCAAATAATTAATATTGTCTATTTTCTCATTAAGTTGTGCAAACACAGTTTCAATATGTAATAATTTATCAAGACAGCTGATAACATTGTTTAATTTACTCAAATACTTTATTAATATATTTTGTGGTAATTAAGCGAAGGCAGCGGCAACACGCGTAGACAAGTTGCCAGACCCAGGCAGCACAACGCGTGTGTGCCTACTTCAAGGCATTTAAACCAACCACCGGGTCATTAACCCCAAGGTGACCTCGTTAAGACTGGGATGTGACACACATACCATATTGCTGCATCTCCAAGGAAGTGGTTAATCATTTATATATATATATATATATATATATATATATATATATATATATATATATATATATATATATATATGTACGTATATATAATATTGATGATGATGATAATGCTCGTGGTGTTGATAATTATGTCAACTCGAACTTTATTGTTGATAAAAAGAAAAAAGAAAAACTGGATGATTATTACGACGTTTTTACAGTTGCTCAGTTTTATTTAGTGTTGTGTTTGAATAAACAAATGTTAATGCAACAAATATTACATCACATTAGTGTTGCAAGATACACAAATATTAAATAGCAAACCTTTTATGTCATAGTTGATAAATAATATTTTTGTTTTGTTTATAGTGATGATCGTTGCTCTAATTATTTACGCAAAACATATGTTCATTAAATCTTTCCACATTCAGCATTATCATAGTTGTTTCATAAAGAAACTCTGCAACGTTTGCAACATTGGCAGACTGATAAGGGAAACAAAAAAAGACTTGTAGCTGCACGTGATGAGGCCCTGAATTTGTATTGAATGATGTGTGCAACGGCTACCTCAATACACATATTTCCTGCACGTGTGGTACATAATCCATCATTAAGAATGTTTTTCACGCATGAAGTAAAATGTTACGAGGAATCTTTGCCCGATAAGTGTTGGGTCTGTCCCAAGCTTTTAAGTACTGCTACCGAGTTTATACTCGCATAACAATTGAATATTCGAACTACATCTGATGATAAACACACACACACACACACACAAAGAAAAACCAAACAAACAAACAAACATAGGGTTTGGACTTACCTTTGGTAAAACAAAAATGTAATCATGAACTGTATTACTGTTGTATCAGTGCATTTTGCGAAATAATCATGATGCGTTATTTTTCCTTACTATAATGTGATTATTTTATTACAACACTAAGATGATTTCAATATTTTGAAATTCCATAAATATTATAAATTTTTTAAGGCTTATTTATGTGAATGCTGATTTTTAGTTGATTTCAAGAAATATTCAAAGTTTTATTTATTATTTTTAACCTTACCTCTGCTATCAACTGCTTATATTATGTCTATTCCTTATGTTCTTTCATATGTTGAACAATGATGTATCTGATTACTGTATAGAAAGGCTAATTCTGCATAAATTGGTTTTTTTTTTATAACCTAACAGATTGGACATTGATTAGTGAGTGCATTCTATTGGTGTTCATGCATTGTTTCTCCCCTACTGGTGTTGCACAGCTGTAACTGTTTAAAACTTGGTCAAATATGGATATGAAATAGTATCTTAATTCCTAAGGAAGCTGTCAATAATAAATAAAAACAAATAATCGAGCAAGTATCACCATATAAACCATGAACACAGAGTGAACGACATACACTTTTGCCTTTGGTTGATTAGCCAGCAACGATGCCATGTTCCAGGAGTGTACCTAACTGAACAAGCACGTGGATATGTATATTGTGCACTGTGTCATCATGGATGTGCAATATTCGCTTCGTTTATTTGTTTATGTTTGATGCTAATCACTTCTTTGGATTAAGATATTAATAATAATAAAGTTACGGATATGCAACACCAAAGGAGATGGATAATGCATTACATCCACTCGAACGATCAGCCCATTCAACGACCAATCAGCAAGGCTATTATAAGATTCGGTTAGGCTTCAGGTGCAAGCATATGTTGGCAGACTATAGTAGTATCTAAGATAATGTCCTATTGTTTCTTAAATCCAAGCCCCTTTACGTACATACACACATGCACACTGCTTTTCGAAACAGGATGACAAGGAGAATCCTAAACATGAGCTGTGGTTTACTGTCACGTGAATATATAGGGCAGGAAGGACACTGTACAGGAAGAATCGATCACGGAAGATGTGGTGGTTCTCCTTTAGACTGTTGCATACAGAAGGGAGTGTGACATTCTTGGTCTCGTCTTGGGCACATTCACCTAAACGAATAATGAAAGACTAACATTATATTTACTGGAAGGAAATTATGAAAGAACATATTATTTTTGTATAAATGTTTCTATAATTAGATAAACTTTCATGCAGCATAATATTACATTATTATCATTATTGTTATTAGTATTATTGTTGTAAATTTCCTCTTTCAAAAAAACATTACGCAAATTGAATGGATCAAAAAAGGCAATAATTATTCAAGACGCTCGCATTCTTGCATCCTTCGCTTAATTATAATCCAGTGACCTAAATCTTCATTCATAATTTACCTTAGCGAATTAATTAATTTTCTTTTTGCTCGCTGCGCTTTTTTTCAAGATTTTCAATATTCTTTATATAACTCGGGGACAAAATTTGCGTGCTGCGTATGGCTGAGAATCACCTTGAGAACTACCCGACGACATGGTTACTGGGTCTGCCTGGACTCACGAATTGTTGCACTGAAAAAAATTTGCAGCAAGTATTTCTTACTCATACCTGGTAACCTTAAACATGTAATACTTGTTGTAATAATGAAAATTATAGACAGTAATGCCCAAAAATACACCTTTTTTTTCTACGAACTCAAGGTGGTATCCACGAGCACAGAAAAGAAATTTAAATAAAAAAAATCAGCTTACAAAAACATAAAAGACAGTAAAGAGCTCTTCTGTGTATTACTTATTTCTTCTCTTGGCGAAAGGAAATGTTCTCTATTTTCTTATTTACGAAAGGAATAGAAAATACAGACACGTGTTTTGGAAAATACCCATATATCAGAAGAAAGATTCTAAATAATGTTCATAGATAGATACCACTATTATTGTTAATACTAATGCAACAACAACTACTACCACCATCACTACTATTGCTGCTGCTGTTCTTGTTGCTGTTGTTGTTGTTGCTGCTGCTGCTGCTACTGCTGCTGCTGCTGCTGCTGCTGCTGCTGCTGCTGCTGCTGCTGCTGCTGCTGCTGCTGCTGCTGCTGTTGCTGCTGCTGCTTGTTGCTGTTTCTGCTGCTGCTGTTTGCTGCTGTTTGCTGCTGCTGTTCCTGTTGCTGCTGTTTCTGCTGGCGCTGCTTGCTGCTGCTTGCTGCTGCTTGCTGCTGCTTGCTGCTGCTGCTGCGGCTGTGGCTGTGGTTGCTGGCACTAGTAATAATGATTTTGAAAATATCGATTATCATTACTCCGCTATTATTTTGTTCATATGATACATTATTTTTTTTCAAATAGAACATCTCCATTGGCTTAGAGCTATGCTTAAGTTACGTCTACTGAGTGTTGACGCTGTGCTTTAGTTTATATTATATTTATCATTATAATGTTCAGCAACACACACGTCTCTGGTGGCTTCGGAAGTGTCATGAATCTTATATTATTAGTTGGTATATTATTCAATGAACGTTATTCCCAGGTGTTTCTAGTAGGTAGGATGTGACCACGTTGGCTGGAGACAACGGCAGGTGTGAAGGTCACTGGCAATCCATCAATTAGCTTTCATATATTTCGAATGCGATCACCTAATTTATATCAATAGCCTGAACTTGGCTGAAGGAGGAAAGGATGGTGTGGAGAGGAGTGGTGGCCTGTGTTGCATTGTGTGGCTGGAGTATGAGCCGCCATTGGAAGGTGCCTGGTGATATGCAGGATGGTGATGGTAGTGATGGTGATGGTGGTGGTGATGATGATAGTGGTGGTGGTGGTGGTGGTGGTGGTGGTGGTGGTGATGGTGGTGGTGGTGTTTGGCAACGCATGCAAGGATTCCTTCGTATGTTACCATTAATTTTTCGTTCAAATGGTCCTTCAGTATGTAAATATATGCGTATAATTAATTGTTATACAGCTGGGTGCTATAATATTTCTTATACATATTCTGATAATTAGTTTACATAATTTGACCTTTGTCGCTCATACGAGGTGCCATGATAGAAAATGAAATCACAAACTAAAAGCGGCCAAATAGTTTTTATTTATTTATTTGTATCGCAGGAAACACAACTAACGAGGGGATGGAGCTCCCAGCCCTCTGTCCCTCTGTTCTGTTCCACTTACTAATAACGTGTTACCGACAAGCACGAAAAGTAGAGACGATGATGAAACTACTACTACTACTACTACTACTACTACTACTACTACTACTACTACTGCTACTGCTACTACTGATACTACTACTACTGCTACTACTACTGCTACTACTACTACTGCTACTACTACTACTACTTCTACTACTACTACTGCTACTACTACTGCTACTACTACGACTGCTACTACTACTACTACTTCTACTACTTCTACTACTTCTACTACTACTACTACTACTACTACTACTACTACTACTACTACTAATATTACTATTACTACTTCTACTAATACTACTTCTACTAATACTGCTACTACTACTACTACTACTACTACTACTACTACTACTACTACTACTACTACTACTACTACTACTACTATTATTATTATTAGTATCATTATTATTATTATTGTTAATTACTATTAATTTTATCACTATTATCATTATTTTTATTATTTTTTATCATTATTATTACCATTATGGATTATTATTATTGTCATCAATATTATCGTTATAATTTTTGTATGTCATTGTCATTATATTCATCATTATTAGCGTTGCTACTCAACTCTTAATAACTACTTAACCTGTAACATTTGTTCCTTAACTGCTGTAATGCTGTTACTTTTAATTACCCGATATAATTTATTTCACATTTTTTACTCTTACACTGAACTATAAGCTCGTTAAAGAAGGCGCCAACTCGCACCACTCCTAGTCAGAGCAGCTTAACTGTCCCTTGCCACTTGTCCATTCTCCTGCAGTTTCCCAGCGAACCAACGAACCAAACTCTAGTCACTCATCTATCATGTATTTCTTTACTGGTTCATGGCTGTAGATTATGCTTCTTAGGGGAATCGTTTTTTTTTTTTCTTCGTAAATATGTAAACTTGCAGTGCAGCTAAAGCCATCATCATCATCTAGCAGGTAAGGAAAGAGAAACACTGCACTGCGCCCGTGCCTGTTGCGGGGAGACCATCAGCTACAAATAATGTTACGGGATATTATTACCCACTTAACTGGCGTAGTGCTCGAGAATGTGGGCAAAAGGGGTAATTATTAGGCTACTTTAGGAGAATGGTAAGGGCTGGATGAACGGAATGGAGTCTTGTTGTCTGGTAGTAGTCACTGGAGGGGAAAGGCGTGCAGGGAAGACTTTCCTGTTGTAGAATTAACGAGTAGAAGTAACGAGGATGGTCACTGAATGAGTCTGATTTTCAAGCGTTGGTGTTAATATATAAGTTTGAAAACGAGCAAATTGTGTATTGCGTCTCATACCTACGGAGTGATGAACTGAAGTGATTAACTAAAAAAGAGAAAAAATAAAAGTTGCAGAAGATTTATGTATGATTGGTATAAATAATGTGGATACGTCATGGAGTGGTAATTATCCTCGAAAAATCATGTATTGCATGGAGAGAATAATAATGATATGTACTGAATGATGAATTACAAACGTGTACTAATTAGATTAACGTGAAAATGCTTATATAAATGTTTTTTTTTCTTTTCAGAACGTGAGTGGAAAAAAAATAATCTAATGGGGTGCGTGTTCTTCAGTTCACGTTGATGTCTGTGGAAAGGAAACTACAATAATCTGAGGTGAGAGTACTACTCCTGATTATGTCACTGTTATGTAAAAGTGAATGGCTTATAAAAGAGAAAGATAAACAAGAGTGAACGAGGAAAGGCAGAGAGGAAGCCTTGCCTTAACCATCAAGTAAACAGATGCAATCAAGACTTCATCCTTGAGCTCAATAACATTCTGCATCGACCAGTTTTCCGTTCATGGACTTAGGGAACAGTGTTGTTCTGTCCTCATTAAATTCATTTAGTAACCTTAAATAGGGAATTGCTAATATAGATTTGTCTGTGATAGTAGAGCTTAAGCTGCAAGTGCTGGCAATACTTCCATATATGTTTAGAAAGAAGAAAATAATATAATGATAATAATTGACTAAATATTGAGGTTAATAAAAACATTGACATTGTGCTTCATGTTGTGAACACGCTTCAACGTCGTGGATCCATTACGTCGTGTTCATTAGGGATGAATGCAAAGCAGCTCCCGCTGGGCAATTTGACCTGGCCTTGCTTATAGTGCCATCATTATGTTTACTCCATCAAAACATTTTTACCCTGAAATGCATGCAGGAACCTGGTCCATGTAACACATTTTTTCTTTATTTGTTCACTTAACTTAATCATCGGACACGAGGCAGCTGAACATGTTGTCTGACCAACATACTAATTACTGCTGCTATCGATTTGATATTTTTTTCTTGAGGTAAGAGCAAAGATGACGTGTATAATGATGATATTTATGATGCCAATTCCACGTGGCAGTATTGTACTGAACCTTGTTTGCAGCTTTTGTGAACATCCTTTATTTCATATTATATGTATGTGTTTTTTTACATTTTCTATGCAATCAGATTTGTTGCTTCCGCAAAATAGTCTTGCAAACCTTTTTTTGTTTGTGTTTTGTCGGATATGTTCCAATTTTTTTGTCATGCAAAACATTAGATTATAAATTTTCTTCATGAATTTTGCATAAGGCTGGCGACACCACCTTTGAGGTAACAGAAGCATGGTAAGTGTGGCGCGTGGTGCACAGCAAAGTGTTAGTGGTGGGTCACCATGGCCACTGATTGGCTTCTGAAATTCACTAAAGGATATTTAATTTAACACAGAGCAGTGTGTGAAAGGTCTACCTAATGGACTTATCGAATATCTAATGTAATTGGAGATATCGAAATGCAAATTATTTTGAAATGATAAAAAAGAATCGCACATAATGATTAAGTGTTTCAACACTTAGGTAACCGTAATGATATCCAGGAAAATCGTAAAAAAAAGAAATTGCCATTTTTACCACTGAACACTTTATGGTGTTCATGATTTTGCTCACATATTAGTGTCCAGTCGCGCGTCATATGTCTGTAAGCTGATTACTCATCCAGAACGGGAGGTATGCTAGTGCCATTGCAGGATCGGACAGACATAACCTGATCACGCGATCTAGCATATACACATACATACATATACACACACAGCTCCCATGGCTCAGTGGTTAACGTCCCCGCCTTTTACACAGCAAGACGTGGGTTCGAACCCTGCTCAGATCGCAAAAGATTGTTCACTGACAGGGAACAGTTACTGTCCCCCTTGAGCAAAGGGATGGGGTGTGTGATGCTCCATGTGTTAGAGTTCTCAGCCTTATCCGTAGATCCATCTCTGCGAGCTCTTATCTCTTTCGGGGAGGCTAATGTAAAACGATCACGAGTCCAGCGCGTGATCCTCCAGATCTACACACACACCCACACACCCACACACACACACACACACACACACACACACCAAGCCTGAAGAGGGGCAGGAAGGCCAGGTCGTTTCAGTAATGACCAGCCAGCACTGAACACGTGGCATTATAGAAAGATAAACTAATATACCATGTCTTGTGTTAAGCGTGCATCTCATTAACCGATGTAATAAAGCCTTTACCCTGTCTTTATGTCGCACACAATCACTATTCATATATACGTACATTTAATTCTACAATCATGTTTGAGTATACTGGACAGCACAATACATACCATATAAAACCTTTACAATCTGTATACAATTTCTGTAAAACAAATACACATATACATCTGGATTTTCTATGAACCTTCACCACTCCACTGTAATGATAAAGGAAAGGGATGTGGCCTTGCTTTCCATCACGCCTCACTCTGCAGCCGTCAGCCACCCTCTCCCTTCCTCACCTTATGCTTCGCCCTCAGTGGGTAGCCGGTCACTGCACTGCTATCTATTTACCCCAACCTCCTCTTGCCCTCATTATAATAAACAACTGCAGCAGTACGTCATAGAGTGAACATATATCGTTTATTTTGGTAACTGCAGTAGCATTGCCTGCCCCATACAGTGCCGCTGCTGAGCTTCGTACATTGGGGGAATAATGATCGAAATGAAGTAATAAAAAGTAATGGAAAGGGATATGGAAATGGAAAATTATGGATATTCAGGGAGTATTTCCAACTAGGGCTGTGTGCGGCTGATGTGCTGTTTATAGCATAGTAAGTAAGTCAGATATGCATGCAGGTCACAGTTTTGTGGAAATATGAGAGTAAAGGGGCCAGGAGTAAAGCTATGAAGGCAGGGGTGGTAGGGGTGGTGAGTGTGTGTGTGTGTGTGTGTGTGTGTGTGTGTGTGTGTGTGTGTGTGTGTGTGTGTGTGTGTGTGTGTGTGTGTGTGTGTGTGTGTGTGTTTGCTTGTTTGTCTGTGTGTATGTTAGAGAAAAAGAGAGAGAATAACATAGAATTACATAAAATCCCAGACCTTACGGATCCTAGGTGGTCTGGCCTTAACCTAGTGTGGTAAACGTTATCAAAATCAAAGACTATCAAATATGACGGATATGTGTGCTCTTAAAGTTCAAAGAAAATATCGGGTTTGTGTGAGGGTTTCGATCTGATTAAAAACGAGAGAGAGAGAGAGAGAGAGAGAGAGAGAGAGAGAGAGAGAGAGAGAGAGAGAGAGAGAGAGAGAGAGAGAGAGAGAGAGAGAGAGAGAGAGAGAGAGAGAGATAGAGAGATACTGAAATACGTGATGCAGACAGACGAATAAATAGACAACCATTTGGACGCTAAAAGACACATACATACATGCAAACAGAGAGAGACAGACAGACAGACAGACAGACAGACAGACAGACAGACAGACAGACAGACAGACAGACAGACAGACAGACAGATAAACATAACTCTACAAGTCAAGTGTGAGGCCGGCAGTATTTAGACGGTGAAGCACGTATAGGTGCAATGAGTAGCAAGGAGAGGCAGACGAAAGGAAGAGGCATAGTGGAACGTGGTGCGGGGCGGGGAGTGGCTGGAACCGTGAAAGGTTTGATGAATAAAAGAGAAGCGTGGAGGCACTATTTAAGCTTACATAAGGGAGCATGAGTGGCAACGGTCTTATATGGGTGTGTTTACGCATATGAATACGAAACGTCTTGGGTAGGGGCAGTGGAAGCAAGGACTGTATCAAAGGACTTCCGTAGTGGGCTTTAGGTTAGAGGGAGTTAGGGGTGGCGGCTGCGTGGACACTGGGAAACATCGCTGAGAACAGTAAACAAAGTGTGCTTAGATGGCATCGTACTGTAAAGAGAATGAGTGTGTCAATAATGGTGAAAGTCAAAGATTGATGAGCTGGAAAGAAACATGGGATACCCGAGCATAAGGTAGTGACGCAAGGCTTGGCAGTGTGAAAGACCAAAAGAGAGAGTGAACACGTCAAGTTTGTATTATGTGTGTGTGTGTGTGTGTGTGTGTGTGTGTGTGTGTGTGTGTGTGTGTGTGTGTATAGGTGTGTGTGTGTGTGTGTGTGGGTGGGTGGGTGGGTGGGTAGGTGGGTGGGTGGGTGTGTGTGTGTTTATCCTTTACCCGTGGCGCCGGTAGGCTTATTGGAGGCCATTATTATTATTATCATTATCATTATTATTATTATTATTATTATTATTATTATTATTATTATTATTATTATTGTTATTATCATTATTATTAATCTAATCATTATTGTTATTATCATTGCTTTTATTATTTCAATTATTATTATTGTTATTATTATTATTGTTACTACTATTACTACTATTATTATTTTCATTATCATTATTATTGCTATTATTATTATTATTATTATTATTAGTAGTAGTAGTAGTAGTAGTAGTAGTAGTAGTAATAGTAGTAATAGTAGTAATAGTAGTAGTAGTAGTAGTAGTAGTAGTAGTAGTAATAGTAATAGTAGTAGTAGTAGTAGTAGTAGTAGTAGTAGTAGTAGTAGTAGTAGTATCATTATTAATATTATTATTGTTTTATTATCATTATTATCACCATCATCACCATCAGCACCATCATCATCATTATCATCATCATCATCTTTTTTTAAATACTACAATACCACCAACACTTTAGGTACATGTTGAGCACCGGAAGTTCTTTGGTCATACAGTTTTCAACAGTATTTTGTTCTATAAAGTTACATACCGTCACTACTGAAAAGTTATTTTTGCTCTAGTTTTTCTCACTTATTTACATTCATTCATACAAATACTTTTTTGCAATGTCCATTAGGGAGACAAAAATACATTTCAGTGTTGGTTAGGCCGGGGAAAAAAAAACCACTCACAAGCTTATTACTAGGGCGGAAAATTAGTTAAATTTGCTAAGTCAACTTTGTTAAATGCCTCGCGCTGCCCAATTTCCGTGTGTGTGTGTGTGTGTGTATGTGTGTGTGTGTGTGTGTGTGTGTGTGTGTGTGTGTGTGTGTGTGTGTGTGTGTGTGTGTGTGTGTGTGTGTGTGTGTGTGTGGGTGTGTGTGTGGGTGGGGGGGTGGGGGGTGGGGGATGGGGGGTCGGTGGGGGGGGTGGAGGTGGTTGCGGAGGAGTCTAGGTCTTTATTTTCGAAGAATTAAGGCATGTGAGGTGAAAATGTGAATGTAAACAAAGAGATGTCGGTGCTATACATGATTGGGTTTATATATATATATATATATATATATATATATATATATATATATATATATATATATATTTATATTATCTTTTTATTCACTTATTAATTTGATTTATTCGCATATTTTCCTAAATTTCACTTTTCTTTCTTCTGTTTATGTGTGTGTATGTGTTTGTATCTGTGTGTCGTTTTGCCTGGTGTCCGTATGTTTGTATGTCAACCCACTCTCTCTCTCTCTCTCTCTCTCTCTCTCTCTCTCTCTCTCTCTCTCTCTCTCTCTCTCTCTCTCTCTCTCTCTCTCTCTCTCTCTCTCTCTCTCTCTCTCTCTCTCTCTCTCTCTTTTATTATTTCAACCACGCTTTTAAATTATTTAATATTTACAACATAAAGCGTCAGTGTTTCAGTTATGCAGCAGGTAAAGTATGAAACACAGCTGTTTACCTGTTTACAAAGTCATCTGAACACTCGTCTGAGTTAAGTGAGGCAATATATATTTCTTTTATGTAATGTAGATGAGGAAGTTGAAACTGTGATTCATTAAGTGTAGTGGCTTTTACACACCTGGTGAGTGTGGACCCCTTCGGACTTTGAATGGTCGGTGGTGTAACACTTTGTAATACGAATTTTTCCTGCCCTCTACGTCGTGTGATGTAGTGTAATAACCTCAGTAGTTCATGATGATCCCATTTCTGACATGGTGTAGAAAGCCAAGAAAGTCAAAGCAAAACAATCAAACATTAGAAAAGTGTTCTACTTTGATCTCAAACAACCAATTCTTCTGAACGTTTATCCCCAAGTTGATTAAAGTGTGGAACATACATCCAAATTATACGGTTTCTCTAGTTGACATTCTTAAGTTTGAAACAAAGTCAACACCTTCTTGTTAACTTGTCATGGTGTGTTGTTACCTTCTTTATTGCTTACTTTACTGTTTTATATAAATTTGTACATCCATGACTGCTCATTGAGAGGACTTTGCTTGGCTCTATATCAATTTATTATTTTTCCACGTTGCCTTTATGTATTTTGATAATAATGATAATAATAATAATAATAATAATAATAATAATAATAATAATAATAATAATAATAATGATAATAATAAAAATGCATGTAATAGATAGAATGGGAACATCATCTTCTGTTGGCAAGCTTTTCAGTTTGTTTGTACTAGTAGCAGATTTTTTTTACCTTGTATTACGAATCTTCTGAATAATACACAACACTTTTTTTTATTCATCAAACGTGGAAATATTACTCTGAATTAAATTACAATTATTGATCAATCAGTTTAAGTTACTTTGAGTTTCTCGTGATCACTGTGAGAATCGCTATCCGTGGTCAGGGTGAATTGGCAAAGGAGTTTATATATATTTATGTATATAATTTTGTAAGTAATGTATTCTGACGTCCAGCATGCCTGTAAGACGGAAATGTTTTAAGAAAGAAGTGTTCATATTGGTATTACTAAATGACTTAGCATGATACGTAACTGTGATAACGTTCATCCTGCAAACCCTTTCGAGTCGTCTAAGTGGTACGTGTACAGTGAACCTTCTAGCTTATTGCAAAAAAATTGATCCAACATTCAATAAACGTTGCTGTTGTTGTTGTTGTTGTTGTTGATGAATGTGGTGGGGGTGGTGATTGCAGAGTTGGTGATAGTTATCATTATCATCATCATCATCATCATCATCATTTTCTTTTTCTTTTATTCATCTTCTTCTCCTTCTCCTTCTCCTCCTACTCCTACTACTTCTTCTTCTCCTACTTCTTCTCCTTCTTCTTTTTTTTCTTCTTCTTCTTTTTCTTCTTCTTCTTCTTCTTCTTCTTCTGTTCTTTTTTCTTCTTATGTTCCTTCTTTTCTTCTGCTCTTTTTTTCATTATCATTATTACTTATGTTATGATTATTATTATTATTATTATTATTATTATTATTATTATTATTATTATTATTATTATTATCATTATTATCATTATTACTATTACTGCTATTATTGTTATTGTTATTGTTATCAATTGTGTATTGATATCTTTCTCGGCTTGCAACCGAGATGTTCTGGATTCGAGTCCCGGCTCGGGTGGAGACAAGATGGGTTTGTCCTCTTAAACGCTGTAACCCCTGTTCACTTAGCAGTAAATAAGTACGGGACGTAAGCCGAGGGTTTGTGATCTTGTAATCTTGGCATGCTCGGAAGGCTGAGAATCCTATCCCACTGTATGTGTGATTTAGTGAGTGTATATATGTGTGTGTGTGTGTGTGTGTGTGTGTGGTGCTTCCTCTAGGAGACTAAAAACTGCCTCTGACACACACTGAAGGTGTTATATAAAAAGAAATATTATCTGTATCGTTACTTTTGTTTTTATAGCATTACCATTATTATTGTTTTCATGATCATAAATTGCATTGTTTATTATTATTAATATTGATAATATTAATAGCAATAATAATAATAATAATAATAATAATAATAATAATAATAATAATAATAATAGAAATAATAGTACTATTGCTACTATTATTATTAGTAGTAGTAGTAGTATCAATAGTATTATCATTATCATGCTCATTATCACGACCATTAATATTTTTATTATTCTTATCATTGTTAATATTAGCATTGTTATTATTATTGTTATTTTCATTATTACTATTAGTAGTAGTATTAATGTTATTTTCATCACCATTTCCATTATTATTATTTTTATTCAATAAACGTATTTCTTGTTTCACCATAAAACTCAAACTTTTTCCCCTGTTATCAACTCCTGTACGTTGTGTCCAGGAATGTTCTCACCCAAACGTTGTTCCCGGTACAAAACAGTCTGTTTCGCAATCGTTGTTGACAGGTGACGGAGTTGACCAAAAAAGGAAGTTTGACATCACTGAAAATACCGTCACGCATCGAGGTAACAAAAGCGTTAACATGAAGTACAGTGTTCTCTTCGCGGGAGAATGGTACTTTTTGTGCTGGAACACCTCGTTTTCTGCGGATATAACTTGTGTCTAATGAAAATCCACGCAGAAGTCCAGGGCGTCAAGGACAAACTAATTTTGCAGAACTCTGACTTTGGAGAGTTTTTAGTGGCATTTTAATCAAATATTATGCTTATGAGGAAACTTTGTAACGAGCTTTTAAAACAAAAGAAAACTACGCGCCATAACTAGCGAAGTAACAATACTGTGAAAGAGTTTTCTGAGGTTGAAAAGTGTATGTGGGTAATTTATTTAATGACAAGTATTATAACATAATTTCAACACAGACAATCGGATATTACATGGTGGGTTCACGGTCAAGCAAAAAGTTAATAGTCTAGAAAAAAAAATCATAAAAAATCCTACAGAAAATGGTAAAAACATCACAAAAATTTTATCAGTTTTTTTTTAAAGCAAAAGCGGCGTCGAATTTCTATGACGTTATTATTTAACTACTTTTTGAAAAAGTTTTAAATATTCTAAAATTGTAGGAAATGATGGACTGAAGGTGTAAGGATTGGGACCCGAGTCTGTGATCTTAGATCACAGACTCGGGTCCCAATCCTTACACCTTCAGTCCATCATTTCCTACAATTTTAGAATATTTAAAACTTTTTCAAAAAGTAGTTAAATAATAACGTCATAGAAATTCGACGCCGCTTTTGCTTTAAAAAAAAACTGATAAAATTT
>JAPQNM010000002.1:17975663-17983163 GCA_029783475.1 Metacarcinus magister | reverse complement strand
CAGACATAGTACACACAAATGTTTTCATAAACAATCACTACAGTGTGTATGAAATCACAATATGTTTAATGTAAAAACATTACTAAAATTGTAAGAGTAGTAAATATTATATAAAAATGAAAAATTCTTTGAACAAATATTATGTATGTGAATATATATATATATATATATATATATATATATATATATATATATATATATATATATATATATATATATATATATATACACACACACACACACTTAAACATATATATGTTTATTTGTTTATTTATTGAAGGAAATCTTTGAATATAACAAAACTGAGTTTTAGAAGAGGTAACCTTGTGTTGGAGATGAATATTTTTACATAAAGACTTTTTTCAAATAGTAGCCTGGAATATGCAGAACATGATGATGTAATCAATGCAAATTGGTAGTTTTGCAATACTGTTATTACTGTTATAATGAGGAACTTTACGTATTTCCTCGAGTGGATGGAATATGTTTTATGAAATGTTTTTAAAGGAATTTGGAAAATAATAATGTTAAGATTTTAAAATGGAAATCATACTTTAGAAAGCATTAAGCTCCATATTGATGCATTTAAGTTTCCTTTCCACAGTTAGATTTTTGTTCAATGTAAAGTATTATGCATGTAGTAAAGACGATGTAAACTTTTTGTCATTAAAACTCGTATGTGACATGCATTGAATATTTACTTATAGTGATTCACCACTTCTTTAGATTTCTTAAATTCTTTTTAATTACACATTTTCCTACTCCTAGTAGAATATTATTTTAGGTGTTAGTAGTAGTGTTAGTTGTAGTGGGAATAGTAGTACTAGTAATAGTAGAAGTCAGTGGAATATCATCATTATTATTATTATTATTATTATTATTATTATTTTTATTGTTATTATTATTATTATTATTATTATTATTATTATTATTATTATTATTATTATTATTATTATTATTATAATTAGTATTAGTATTAGTATTAGTATTATAATTATTATTATCATTATTATTGTTGTTATAATTATCATTATTATTATTACTATTATTATTTTTTTATTATCATTATTATTATTATTATTAGTTGTAGTAGTAATGGTAGCGGTAATAATAGTAGTAGTAGCAGTAGTAGTAGAAGAGGTAGTAGTAGTAGTAATAGTAGTAGTAGTAGTGGTAGTAACAGTATCAATATCAAACACAGTAGCAGCAGCAGAAGTAACAACTGTGTAATAGTGAGTGCATAGCAGTAGACAGAAAGGTGTAAGACCAGACTATTAAGGCAACTCAGAGCCACAGGAAGAAGAAACGGGAGACATAAGAAAGCAAGAGTAGCAAGTAACCGTGGAAGTAGGTGAGGATGGAGACTGCCAATAGGAACAGTGCCATTGGTGAGGTGCTCGTTTTGGAGACGTGGCCATTAGAAGTAGTAACAATCACAGGAGGGGGCCATTAGCAGCCGTTAGTGTCAAATAGAAAAAAAAAAATTGTCGAAAGGGTGGAGGATAAAACCATTTGCGCAGCAGTGTCAGTGAGAGACGGTGGCACTTTGGGTACAGTACAGGACCAGCAGCCTACAGTGGTCTCATGGAAGGCTGCAGCGCCGGCCAAGGGAAGCGGCAACATTTGGAAACATTCGCATCTGAATAAGAAGGACATTCATTTGCACAAGAATTTTGCCGAAAAAGTTTGTAACTGTCTTTTTTTTTTTTTCTTTCTAAAGCGTAAGACAGATGGAAGACGGAATTTCTCTCCTTTTTCCTCTCTCCTTCCTTCATTCTCTTCCTTAGAAACTCTCTCATAAATTTTCTCCCGCATACATTCCTTCTACATATATTTTTTTTAACCTCTTCCTTCTATCGGTTTTAAAAGATGAAGAAAAAATAATTCTTCTCTTCCCTCTCTTCCTCTTCTTTTTTTCTTCTTTTACTTCTTATCTCTATTTTTCTTCTTCTTCTTCTTCTTTTTCTTCTTCTGCTTCTTTTTCTTTTTCTTCTTCTTCTTTTCTTCTTCTTCTTCTTCTTACCCACACATACAATAGAGGAAAGTCTCTCTAGCTTCCTCCCTCTTCCCTTCCTTCCTCTTGTTTCCTTTTTTCTTTCTAACTTCGTGATTCCATGAACAAAAACTGCAACACAATAACTCCTCTTAATCCCAAGTGTTGCAGGTTTTGCTGGACGATCAAAATACTGTACGAGGGATGGGGAGGAATATTCAAGACTGTGTTTCGTTTTTAATCATTGAGTGAATATTTAATTTTGGTTATGTTTAAAATCTGTCTTTTTCTTTGTTGTTTTTATTATCTCTATTTATCTATCTATCTTTTCACCACACACACACACACTCTCTCTCTCTCTCTCTCTCTCTCTCTCTCTCTCTCTCTCCTCTCTCTCTCTCTCTCTCTCTCTCCCTCTCTCTCGTCTCATCTCTCTCTCTCTCTCTCTCTCTCTCTCTCTCCTCTCTCTCTCTCTCTCTCTCTCTCTCCTCTCTCTCTCTCTCTCTCTCTCTCTGTCTCTCTCTCTCTCTCTCTCTCTCTCTCTCTCTCTCTCTCTCTCTCTCTCTCGTCCTCTCTCTCTCTCTCATCTCTCTCTCTCTCTCTCTCTCTCTCTCTCTCTCTCTCTCTCTCTCTCTCTCTCTCTATCTCTATCTCTATCTCTCTCTCTCTCTCTCTATCTCTATCTCTATCTCTATCTCTTTCTCTCCGTCTCTTTCTCACCTGTTTCAAAGAGATGGTCCACACTTGTCTGGTACCAGTGCTGTCAGGTTTGGAAGACTTAGTGAAAACATCAGCGACTTCTGGACAAAAAACGGTTCCAGTTTCCAAGGCAACGAGCCATCGCAGTAAACGACTTTAACACATCCGCACAAACTACATCTAACGTCACCATACAATCGAGATGACTTGCGCTTCCATCAATACGATAAAAAGAACTAGAGATAAAATAGAATTCTGCGTTTCATTGTGCGTAGCCTGCGAAATAACGTAGAAGGTTGGTTGGTTGGTTGTCTATCGTGTCTCCATCTAGGGGACACACAGGTTACCTAGAGCCCATCAATGTTGTGCGTTGGTAATTTCACCGGGTATGTTGTACACACTTCTATTAGTGCAGACAGTGTGGTTGCAGCGACGACACGGCCGCCTGATCGGACTCAGTCCATTGAGTTCAGGCCACAAAGGGGCGGAGGACGTGTGTTGCTGGACAGCGGAGCATAACGTAGATGAACTGAGACGCTCAGTAACAAAAGAAAATATTGAAATCATAGCAGTTACTAAAAAAGAAAAAGAATTTACATCAACGTAAAAAAGCACAAGATTCACTCGAAAACATTAGACTATATGACTCCAGAAGATAAAGTAAAGTGCTGATAAAACAACCAAAAGGAACAAAATATAGCTGCATAAACTAAATTCAATACCAAAATTATTTTTTAAATACATTATCAGCAAGAAGATTATGAGTGGAATTGGGCCTTTGACCACCTTTGTGAAACGATGCTAATAATGATATAGCTAGTGATAATAATCTTCATGTGTTTCACTATCAAAACTACGACTACAAAATTGTAATAGCCTACGAGCAAGCACTCCACTACTTCGAAATGATTACCGAAGACGTCCTGAGTACACTAAAAACATAAAACAAATATAAGTCCAGAACCAGACCACATTTACCCCACACTCATTAAAGAAACAAAACAAACAGATAATTGATGCCCTAACGTCATTAAGTAATTCATCCCTACTTTAACCACTAGGGTTCGGCTGACGGATATTTCCGTCGGGACGTAGAGTCCGGCTGACGGAGGTAGGCCTATTTGGCTAAAAAGTAGCTATGACGAAAATATCCGTTAGACGGACTCTACGCCCCGACGGAAATATCAGTCAGCCGGACCCTAAGGGTTAAAGTTTAGTCCCTGCCGACTGGAAAACAACGAACGTTACTCCGATCTTCAAGAAGAGTGACAAATATGCATTATGGGAATTACAGAACCATTAACCTATTATCTCACGTCGGTAAATTGTTCGAAAGCTAGATTAGAGACAAAATAGCTAGTTACCTTGTAAAAAAATAATTGACCAGGAACTGGCAACCCGACTTTGAAAATAAAGGATCATGTTTTTTTCTCTAATCCTTTTACAATGGTACATTTCCAGATCATGATCTTAACAGATCCCTGGATATTGTGTAACTTGATTTCCCAAAGGCGTTTGATAAAGGTCTCTATAATAAATTATTGTTAGGGAGTGGTATAAGGTCTCGCTTTCCATGGTGAAGTGTAACACAGTAAATTCGTTAAAAAACTAGATTGACCGCCATGTCCTCCATCAAGGTCTTAGATAGCGGAGTAAGACCCGGCGTCCTATTGGTGGTTTGACTGCGTTTATTTCCGACAAAGCTTCTTTAATGCATTCCTTTTTAAGATATTTTCTACTATAGGTTAAGAACAAACCACTTAGTTGGAACCCTAGGGTCTGTGTGGTCTGGATCTCTATATAATTCTATTTAATTCTCTCAGTTTATTGGACAGGATAATTTGTGTATGTGTGTGTTTTCTCTCTCTCTCTCTCTCTTTCTCTCTCTCTCTCTCTCTCTCTCTCTCTCTCTCTCTCTCTCTCCGTCTCTCTCTCTCTCTCTCTCTCTCTCTCTCTCTCTCTCTCTCTCTCTCTCTCTCTCTCTCTCTCTCTCTCTCTCTCTCTCTCTCTCTCTCTCTCTCTCTCTCTCTCTCTCTCTCTCTCTCTCTCTCTCGCTCACGCACTACATCATCTTAATAACCGTTTTCACCATTTCACAATCCGTGCAAGTTCCTCACTGGGGTCGTATTAATGTATATAACGTAGAGCCTGAATTGCTTCCTGCTAAAGTAATGATGGAGAGCACATTGCAACTTTGACGCGCCCGACTTCCGGTTAATTAGATATCATAAACACCTTCCCTGGGTTGAGTCATTGGGGTATTGCCGTACATCCAGTGAAGTGAACTCGCTTAAAGGGAAGGTTGTGTGCTGCAGGTAAACAATACACCATGAGGAGGGATGAGGAAAAGGTGGAGGTGGGAAAAGAGTACAGGTGAAAGGGAAGAGAGCTGGTAGAGGAGCAAGAGGAGTAAAAGAAGACCAAGAAGAAGAACAAGAAGAAGAACAAGAAGAAGAAGAAGAAGAAACAAGAAAAATAAGAAGAACAAGAAGAAGAAGAAGAAGAAACAAGAAAAATAAGAAGAAAAGAAGAACAACATGAAAAAGAAGGAGAACAAGAAAAAGGAAACGAACAAAGAAAGAAGAAACACAAGAAGAACAAGAAAAAGAGCAAAAACAAGAAAAAGAAGAAGTAAATGAAGAAGAACAAGTAAAAGAACAAGAACAAGAAAAAAAGAAAAAAAAGAAAAAAGCTGGTAAACGAGAGAGAGAGAGAGAGAGAGAGAGAGAGAGAGAGAGAGAGAGAGAGAGAGAAAGAGAGAAAGAGAGAAAGAGAGAGAGAGAGAGAGAGAGAGAGAGAGAGAGAGGTACATCCCTGTTATATCCAATCTTACCTTGTTTTGCTGCGAGACACTGAAATAAGGTTCACATGACGCTTTGAAACGGAGCCTCACCGTCCGCCACGAAGACTCACCTGCAATTAGCGTCTCTGGGATGGTACCTGTTGCGTGACTTACTGCATTATCACCTCAACGTGGACTTAACACCAACATTAACATAATTACACCGATTTTCACTCAACTGACACCATACCTACTCCATACACCAGCTGACTTACCAACAGACTGACTGGTGAACTGACTGCCTGACTGGTGAACTGACTGACTGACTGACGGACGGAGGGACGTATGACTGATTTAGTTTATTGCAAGTCTGACATGGTTTCCCGTCTGAGCTGGGGATTTGACGAAGGCGATGAGGTGGCAAGGGAAGGACATGTGTGAAACCCTTGTGGAGACAGGCATGAGAGAGAGAGAGAGAGAGAGAGAGAGAGAGAGAGAGAGAGAGAGAGAGAGAGAGAGAGAGAGAGAGAGAGAGAGAGAGAGAGAGAGAGAGAGAGAGAGGGAGAGGAGAGTGAGATTACCATCGTGAACCGGGCTTAAGGGAGGTGAGAGAATGTACACAGACCAAATATAAACCAAGATTGAGGAGGTGAAATAGGAGGAAGGAAAGGGAAGGGAATGTCCGAAAGTACTCCTTAGTGCTATGAGAGAGAGAAAAAAAACAGCTTCAAACACACGGCCGCAGCTGCCAGACCCACAGAGGCTCCAAGGTAAACACAGCAGCGAGAAGGGCCCATAACTTCCAACGCGGTGGAGAAAAATTATCCCTGAGGTATATTGACTATGTATGAGTCTCCAGATACACTCTCTAGATACTGCAATATTTTTCCTCGGAGAATAATGTAGTCGAGTGGGAGGGAAGGAGGGATGGATGGATGGAAGGGGGAAAAGGGAAACCAGAAAGGACGGGAAAGAGGGAGGAAATAGGGAGTGTGTGAGAGAGTGGTAATGAAGAAGAGGATTCGTGTGTCAGTAGAGAAGAGGGAAAATGATAAGAGCCACACGTAAAATTAATATAGGTAAGGAGGTAGAAGAGAGAGAGAGAGAGAGAGAGAGAGAGAGAGAGAGAGAGAGAGAGAGAGAGAGAGAGAGAGAGAGAGAGAGAGAGAGAGAGAGAGAGAGAGAGAGAGAGAGAGAGAGAGAGAGAGAGAGAGAGAGAGAGAGTTAGGCAGGCAGACAGGGAAAGAATAGGAGATTTCAGAAAGGGAGAGGTGAAGGAATGAGGAGAAAGTGCAATGCATTGTGCCCTGGAATTAAAAGAGAAGACGAAGGAGAGCAAAAAGGAAAAAAAAAAAAGATATCTACGAAGACAGGGATGAGGACTTTGTGTGAGGAGAAAGCGAGAGAGAGAAAGATAGAAAAAAGAGACGAAAAAAGCGAAAGAAAGAAAGAGAGAGAGAGAGAGAAAGAATTTACATAGGAATAGAGACCACAGACTTATGCTCCACTCTAGGTGCTTTATTCACTAACCATGCATACAGAAGTGGGTTTCACCTCCAAGACTTAGTGAATACTCGCGTCGGACAAGTAAGAATTGTATTTCAGCTTTTTGGAACACAGTATTTATTACACTATAGTGTACAATATGTGCTTTTCTGTACAATGGACTAGGGGCTGCATGACTCATGGCTTTAATTCCATCATAATTTCAACCTCCGAGAATGCTGTTGTAAATTCAACTTGTTGATTGGGATGTCACTTGAAGAAAGTGTTATCGTTCTCTCTCTCTCTCTCTCTCTCTCTCTCTCTCTCTCTCTCTCTCTCTCTCTCTCTCTCTCTCTCTCTCTCTCTCTCTCTCTACTCTCTCTCTCTCTCTCTCTCTCTATCTCTCCTCTCGTCTCTCTCTCTCTCTCTCTCTCTCTCTTCTCTCTCCTCTCTCTCCTCTCCTCCTCTCGTCTCTCTCTCTCTCCTCTCTCTCTCTCCTCTCTCTCTCTCTCTCTCTCCTCTCTCTCTCTCTCTCTCTCTC
>JAPQNM010000002.1:17950663-17958163 GCA_029783475.1 Metacarcinus magister | reverse complement strand
TCTCTCTCTCTCTCTCTCTCTCTCTCTCTCTCTCTCTCTCTCTCTCTCTCTCCTCTCTCTCTCTCTCTCTCTCTCTCTTCTCTCTCTCCTCTCTCTCTCTCTCTCTCTCTCTCTCTCTCTCTCTCTCTCTCTCTCACTCTCTCTCTCTCTCTCTCTCTCTCTCTCTCCTTGGTCTTCTTCCTTCTTATCCTGCTTTAGCTATTCACATGTCTGTAAGCAATATATATTCCTACTGTCCACCCTCATATTTATTGCTTATTCTCTCCCTTCCTTCCCCCGTCCATCCCTCCTTCCCTCCCTCCCTCTTTCCCTCCCTCCCTCCTCCCTCCCTCCCTCCGTCTTTCCCTCCCTCTTTCCCTCCTACCCTCCTTCCTTACCTCCCTTTCTCCTTCCTTACCTCCCTCCTTCCTTCCTTACCTCCCTTTCTCCTTCCCTCCCTCCTTCCTTCCTTACCTCCTTCTCTCCATTCCTTCCTTCATCCCTCACTCACTCGCTCACTCACTCACTTTCACTCACTTTCACTCACTCACTCACTCACTCACTTCCTCCAGCCGTCCCCACTCTCACACTGTCCATGTTTAGCTTATTCCTTTCCGACTCCGCCGTCCTCACTCATATTTTTCTTCTTCTGTAGCGTGACGTTTCTCATTCCTTCTCTCTCTCTCTCTCTCTCTCTCTCTCTCTCTCTCTCTCTCTCTCTCTCTCTCTCGTCTCTCTCTCTCTCCTCTCTCTCTCTCTCTCTCTCTCTCTCTCTCTCTCTCTCTCTCTCTCTCTCTCTCTCTCTCTCTCTCTCTCTCTCTCTCTCTCTCTCTCTCTCTCAGTTTAATTCTATTTTTTTATCTTCTTACTTCACTCTTTCTTTCTTTTGCTTCCTACTCTTTTCCTTGTTGCATCTCTTCCTATTTTTAACTTTCATTTCTTATCGCTGTTTTTCCGCCACCCAACATAAGCTTCGTAACAATACAAACTTCGTTCTCGGAAATTTACACACACACACACACACACACACACACACACACACACACACACACACACACACACACACACACACACACACACACACACATGTACACCCACACGCACACACACACACCGGCTTACTCCTTTGCTGACTCACTTGTAAATGCCTGCCTGACTGAGTGGCTGACACGCATAAGCATCCGAACTGTAACGAAACCAAGGAAATACAAAGCCTCCTCCTCCTCCTCCTCCTCCTCCTCCTCCTCCTCCTCCTCCTCCTCCTCCTCCTTTATCTATAACATGTAGATACAATAATAGTAGAGTGTAGCCAAAAACACAGCCTCGTTAGGTTCAGTAGGACTAATACTGTTTGTTCTTCCTGTATACACTTTTATACTCCTCCTCTGTCTTCATCTTTTTTCACAACTTTTTCCTTGCCTTCTCACCCTTTTTTCCTTTTTTTTCATATTTTTTTTATTCCCTTCTACTTCTCATTTCTCTTGCGTGTTCTCGTCGTTTTCATTGTCCTCGCTAATACTTTCCTCCCCATCTTAATCATCGTCCTTCTCTTCACCCTCCTCCTACTCCTCCTACTCCTCCTCCTCCTCCTCCTTCTCTTCATCCTCATCATCCTCCTCCTCCTCTTCTTTAGCTTTCCATGTCTGCATTTCCTCTTCTTTTCGTGCTCGTGCTCGTGCTCCACCTCTGCTCCTCCCTCAGTGAACACGGGTCTGAAGGCACGCGGCTCGGTGACTTGCTTGAAACAGAACTCACGAACTGGATATTTTGCTCCCTCTCCTCCCCCCCCCCACAGCCGGACACACACACACACACACACACACACACACACACACACACACACACACACACACACACACACACACACACACACACACACACACACACACACACACACACACACAAAGAATGAGAGAGAGAGAGAGAGAGAGAGATTCAGAGCCTCTATTTGACTATTGCCATTGATCATTATCTTCTTTCTTTTTTTCTCTCTCTCTCTCTCTCTCTCTCTCTCTCTCTCTCTCTCTCTCTCTCTCTCTCTCTCTCTCTCTCTCTCTCTCTCTCTCTCTCTCTCTCTCTCTCTCTCTTTGTAAAGGGTAGCTTAACACAAGGTAAGAACTGCATCAGGAAGGTAAAACTATGTATTCTGCATAACATTTATTCTTTTTTTAACGCTATCCACCTTTCAGCATCACCTACAAAGTGTGTGGACACGTTTGACTTAATACGTTCCGAAGCATTGTAAGAGAAGGCCAAAAAAATAAATAAATAAATAGGATGAATTCTCCATTAGGGATGCGTAAAAATAAATGATGTAAGGTCGCAGGAAGTTCTCTACCCTTCCTCTCATATATTTTCCTCGCTTTCCCTCTCTCTCTCTCTCTCTCTCCCACACACACACAAAAAACGATGGATAATAAAAAGGAGTTGGAATTAATTATGTTTCTTTTGTGGGATTTCAGTGTACATTCTGCTCTTCCACTCCCCTCGCTCTCTCTCTCTCTCCTCTCTCTCTCTCTCTCTCTCCTCTCTCTCTCTCTCTCTCTCTCTCTCTCTCTCTCTCTCTCTCTCTCTCTCTCTCTCTCTCTCTCTCTCTCTCTCTCTCTCCTCTCTCTCTCTCTCTCTCTCTCTCTCTCTCTCTCTCTCTCTCTCTCTCTCTCTCTCTCTCTCTCTCTCTCTCTCTCTCTCTCTCTCTCTCGTCTCGTTTATTTTCCCCTTGTTTCCCTCTGTCTCTCTTGTTTTTTTGTTCTCTCTCTCTCTCTCTCTTTATTCGGAAGCTACACAGCCAAAGTATTAGTACACTTAAAGTCGATGTTATTTTTGAAACTTTGATAGGAAGCTTTTTTTTTTCTTAATCTGCTTTGTATTATTACTCGTACATACGTGTGGGCAGGTGTGTAATTTTGTATTTCAGTCCGTCTCTCTCTCACCCACCCACTGCTGGCTTTTTAGCATTGTTTTTCCTGCTGCCTTTGTTTTTTCATCCTCTCTCACCGTCTCTTACTCGTAAAACTCGCCCCTCCTCCTCCTCCTCCTCCTCCTCGTCACCGTTTTGCGTTCCTGACAACCCAGTTATTGTATTTTTTCTTTTTGACTTATTTTCTGGTTTAGCTTTGTTCCCTTAATTGTTTATGTTCAGAGAGAGAGAGAGAGAGAGAGAGAGAGAGAGAGAGAGAGAGAGAGAGAGAGAGAGAGAGAGAGAGAGAGAGAGAGAGAGAGAGAGAGACAGAGAGACCAATCACTCCTCCTTGTCAGCATTGCATGATTCCTCTTTCACCCCCCCTCCTTCATTCTCCATCCCCCTTCTCCCTCTCCTTCATCTCTAACTGTCTCTCTCTCTCGTCTCCTTGCTCTCTTTCCCTCCTTCCCGTCCTCCTTTCTCTCCCTCCTTCCCTCCTCCCCTCCCTCCCTCCTTCTCCCCCTCCCCCCCTCCCTCACGTGTTCACATTCGCCAATACCTCACTCACATCTGTTTTCTTTCTTCCCTTTTCTCACTTCTTTATCATTTTTGTACTTTTATCACGTTCTCTCACTCCCTCCTTTTGTTCATAGATCCGTTTCTTTCACTCCTTTCTCTCCCCTCTTCTCTCCTGCAATGTGGTCTTTTATTCTTTGTATCCCTCCATTCTCTCTCTCTCTCTCTCTCTCTCTCTCTCTCTCTCTCTCTCTCTCTCTCTCTCTCTCTCTCTCTCTCTCTCTCTCTCTCTCTCTCTCTCTCTCTCTCTCTCTCTCTCTCTCTCTCTCTCTCTCTCTCTCTCTCTCTCTCTCTCTCCTTTTGCTTAATAACTCTTCCCTTTCCTTGCTTTTTTATATCTTTCCTCTTCCTCCTTCCTTCCCCTGCCCTTGTTTGCGTTTCCCTTCCTGCTTCCCTCCCTTCCTCATTCTATTTCCTCTCTCCTCCGCTATTCTTCTTATTTCCACTTTTTATTCCTTCCTCTTTCACATATATTTTCTCTTTTTTCTCTTTGTCCACTAGTCTTCTTCTATTATCCTCTATCGTGTTATTGTTAATTATTTAAATGTCCTTTAATTCCTCTGTATATTTTTTTTTTCTTTCTAAGACATGAGAGTTTGTTTTTCTCTCTCATTGACTTTAATTTCTCTCGTGTAGTTTTTTTTTCTCCTCCTTTCTCTGGTCTTTATCCTCCTTTCTCTTTCATTTGTTCATTCACTCCATTTTATTTATATATATTATTTTTATATCCTGTGTATATTTTACGCTTTATTTTTTTTTATGTCTATCTTACTCGCTTCCTAAAATATTCCTTTCTTCTCTTGTTTGTTTTTTCTTTTTGTATTTCGTTCTTCGTGTAAAATCCTGACGAAGGAGAGATTGGTGTTGTTTCATCTAGCTGTGTCGCTGGTTCTCCCCTTTGTCACACTGCAGGAGGAGGCTCTACAGATTCCACACTTACCCTCACCCCTCCCACACACTCCCAGGGATAAAAGGGAGAAGAAGGGGAAACAATAGGGGGAATGAAGGGAAGTGAGAGAGGGTAAGGCAGGAAAGCTCTCTCCCCTCACTCGCTCTTCCTCCTCTGGCGTCCTTCCCCCTCCCCCTCATCCTTGCTCTCATTCCTCTCATCTTACGCCAATTGTTAACGCTGCAAGCACATGACCTTCTATGCTAAGTAGATGTTACCCTTCTCATCTTCCTCCTTGTCTTCATATTAACTTTCTCCCCTCGTTCTCCTCGTCATCCTTCTCCTCCTTCTTTTACTCCTTCTCTTTCTCTTCCTCTTCCTACTCCTCCTCCACCTCCTCCTCCTCCTCCTCCTCCTCCTCCTCTCTCCCCCAGCTTTCCCTCACTCTTGTCCTTATTTTGCTTCACCTTTTTCCTCCTCCTCTTCTTGCTTTTCTTCTTCCCTCAGCGCTCCTCCCATTCTTCCATCTCCTCTTCGTCTGTTTTCCGCGAATTTCTCTTCAAGAATAGTTCCCTTAGCCTCACTTTAGAGCAGTATTTATATCACTGTTTCTCCTCCTCCTCCTCCTCCTCCCTACTCCTCTCCTCCTCCTCCTCCTCCTCCTCCTCTCCTCCTCCTCTCCTCCTCCTCCTCCTCCTCCTCCTCCTCCTCCTCCTCCTCCTCCTCCTCCTCCTCCTCCTCCTTCTCCTCTCCTCCTCCTCCTTCTCCTCTCTCCCAATCGTAACTCTTCCCTAATCACATCTTTCTTCACCTCCTTCCTAATCTATATATCACCTCTCCCTTGCACATCCTCCTTCCTTACTTCCTTCCTTCCTTCCTTCCTTCCTTCCTTCCTTCTTCCTTCTTCTCCTTCGCTGCAGCACCTTGAAAACTTTACTTTGCCTCCCTGATTCCTTCTTTCCCTTCCCGTCAATGTCCCGCCTTAGTGTGTCCTCCCCCTCGCCCGCCACACACGGTATTAACATTTCTTGAAGTGGAGCACAATACATAGACTTGAATTTAATACCTTAATGGTTTTGAAGCTTGTGTCTTTCACCACAGATTCTTCTCCTCGCTTCCTCTATTCTCTCCTACTCTCTTTCTTTCTTTACGATCATTTTTAGCTTGCTTTTCTTCTCCGTCAGTTTTCTTTCTCTATTTATTTTTTATTGGAGATTGTATTATATGTGTGTGGGTGTTTTTTTTTATATATATTATTCTCCTTTTGTTATTTTTTTTTCCTATCTGGTCTTTATGCCTTTTACTATTGTGGAGTTTATTTTCTACAATGTCAGAGGATTATTTTCTTCTCTTTGTTTAATCTTTTTTTTTATACTTTTTTCATTATACTTCTTTGGCTCAGTATTGGAGTCTGGATTTTGTTCCCTTTTAGTTAATGCAAATTTCATGTATTTCCCCCCTTATCATAATTGTATTTTACGCTGACTTTTCACTTGCATACAGAAAATTGTTAAGCCAAAAACTACACTACTAACACCTTCCTCTCTCTCCCCCCACTCCCAAATTTTTGTGTTCTTCCTATTAGCATATTTTAATATCGCTTTCCTATACTTATTAAATTTTCTCCTTAACCTGATTTCCGTCGTCTTCATGATCCTTTTCATTTTGTTGTCATTTGTTTTCAATGTATGTAATGTAAATACAGAAATACTAGTGTGATATTTCTTTGTTTCCAATATATTTTCTAATCATATGATATAAAAAGAAAAAATTGTATCATCCCTACAAATTGTTCTATTTTCGTAACATATTTCCATTGCTTCTAACGCTCCCTTTCTTCTTCCCATTGCATCAAATTTGTATCGTGTTTGCATCGTTTATTCCTTTTCGATTTATTTTTCACATTTCCCCCTCGCCTCCAATCTCCACTTCTTTGCGCAGGTGTCACTACGGCTGCAGCAATCACAGGCAAATCTCTCTCTCATAACCGGTCCTGGATTTATTTTTCAGTGGATTAATTTCAAAGTCCGATTTGGGGACCGGGAGGGAGAAGGGCGAGGGAGGGAGGGAGGAGTACGAGAGAGAGAGAGAGAGGAGAGGAGAGAGAGAGAAGAGAGAGAGAGAGACGAGAGAGAGAGAGAGGAGAGAGAGAGAGAGAGAGAGAGAGAGTTAAAAGGCAATGACTATATTCCAACTATATTCTTTCAAAATTTTGTATTGCAACGATTTTTTTATCATGCATATTTTTTTCAACATTACTTGTCCCTATCACTTTCAGATTACTACTACTACTAATAATAATAATAATAATACTTCTACTACTACTATTACTACTACTACTCCTACCACCACCACCACTACCACCACCACCACCACCACCACCACCACCACCACCACCACACCACCACACACCACCACCACCACCACCACCACCACCACACCACCACCACTACCACCACCACCACCACCACCACCACCACCATCTCACCGCTCAGCCCTGACAAATGGCACAGGAGCGTCGGGTCTCAAGGGGTGTAAGGGTCATGAATCAAGACTCAAGGGTAAATAATCCAAGGTCAAAGGTCAAGGACTAACATCATTAGTCTCAACGCTACCTAGTCTCCCTCCTCTTCTCTTCTCTACTCTTCTCTTTTCTTCTTTTACTTCTCTTCTTCCTTCTTTATTCATTTTTTTTTCTTCTATCTTTCTCGTTGCTGTCTCCATCTTCTTCTTCCACATCTTCTTCTTCCTCTCTCTCTTTTTTTCTTTTTATTCTCATTCTTCTATTTTTTCTTATTCTTTTTTTCATCTTCTTTTTTTCTTCCTCTTTTCTTTTTTCTTCTTCTTTTCTTATTTTAATCTTCTCCTTCTCCTCCTCCTGAAGCCTTTGGAAATCTTGAAATTTCCTCACCCACAAAAAAATATATACGCTTTTCCTATCTCTGAAAAATGGAGAGAGAGGAGAAATAGGAAGGGAAAAGGAGGAAGAAGGCATTGACAGAAGAGGGAGGAGGAGGGGAGGAGGAGGAGGAGGAGGAAGAGGAAGAGAAGAAGTGAGAGGGAGAGGAGAAAGAAGAAGAGACGGGATGTGAGAGAGAAAGAAGAGGAAGCAGGTTGGAATTAAGGAAGCGTGTATGAGAGAGAGAGAGAGAGAGAG
>JAPQNM010000002.1:17948122-17950563 GCA_029783475.1 Metacarcinus magister | reverse complement strand
GCAGAGCCTCTATTTGACTATTGCCATTGATCATTATCTTCTCTTTTCTCTCTCTCTCTCTCGTCATCTCTCTCCTCTCTCTCTCCTCTCTCTCCTCTCTCTCTCTCATCTCTCTTCTCTCTCTCGTCCTCTCGACTCTCTCTCACCACTCGCCTCTCCTCTCTCTCTCTCCCCTCTCCCTCTCTCGTTCCACTCTCACCTTCTCTCATCTCTCCATCATCCTCTCGCTCTCCCCCTCTCTTCATCTCATCCTCTCCGCTCTCTCGCCGCTCTCCTTCCTCTCCTTCCCTCCAACTCTCTCTCGTCCCCCCACTCCTCTCCCTCCTCCTCTCTTCGTCTCTCCTCTCTCTCATCTCTCTCCCTCTCTCTCTCTCTCCATCTCTCGTCCCTAAACAACACAAAAACCACAAAAAAACTATCTATTCTCCTTAACATCTATTCTTCTCTCTTAAACCTATCCACCTTTCACCATCACCTACAAAGTTCTACAAACCTCTCAACTCTCAATACGTTCCCTAACCTCAGGTAAAAACCACAAAAAAAAAAAAAAACTCTCTCTTCCCTCCTCTCTCGATCTCTAACAATAAACGATCTACGTCTCCACACTCAAATTCTCAATACAACCTAGCCCTTCTCCTCTCATAATATCTCTCCTCTCTCTCCCCTTCTCTCCTCTCTCCACTCTCCTCTCATCTCCTCCTCCTCTCTCTCTTCATCTTCTCTCCCTCTCCTCGCTCTCCTCATCCTCCATCCTCTTCCTCTTCCCTCTCCTCTCACTCTCTTCTCTCATCTCTCTTCCTCCCCTCTCCTCTCCTCTCTCCTCTCATCCCTCTCTTCTCCTCGTCCTCCTCCTCGCCTCTCGCCCCCCACTCTCTCTCTCTCTCTCCTCTCTTTCTCCCTCCCCTCTCATCTCCTCGACCTCCTCTCCTCTCTCCTCTCCTCCTCTCTCGCTCTACTCTCCTCCTCTCGCTCCTCTCTCATCCTCCTTCTCTCCTCTCCCTTCTCTCTCCTCTCTCTCCCTCCTCACTCTCTCGTCCTCTCCACTCTCGTCTCCTCCCACCACACCGGACAAAGCACGAAAAGGATTATTGACAAAAACGAATGGATAATAAAAAGGAGTTGAATTAATTATGTTTCTTTTGTGGGACAGATTTCCGTGTACATTTCTGCTCTTCGTTTTTTTTGATTTTGTCCACTCCGCCCCTCAGCTCTCCCGATGTCCAATCCGGCCCCGCCTGGCTCTCCGCTCTCGAATCCCTCGATCCACAATCCCCTCTCTCATCACGTCTCTCTCTCTCCGTTCGCTCGCCTCCCACGTGCCTCTCCTCTCACTCGAGGCATCCATCAGCATTAAACCTCCCTCATCACTCCCGCCCCCTCCTCTCTCTTCCTCACAACCCCTCAACCTTCGATCGTGCTGCTTCCCTCTCTCTGCCACTCTCAACGTCCCAACATTTTATCCCCCTCGCTCTCTCTCTATTTCTCATACCATTCGGGCTCCCCATCCTCTCATCTCCACGCGTCATCGTCCTTTCCGACGCGGCTCCTCTCTCCCGTTCTCTCTCTCTCTCTCTCGTCTCCTCCTCCGCCCTTCCCTCCACTCGCCAGCCGAAACCATAATTCTCGCACCCTTACCAACCCTCTCTCACTCCTCTCCCACTTCAAGTTCTCTCGCCTTTTTCCAAAGATTCTGCTCTGTTTTCTTTTTCCTTATTTCTGCTTCTTGCTCCTTTTCCTATTCTGACCTTCCCCTGCTCTCTTCCACTACTCTTTTCTTCATTCTTTATCTTCTTCTTTCTATTCTTCCTTCTTCCTTTCCCTCTTCTTCTGCTACTTTGCCTTTTTCCTTTCTGTCTGCTCATTCTTCCTGCTCTTGTCTCTCTGCTCTTTTGTTTACTGGTTATCTCTGTGCTTCTCTCTATTTCTGTCTTCTGCCGCTCTCTTTTCTTCTTATCTGCTTCTTCCGATTCTCTTCTTTGTTTTCGTTTTTACTTCTTTCCTATCTTTCTTCTGTCTTTCTTCTTCTGCTCATTTTTCTTTTCTTCCAACTGCTCTTGCCTGCTCTTTTTCTTTTCTTTCCACACTCTCCTCCTCTTTCTTTTTTTTCTGCTCTTTGTGCTGCTTTCATTCTTTTCTTTTTTTATTTTCGTACATTCTCTTCTGCTCTGTTTTTCTTTTTCTTCTTTTTTTTTTTTTCTTTTTCTTTTTTCCTCTTCTCTTTCTTATTCTTTTCTGCTGCTCGCTCTTGCTCTTTTTTTCATTCTTTTTTTTAATTTTTTCCCCTGCTCTTTTGCTTTTTTCTTCTTTTATTGCCCCTGCTCTGCTATTTTCCTTTTATCTTTCTTCCTGTTCTTCCCGCCTGCTTCTGCTCTTTTTTCTTTTTCTTTTTTTTTGTTTTCCTTTTCTTCTGCTTCTCTCTTCTCGTTTTTCTTTTCTTTTCT
>JAPQNM010000002.1:17915622-17920622 GCA_029783475.1 Metacarcinus magister | reverse complement strand
CCTCCCTCCCTCCCTCCCTCCCTCCCTCCCTCCCTCCCTCTCTCCCTCCATTTCTCCCACTCTCTTTCCCCCCAGAATACTTACACTCTTTAGGGCGAAGAGTTAGAAGGGGTGGGAGAGGGAGGGAGGAAGATAAAGGGTAGGTAGGAGAGCAGAGCAGGAGAGGGAACAGAGAATAAAAGAGAAAAGAGAGAGAAAGAGAGAGAGAGAGAGAGAGAGAGAGAGAGAGAGAGAGAGAGAGAGAGAGAGAGAGAGAGAGAGAGAGAGAGAGAGAGAGAGAGAGAGAGAAAGAGAGAGAGAAAAGAGTTTGGGTAAATGAGCAATGCAATTTAATCGATGGCAGGGAATGTATGAGTTGAGTTGCATCATGGGAAGCAGTAGATCGGTGCACAGGAAGGTCGGTAAATAAGCACAGGTCGATCCCCAGGCAGTGTGTGTGCGGCAACAACAACAACAACGAGTGAATTAATTAATTGGAACTCGCCAAAAATTGCATCCGGCGTGAAAATATGTGGCAAGAAGCAGCACCACCTCAATGAAGAGAATAGACCAGTGTTTTGCACGCTACAATTTAGTCTTCTGACCACCACCTTCCTGCCTGGGCTTGCAGCTGCACCCTTTCCTCCCCGGCCTCTAACAATGTTTTGGTCTACTATCTTAATTGTTATCTCGTCTTGCAGCCTGTTCAGTGCCTCTTCCTATAGCCTTGTCTGTCCACTTATTGCCCTGCATCTTCAAGTAGCAGCAGTAGTGCCTACGCGTGGACTCATCCTCTACCCTTATGCACTACGAAGTCATATAACGCTGCCTTGGTTTGCATTCCTATTGACACGTACCCATTGCCCTCAGCTGCAGTCAGGTTCACTACCCTCGCCTGTAACAGTATCGCGTCCTGAAATCCTACTCTGGTATGCAGCAGCGCAGCATCAAAACAGACCAGCGCGAAGGAACATTGCTACAGAAATGTAATATGCACCGAAAAATTAAAGCAATAAGCATCACGTGTATCACTGGTAATCTCACGCAGCAGACGACTTACACTATTCAACAAAAAAATACCGAAAATATATTCAATTATTTTTTTTATTGCACCGGCTAGATAATTTATGGCATTCATTATTAGTCAGCGAAGCATTGATAATCCTGCCTGGTCGCCGGCGTCTGGAGGGCGAGCCTTGTGTCCGCGCCGCCCTGCACACACACCACTGCGGCAGATAACACCGGCTGCAGGAGATTACAACCAGCCTGCTCTCGCGTCCCTGGTGGCCCTGACAGGTGAGCGGCAAGGTAATAATTGCTTGCTGCATTAAAACTACAAGCGCCGTTTCATTGTAATTATTTTCGCATAAACACTGGACAATTATCTATTCCAGCTGTTGTTTTTTGTTAGCGGCGCCGTAATACAATGCACATTGGCCCATGATTAACTTTTTTTTTTTAATTAATAATTTTGATACATTTATTATGACTCCGTTAAAGGAAAAGTTCTCGCTGTTTATCCTTTTAATTAACTTGGTAAATTCATGATGAGTGTGGAGGAAAACAAGATTCTGCTTTGACTTTCTTCTTTTTTTTCGTGTTTCTATTCACCTTTTTTTTCTTAGATTTTCACACCGGAAAATTAGCCTTTGAAATGTTGAAGGCCATTGTATTCCTCCCTTACTCACTTCCCTTCCTCACTCCCTCGCCTCTCCTCCCCACTCCCTTCTGGTTCCCTCCTCTACACGTCCACCTCCATGCCCGTCCCTCCTCTTCTTTCCTTTCTGTTTATTCGTATTTTTCTTTTTTCCTTTTCTTATTGTATCAACTGCGACTCCTTTTCACCCTTTGTTTACCCATCTGTGTTCTCTCATCTCTCTCTTTATCCTCTCTGTCTCCCACCCCTTGTTTTGAATGTCTATTTGTCTTTCTTTACCCCTTCTCTCTTTTACATGCCTATTATCTCTCTCTCTCTCTCTCTCTCTCTCTCTCTCTCTCTCTCTCTCTCTCTCTCTCTCTCTCTCTCTCTCTCTCTCTCTCTCTCTCTCTCTCTCTCTCGCTCTCGCTGTCGCTCTCTCTTGCTCTCTCTTGCTCTCTTTCGCTCTCTTTCGCTCTCTCTTCGCTCTCTCTCTCTCTCTCTCTCTCTCTCTCTCTCTCTCTCGTCTCTCCTCTCTCTCTCTCTCTCTCTCTCTCTCTCTCTCTCTCTCTCTCTCTCTCTCTCTCTCTCTCTCTCTCTCTCTCTCTCTCTCTCTCTCTCTCTCTCTCTCTCTCTCTCTCTCTCTCTCTCTCTCTCTCTCTCTCTCTCTCTCTCTCTCTCTCTTTATTGTTCATACCTACCTTGCTAGTGTTTCCATCTTGTTTCCCATTCTCAAGCGTTAGTTTTTTCTCTCTTCTTTATTTTTCTCTCTCAGTAAATGATGGTAAGACAGCCACGCAAAAGTAGTCCGATGAGTCATGTCACTATAATATAAATGTGACTCACAATATTCCCGTGACAACAACTATTAAGACTAGAGGTAGGATAAAAATCATAAGTTTCAGTGGGCGTACATACCTAATGAAATATAATAAATTAATTGAGCTGCTTGATTATGGCGGAAAATATCAATGCCAGAGCAGTAACAGGATCATATTATCCGCATGGAATATAGATGTATTAAAATTCTTTAATCACAATCAAATCAACAGAGGAGGTGGGGACGGTGCATGTGTGGTAACGTGATTTAATCTGGTAAAATATCACCACGAGGAACACGTGTGCGAAAAGAAGATAAATGGAAGTAAATTTGAAGAAAATATAATTCAGTTATTTACAAATCCCACAAACCTGCAAACATTACACTGAATATGCCATGTCTTGCCAAACACACTTCCAGTTAGTGAGTCATTAATTATGGGAGACATGTTTTCCACGAATAGACGTATAGACTCTCTCTCTCTCTCTCTCTCTCTCTCTCTCTCTCTCTCTCTCTCTTCTCTCTCTCGCACTCATCTCTCTCTCTCTCCTCTCTCTCTCTCTGCTCTCTCTCTCTCTCTATCTCTCTCCTCTCTCTCTGCTCTCTCTCTCTCTCTCTCTCTCTCTCTCTCTCTCTCTCTCTCTCTCTCTCTCTCTCTCTCTCTCTCTCTCTCTCTCTCTCTCTCTCTCTCTCTCTCTCTCTCTCTCTCACTCTCTCTCTCTGCTCTCTCTCTCTCTCTCTCTCTACTCTCTCTCTCTCTACTCTCTTCTCTCTCTCTCTCTCTCTCTCTCCTCTCTCTCTCTCTCTCTCTCTCTCTCTCTCTTCTCTCTCTCTCTCTCTCTCGTCTCTATCTCTCTCTCTCCTCTCTCTTCTCTCCCTCTCTCTCTCTCTCTCTCTCTCATCTCTCTCTCTCTCTCTCTCTCTCTCTCTCCTCTCTCTCTCTCTCTCTCTCTCTCTCTCTCTCTCTCTCTCTCTCTCTCTCTGCTCTCTCTCTCTCTCTCTCTCTCTCTCTCTCTCTCTCTCTCTCTCTCTCTCTCTCTCTGACGTAGAATCAGTCACATAGAATGCTAGAATTTTTAGCTTACTTTTCAGACCAATAAGTATCAGAGCCAACGAATGAAATTATTATACTTGATCTTGTGATAGCCAAGCTGAATCACATCATCAATAACGTTGCAGTTGGCGAACATCTTGGGTCTTGTGGTCATCAATGTGTACGTGGTGATATCAATGCAAGGATTCATGTATTTAAAAACGAAATATTGTTGCCAATTTTCAGAAAAGATAATTTTGAAATTTTCAGACAAGCAGTATTACATATGCAATTACCATAGATAGCTCAGATTAATGAAACGTGGACGCATTTCAAAAATTTATTTCTAACAAAGCAACATAATATCATCTCGTACTGTGTGAGACGGCGTAACAACGAAATTGACTTTATTTAGTCTGATAATTGAATTAGATTTTCGCATCAGGTAAAGAAATAACACAGTATTAATCGAGACGACGAGTTGAACAAAAACTAAGCAGCAATACGATGAAAATATTGCTGCAGAAAGCAAAAATAATACCAATTGATACATTAATAACAGTAAGCTTATTAAAAGTGGGATCGTATCATTCAAGAACATTGCTGGAAACTTTGTAATATGATGAAAGCATGACGACTACAATGCTGAATAACTAGTTCAGTTCAGTCTTCAATACCGCTTTGATTGGTGATAACATTAATATCAATGGTAGTAATGCTAATAATGTGACTAGCAGTGTCTCAGTAGTGGACAGGCAAGATGCTGCGGCTGAACTCAGTGATGATATTGGTACTATTTGTGTAATAATGAAATGTATCAAGCTCCGATTATACACTGCAAAACTTTGAAATGATTACACATAATATTTTGAACGCATTTCGTAGTATGAAAATAAATAAAAGTCCAGAGAGAGTATGTACACTTCCATCTATACTTGATAAATACATACGACAAGACTTTGTCCCTGTCGATTGGAAGACAACGAATGTAAAACCAATTTTCAGAAGATGTGACAAAAATATAGCCTGTAATTACAGGCTCACTGATTTGAGGTTCGTGATCGGCATAATGCTCGAAAGCATAATCAGACGAAATTATTAGTGACCATAAAAGTCTTTCAATGATCAGAGACTCACAGTGTGGCTCTACGTATACTCGTAGATCATGTTAACTTAAGTTGTTAACATTGTATAATAACGTAACCTCTTCTCTTTTCCTGATATCACCAGATTTTTAGACGTTGTGTATTTTGATTTTCAACAGGTTTTTGAAAGCTCGGAATAATACCTTGATCTTCAAATTCAAGCCACTTGGGATCACTATTGATGTGTACATTTGGAGTGCAAACCTACTAAGCAGTACAAAACAAAATGTCGTTATCAATGGAGTTGCCATGGATTGTGTGTGCACCAGTCACTAGTGGTGTCTCACAGAGGTCTGTTTGCGAACCACTGCTATTCATTATATTTCACACATTATATTGATACGATGTGAGGCTGGCACAACTAAACATTTTCTCGTAAAACATACC
>JAPQNM010000002.1:17903122-17908122 GCA_029783475.1 Metacarcinus magister | reverse complement strand
GTCTCGTCTCGTATGAGTTGTAAAATCATTTGCACGTGTCCGATTGAATGACCTGGAAACGTGCTTGGCGTTGCTAATAGAGGCACAGATCCAGCACACTCATACTTGTAATCCTGTTAAAATGATTGCTAGCCGATCGTGACCCTTATGGTTCTTTGCACTTCACCAGCTTATTTTCTTGCTCGTATTTAGCATCACAGACTCGGCAACGCTTGGGCTCATGTCTCCCTTGAATGTCGAACACTCGTCCCTAGGCTGCAGGAGGTGGAGTGGAAGGACTGAAGGAAGGAGGATTATTGTTGTTATTATTATGATTGTTGTTGTTGATATTGTTGTTGTTGTTGTTGTTGTTGCTGCTGCTGCTGCTGCTATAGTTGTTGGTGATGGTGTTGTTGATGTTGTTGTTGTTTCTTGTTATTGTTGTCGTTGCCGATGTAATTGTTATTAGTCGTCGTCGCCGTCGTCTTGGTCGTCGTCATTGTCGTAATAGTAGTAGTAATAGTAGTAGTAGTAATAATTTGTCAATGTTTTTTTTCCTTGTTTTTTCATGGTCTTACTTTCCTTGTAAAACATTATAAGACTGTCAAGCAACTTGACGCATAAGCATACAACTTTAAAAGTTTTGATAATTCATCTTGCAAGACAGATTAATAAACAACAGCTTAAACAGCGCAGTCCTGTTGCATTTGTTATGGAACACTGTGTAATAGAAGGGCAGCCACACACTGTACTAATGTTAAAATTACCTCACTGATAATAATGGAAATCACAACATTCACTTAACTCTTTACAGATTCGATCTTGACGAGTATGCAATGTTATACGGGATGATAAAGTTGTTGTTATCCTTCCGAGTGTTTATTGGGTAAACTAAAGTAAATGATATCTCCTCGGCACTGTGAGACTGTTTTGTTCAACTGATTGGGAAAACAGTTAATTATGTAATGAAAAGGTTTAGTGTATACGTGATGTATCCTGTCGGGCGGGCTGGAGGTGAAGGAGCCTGGACATGCGAAGGAACATCTAAGACTGACTTGGAAATTCAATGTTGAAAAAGTTTCGTCTATTGGTTTAAGAAAACATATTGGTGGTTCCAAATATGCTGTTTTGGGTCTGCCTCGGTAGCCACGTTTTGGACTGATGTTTGTCATTTGCATCACTTCAGAAATGAAAGATACAAGAGAGTCGCTCTTTTCAAAATGTATAACTGGAATTTTTCAAATGTTTAACGTTTTATATGATAGAATATATATATATATATATATATATATATATATATATATATATATATATATATATATATATATATATATGTGTGTGTGTGTGGGCTTTGAAAGAAAGTGACACTTGCACTCAGGCTCCAAGGTTCAACGGACGCTTGGACAACAGAAGAACCTTTCCAAGTTACGTGTTCACATCTATCTTTTTTCAATTGCATCCATAATGAAAATGACACTATTATTCCTTTAAGAATTATAACTTAAACACACACACACACACACACACACACACACACACACACACACACACACACACACACACACACACACACACACACACACACACACACACACACACACACACACACACACACACACACACACACACACACACACATACAAAGCTGGAGTGATTAAGGAATTTGAGTGATATCAAAATGCTTTGACATCATAACATTTATTAGGATAATGAATGTCACTTCAGATCCCGTCCTGCTCATTGCTCGACCGTGATCAATACAAGATAAAAATAGATAAACAAATTATGTCACATCAATGTTACATTCAATCCTGCGTCACACTGCGGGACATTCACAGGGATTTTAACCTGGGAAATTTTGTGAGGATATAATGAATTAAAAGAGAAAGAGAGAGAGAGAGAGAGAGAGAGAGAGAGAGAGAGAGAGAGAGAGAGAGAGAGAGAGAGAGAGAGAGAGAGAGAGAGAGAGAGAGAGAGAGAGAGAGAGACAGACAGACAAACAAATAACTATAAACAAACAGACAGATGGACGTATACTGACATACGTGATACAGACAGACGAACAAATACACAACCATACGGACGATAAAAGACATAGACACACATACATACATTCAGACAGACAGACAGACAGACTGAAGCACAAAAGAAATAACAAGTCAAGCAGAAAATGTCAGAAGAATAGGAACACTTGAAGAGAGAGAGAGAGAGAGAGAGAGAGAGAGAGAGAGAGAGAGAGAGAGAGAGAGAGAGAGAGAGAGAGAGAGAGAGAGAGAGAGAGAGAGAGAGAGAGAAACCAAGTTGCCACATATAGTGCAACATTTCTGTTGATATGATCTTTATTAAAGAATTTAAAGTCCATTATGTTCTATTCGAAATAAAGGCCGTTGTTATCCTTATGATTGTTTCTGTAACTGCTATATCATTATTCTTCATCTCAGTTCATCTATTCTTTGTAAAAGAATTTAATACCCTTTGTGTTATATTCAGATAATACGTCATTGTTTGCCGCAGCTGTGAATATTCATGTTACTGGTACGGTATTGATAGTTTCCCGCCGTTGCTAAGCGTTTCTGTTCATCTGTTTTATTTAGCAGGCTACATAGAATTTTAGTTATATTTCTAATCCTTTTTACCGTCATGAAGGGAGTGCTATTTGCTATTTGTCTCGAGTGTATGGTGACATAATTCATCAGACACTAACAAGCCAGCCGATCCAGGGTGCACCAACAGAGGACAAGTGGAGACCATCTCTCTGAAACAGTTCAGTTCGATTATAGAAATCATTCTACATTTCCACAAACTGAACTCTGTGTTCCCTGCAGAGATTTTAGGCAAAACTGTTGTCTAAAGGCTTAACTGTACTGTACTGTATTGTACTGTACTTGTACTGTTGGATAAGCCAGTGATATTTATCCTACAGCTCTTCGGAGCGCGTCTACCAAACACTGTTGGACCTGTTTGGATCACACAGAGTGACTTGTGGGTGACTCCTTTCAACATCTGATCAGCTTTGGCCGTGACGTCGTCTACTTCTGCTCCTGAAAAGCAGTGAAATGGTCCTCTGTCTTACACGTCCACACAACTCAATTGCTAGCCAATCATGAAGTGTCTTACCAAAAAGCTATTGGCTGGCTCATCTTCCTCTTCTAAGATCTGAAACCTGTAATGACAAATAGTAGACTGATTGAGTTGACACACAGACGTGGCTGCTCTCTTCACAGTCGTGATATTATTATTTGTCTAGGAAGGATTAGTGTTATTCCATATAGGAAGGGGAGAGGCCGGCTAGTTGAGGTCAGGTGAGGCATCATTCTCTCCAATATTGCTTTCAATGAATTCCATCAGGTACTCAAAAGTATTTGTTAGTTTTGCTTATTCTCTTGTTGATCAAGCCTCTGTTACATTGTGTGTTTCAGGACACAAAAACAGCAGATCTGAGAACGATCTACAAAGGAATAGCCTACGATCTTCCTGTACAATCAATGCATTTTTTTCTGCCCTGTATTGAAATTTATGTGTTGGTTATAATAAAGAAATGTAATATTTAAACTGTTAAACAGTACTGAGGTTGTTTCTTAGGGGTAGAGTACCTAGGATTAAAGGATTAGCGTATGAAGATCTGAAAGGGTCGCGTAGGTAGAAAAATTATGGGATTAAAGGTAGGGGAATAATGCAGCAGGTGGGTGACTTGTGTGACCTCACACCCAAATATATTACCTTTAAGGAAATAATAAACTGATGAGAGGTTCTGGAAGGCTGTCGATGCTTGCTGTAACAAACATTAACACAATAAACAGCAATTAACTCATGCATTTTATTTGACACTTGAAACAGACAAATTTAAAGAGATCAGAACACCAATGAGTGGTTAGGTAGGATAAGACCCCTAACACTGTATAGCTGTCTTGTGTATCACTGTGTTTATGTTTAAAATAGTGTTTTATGTGTAGTTGATAAGATATGAGCAAAGGCAAATGTGGAAACTGAAATATGAGGACAAATAATAGTTAACATTTACTCCACACTTAGCTGTATTTGTGCGAGATGGGTGCAGTGAATTCAAGAGCAGGCAGGTATTGGTTACAGAATGTATCACTGGTGTGTATGTGTTAAACTGTGTGTAATGTGTAAAGGTAATAACTAGATCGTAAAGTTTGTGAGTACTGGAAATGGTAATAATTAGCAACACTTAGCGTAACAAGGTCCTGGCAAGTAACACAAAGTGACGGAAGGCTGCCGGCGAATTACAGGTTGGCGGGAGCAGAGAGCTGTAGTTTGTTTACTATCGAGATCACAGAGAGAGAGAGAGAGAGAGAGAGAGAGAGAGAGAGAGAGAGAGAGAGAGAGAGAGAGAGAGAGAGAGAGAGAGAGAGAGAGAGAGAGAGAGAGAGAGAGAGAGATCGTGTGTGCGAGTGAATAGAATAGAATAGAATTTATTGGCTCAGACTTTATGAATAAAATATGGAACACAGCTCCCACCAAAGAGAATAAAGAAATATACAAATAGGTACAATGTTAACGGAAAGTAAAAAAAAAAAATAATAAAAAAGATGCAATGGTCCATTTTCATACCTCAATAAAAGATAAAAGAATACCATTTTAAATAATTCATAACCAGTTACACATATTAGTTCATCTCAACATACTTAGAATAGATCTGATAAGAAAAACAAGTTGGTGTAAGTGTGTAGAAGTGCGCATCTGTGTGTGTGGGTGTGTGTGTGTGTGTGTATATGTGTGTGTGCGTGTATACGTGTGTGTGTGTGTGTCTATCGCCTCACAACATTGTCCATCGTAGGCTCCGAAAGAAATAACGAACCGATCACCTTTAGAGGACTTTCTGTTCGCCCGCTGCAACACTAACATCAGCGGTGAGACGAACCAGGAAAAAGGGAGTGAAAGAGAAGGTAAACCCGTAAACGAGACCATGCGGGGCGATAGAAAGGAATAATGATAACAGTGAGAACCAGAACCCCAGGAAGGAGTGCGAGGGAAATGCAGGGGAAAGTTTCTGAAAT
>JAPQNM010000002.1:17895622-17900622 GCA_029783475.1 Metacarcinus magister | reverse complement strand
TTTAGTACGTGTAAGGAAGTGGCAGGGCAGGGCAGGGTAGGGCATGGTAGGGCAGGGCAGGGTAGAGCAGGGCAGGGACGGGACCAGAACACTTTGTCATTGTAGGAAAAGGGGAAGTAGTAATGGAAGGAAGATTGTTGTGGGGTCGTAGAGTCTCTTCTCAAAACCCATCACCTCCTTGTTCAGTCGTGTGTGTGTGTGTGTGTGTGTGTGTGTGTGTGTGTGTGTGTGTGTGTGTGTGTGTGTGTGTGTGTGTGTGTGTGTGTGTGTTTACCTCCACCACCTTGACTCACTATATACCATCCTTACGCCGCGCACACCACACACCATCCCATCACATACCACTCTGACACACCTAACCACCACACACCATCTCCACATCCTCCACACACACACATGCTCCTCCATACCACTCTCTTCCCTCGGTATATCCCTTCCCACCACAAACATCCCCGCTACACACCACTTTCTTGCCCTCCCACACACAACACCCTGCCACGCGCCCTCCACCACCCTCTCCCACCACACACCCTCCCACCACACACCCTCCCACCACACACCCTCCCGCTACCCCCGTCACACCGCGCCTTCGCCTCGTCCTGGGTTATTACGGTGGCTGAAAAATGGAGCGAATATTTCCCGGCGTGGCGGCAAAGGCTCATCCCCTTCGACAGCTTATTTTATAGCGTCTAATTTCCTCAGTGTCGAACACGGCTCCTCCGGGACGTGCCGGGGCGCTGGCGGGTCTTTGCGAGGGAGTGAGGAAGGGATGAGTATGAAGGGAATTGGGGAGAGAGAGAGAGAGAGAGAGAGAGAGAGAGAGAGAGAGAGAGAGAGAAGAGAGAGAAGAGAGAGAAGAGAGGAGCAGGTGTCTCACATTGAAATACAAAACACAATGACCTTTGGGACCGAACTATGTAGGCGGTAAACTGACGCTGAAACTGTCGTTGTGGATACCTATTTGAAGGAGGTGGCGCTCCATTGTCATTGAAACGAGTTTATGATGTTGCGGCGCAGTGGTGTTGAAAGTTTGTTACACCCTCAAAAACACCGTTAGTAAAGTAATATTTGAGGGAATTTAATATCTTGCTACACCTGCGTTCCATCCTATTACATCTCATCTATAACATGAGCTCGTATGAAAATAACTTGGTTACTCTCATATTTATAAATTTCTAAGAATATCAAGGCCATCGATTAGCGTCGCCCGGGAAATAGGAATTTTTCCATAGAGAACGTCTGATTTCACCAATTTCTTTACATTCGTTGTGTTGTGAAAGAGAAGGTATCAAGTTAATTGCTCTATAAAGAAACCTTAAGAATTATTTTGTATGGCTCAAACATTTATACTAATGCTTATTAAAACAAGTTACTCAAACGAAATCCTAAAAGTTTTGATTAAATTGATAGTAATATATGCCATTATTCTAACTATTCCTTGTTTTGAAAATAAGTGTTATATTTTTGTAATGTTTGTATTTAGTTTAGATAAGGTTGCGTTCCATTTCCCTTGGTACTGAAGGATAACCACAAGCGAGTTATGTATTCTGAAACTGAACTCTTACCCGACTCCTTAGCTTTTCAATAATACATTGGGAAGTCTTATAACTTTAGAAAAATTGGTTATATGAATATTAATTCCACACATTTGTTAATTATAGCTACTCCTACAGCCTACTACGACTTATCAAAATAGATTTAGGCCTTACTATTGGTTTTATTTTGTGAATCTCATTATATATATATATATATATATATATAATATATATATATATATATATATATATATTATATATATATATATATATATATGGGGAGGCGGTGGTCTAGTAGCTAGCGGTCGGGCATACCAGCTCAGGGTCCCGCGTTCGAGCCTCGGCACGTGCTGGCCACTTTTCTTCGTTACTACCGCCGAGTGGCCTAAGATCAACCACATGCTGCCATAACACCATCCTCGCCGGGACTGCAACGTTATATGGGCGAGGAGCTTCCGCTGGCAGTATGAGCCTATCAATAAGAAGAAACAAGGCGTCAATTAAAAAATCTAACCCGCGCTACTAACGGGCGGAGGCCAACCATCTAAGGTCTCCCTGAAGCCTATCGGCGCCATGGGTAGAAGATAAAAAAAAAATAAATAAATAAATAAAAATATATATATATATATATATATATATATATATATATATATATATATATATATATATTTATTTATTTATTTATTTATTACATAATTGTTATAGACATTATGAACGTCTTCTCAAGGGAACTATGCAGTGTGCACGAGCCATTCTTTACAAAACGGCGGCTGCTTAACAAACCCGTCACCTCGCCCACCGCCCGCCGCCCGCCGCCCGCCGCCCGCCGCCCGCCGCCCGCCGTCAGTTTATCAAGACAAGTGACTAGGAAGCAAGTGTGTTTTGTTCGCTGCAGCAAAATAACTATATTGTTGAATGGGTGCGTGTACGAGTGTGTGGAGATTAATGTCGACTTAGGAATTTAAGGACACGAAGGGTAACTTCCAGTGTGTTTTATATTATTGACTACAATCATTTGATATTGAGTGTGTGAATTTATCATTAGTGTCAGTTATAGAAATATAGAGTTGTGAAGGAAACTGTTAAATACAATTGGTGAGTGAATAAGAAGAAAAGAAAGCAGAATTTTTATCGGAGTGATGAGACCTTGGTAGGCTACATGCAAGGAAAGATAAAGAAAAAATATATATTATTCATGTCCATCAACTTTCTTTTATATGCATTTGTTCTCTTTCTTTGAGGCTTTGAAGATTAATGAAAACTTTATTATATTCTTACTTTGTAAGAAATTAAATTTTTATTTTTTTTAATAGTTTCTGTATTCAATAATTACTGGAAGTCTATCTTTTCATGTTATTATATGCCTTTTTCACCACGTACTTTACATGTTTCTGATCATAATAATAATAAAAAAAAATAATGACTAATATTTACAGAATATATGAATATTTGTGGTTATCTCTCCTTGAGCTGGAGGATGAAACATAGGAATCCAACACTTTCCTGAAGGGCAGAGTGAAGTTATGTGTATCTCGTTAGGTTGATTATCTCTATTTTTTAAAGCATACATGATTTATCTGATAACAAACAGGAAGGTATAAAGACGTATATTAAACCAAGTGACATTGTCTGGATGGCGTAATGATGTTGATAATTGAATCATACATTTACTTTTGAAGGTTCTATCAAAGCTGATGTCATGCTGAACTTAATGGTTTCATGGCGGCTCTTATATCTTGCAAGTATTATTCCCAAGCATGGTTAAGTATGTCTCCTTACATTTTACCTGATCACTATATTTATTTACTATATACTTTATATATATATATATATATAAACACACACACACACACACATTTATTTTTACTGTGGCCGTCCCTCAGTTGTTCCTTGTTATATATACTTCAGTGTTATTACTGAGTTTATCCTTTACTTCGTGGGTTTATTACTGACAGATTTGTCTCGGCTTATACATTGATTGGCTTTCACGTAATCCCTTATAATTGTTAGTAACCCTATGCAGAAACCTATTATATGCAGCTATATAATATTCATTTACAATATATGAAAGTTGCGATATCAACTAATTATCTCCCTATATTATGTGCATGTGTGTGTGTGTATATATATATATATATATATATATATATATATATATATATATATATATATATATATATATGTATATATATGTATATATATATATATATATATATATATATATATATATATATATATATATATATATATAATGTTACAAGTGGCTTACATCCTCTGGTAACTATGGTTAATTCCCAATGAGGAAATCAAAGGTAATACGTAACGTGATTATAGTGTCATCTGATTTGTCAGAGTGTCACACTTACTTCCTCATTATAGGCGCCAATATCTTAACACCATGAACAGGTGTGGACTCTATTCATACTTCCATGCAAATTTTTCACCTAGATGTTTTATGTTGTATTCTTTTTAGTGTGGTTCAATCATTAGGTTTGGGTTGGAATCCTTAGTCAAGCTGCGTACTCGTATAGTCGGTTAATATAAGTTGACCAAAATTCACCGAGTTGGTTCCGTCTTCTTCCACTTGATTGGTCAAACGGAACGTGTATTGAATAGATTAGTTCGGGATTATTTAAAGAGTTATACTCCATATTTCTTTTTTATAAAATAATGTACCATTGTTTACTTATATGACATTACTAATCCAAAAAAACGCTGTGATATATTAAGAATGCAAGTAGTATTGATATTGAACTGAACATAATAAAATTTTGGCTGAGTAATGTCAAATAACTGAATTATGGTACATTTATTTATAAGATTAATATATAATTCATCAAATATTCTCGATATTTGATATAGGCCTTGTACATGTTGTACATGTATGGATACGTTCTGTTCGGCCACCCAGATGGAAGCGGGCGAGGCATACTCGTTGCATTTCAGTCAACTCTGAAAAGAAACACCCTTAGGCATCCTCTTTATTCACCCTTAACTTAATTCATATACTACATATCACACTTCAATTGTGTGTTCCCCCACGTTGACGTTGCTCAAAACAGCGTCAAAACACATACGATTTATACCCAATTATCTGACACATGAAAACAGCATTAATATGATATTTGATAATTGTCATGTATTAATACGAAGCTAATAACAACGAAATAAATAAATAAAAAAAAAAACATATATGAAAGCATGTATATCAGGATTAAGTGAATGTTATTTATTCATTGATAACGTTAGGTTTGTTTTCCCTTTCCCTGCATTTTGTGGTATCCTATTGCAAGGCAAGAAAACCAAAATTGCACCGCGCATTCTAAAGGAAGAGCAACAAATTTCAGTAAAGAGCTACTTATACGTCTTCATTCTTAAAGGGAAAAGTGTGTTGTTATTAAAGTGTAGCATCTTATTATCTTTACTCGCTGCCTCCTCGTTGCATTCCGGGAAAAATGGTTAAGG
>JAPQNM010000002.1:17885622-17888122 GCA_029783475.1 Metacarcinus magister | reverse complement strand
GCTGCCTGCCCACACCCCACCAGTCTCCATCCTTTTACCTCGCGCACTCCCGCCCTCCTTATCTCTCTCTTGCAAGTGCTCTTCAAGGGTGTTTTTTGGCACTTGTCGGCTCCGTTAAGTCATGCTGCACTTTAAAAGGAGATTTTTAAGAGGATTATGTCGCAAAGCTGCTCTTGGAAATTAGTCAACAAAGAAATTGGTTGAAAACGTGCCTGGAGTGGGTTCTTATGTTTCTTTCATTCTTTTTCTTCCTCCCTCCGCTCGTCCTATTTTCATTTTTATTTTTCAGCTTTTGGTGAAGGAAGACTGACGCTGCGAGTGTTGTTTTGGGGTAAAAATGATGGTGAGAATTGTATTGTTTTCTTGTTGTTTTCTGCATGTGTGTTGCTGTATCCGTGTTTCTATCTTGGTGCTTGTGTATGTTTTTGTTATGTTTCTCTTGCTGTTGCTGCTGCTGTTGTTGTTGCTGTTGCTGTTGTTGTTGCTGTCTGTAACTCCTTCTCTCTGTTCTTTTATATGTCTATTTCTTTCTTTCTTTGTTTTGCCTCTGCGTCTATGTCTGTTTGTATGCCAGTGTGTGGGTGGGTGTGTGTGTGTGTGTGTGTGTGTGTGTGTGTGTGTGTGTGTGTGTGTGTGTGTGTGTGTGTGTGTGTGTGTGTGTGTGTGTGCATTTATGTATATATGTTTTTTTGTGCATGTTTTGGCCAGCTAATGTCTACAATTTTTATTTGTTTGTTTGTCTGGATGTCTATTCCCACCACACTCTCTCTCTCTCTCTCTCTCTCTCTCTCTCTCTCTCTCTCTCTCTCTCTCTCTCTCTCTCTCTCTCTCTCTCTCTCTCTCTCTTTCTCTTTCTCTTTATCTATCTATCTATCTATCTATCTATCTATCTATCTATCTATCTCATACAAGAAGTTAAAACAAGTAATGTTAGTGCACCGAGCGACGATAATGTTGATGATGACGACGAGAACGACAATGGTGACGCTAATGATAGTAATGGTTGTGATGAACATAACGCCAGACCAGATTCACTGAACATTCCACGTGTTCTGGACATTTTGTAATCATAATAGACTATAATATCAAATGTCCTTCATTAATCGGAGATAAAGTACATTATCAAGCAAGGGAAAAATTATCCTGAAGGACTTAAGTAAACTAAAAAAGGAAATGCTAACCTCCTACAGTTTCATTGAGGAAGTTGTTTGCTCCTTGGTTCTGTCCTTCCGCACCGGGACCTTGTTGGTGTTGCTGGTGTGTTTTAAAAGTGAAGATGAAAGGTGCATGGCAATTACACACTAATTAGTTTAACGTGAGTGAGGTTACAAAATTCCAAATAAATTTTAATGATACACAAGGAGACTAGTCATTTTTATTTCTATAGACATATTACACTGAAGACCTGAAGCAGAGTTATTGCATATGTATCTGAATTGCGGAAAATATGATAAATTAACACATCATAGGGTCACGTATAGAGTAAGATAGTTGTTAAGGTATTGATACTACTCTCAAAAGAATATTAATCAACTCAAGAAGATTTAGAATGATTAGCAGTAACCTTCCTGAGTTTTCTAAATATTAACGTGACTAACTTATCATCAACCAATCACATCACCCAGAATAAACGTAATGAGGTTTGACATAGATACTTGTATACATATATATTAACAAGTATTTATGTGTATCGGAAATGTAATAGCGTTTCTAAATCAACTCTCAGCTGCAGCCACTGAACAAAACAATCGGAGGAGTTCAAAGGATAATTTCACTCATCGCCTCCACCAAACATGAACATTGTCTCTTAACTGTTGGTATGGGATCCTCTCCAAGGCTTAGGGACTTATTTACTAGTCTATAAAGTAAGTTATCTCTCTCTCTCTCTCTCTCTCTCTCTCTCTCTCTCTCTCTCTCTCTCTCTCTCTCTCTCTCTCTCTCTCTCTCTCTCTCTCTCTCTCTCTCTCTCTCTCTCTCTCTCTCTCTCTCTCATTTTAGGGTGGGTGGAGAGGAGCCTTCTACTTTGCTGTCCATTTGTCTTTAACATGTAGATTGTAGCCACGCGGACAGCCTCGTTTGCTCCAGTTGGGTGTTGCTGTTTGTTCTTCCTTTGTGCATGTCCGTCTTCCCTTTATTCTCTTTGCAGGGCTTTCCTCTACTCTTTTATTTTGTGAAGAGGTGCCTTTCTTTGTCTCTCGTGTCTGTCCCTGTCCCTCTTCCTCTTCCTTGCACCCGACACACACACACACACACACACACACACACACACACACACACGCACACACACACACACACACACACACACACACACACACACACACACACACACACACACACACACACACACACACACACACACACACACACACACACACACACACACACACTCTCCTCTCTCTCTCCTCTCTCTCTCTCTCTCTCTCTCTCTCTCTCTCTCTCTCTCTCTCTCTCTCTCTCTCTCTCTCTCTCTCTCTCTCTCTCTCTCTCTCTCTCTCTCTCT
>JAPQNM010000002.1:17866548-17868022 GCA_029783475.1 Metacarcinus magister | reverse complement strand
TGGCACTGAGTTTCTACTATGAAGACACGCACTTAGCGCGGGTGAAGATTTTTTTTCCATTGATAAGTAATGTATTTCATCTCTCTTCTCTCCCTTCCCTCCATCCGACACACCTACCTGCCATGCTTCTCCTTAATTACTCACTGATCTTCCTCCCTCTCCCCATTCCTGTTGATCAAGCTTTCCACGATATTTTTGCTAACACGGCTCCTGGTGCACTCCCGCCTATGTTAAAGTTCGCACATTTAAGCATTGTGAGCAGTAGAAGCGGCATCGGAAATCTGTTGTTAAAGTTCAAAGGGATCTACTATATACGGATAGAGTACTGTCCGCATACCACTCTAAGCATAGGAGGAGGAAAAAAGCTACATTTGAGGGGAAAAATTAGGCTTTCTAGACTTGCTTAACCCGTTTTATACTTCTAACATCGAGTGGTAGGAAGTGTGAAGCTACAACTAAACTTGGATTTCCTATTTAGTATTTGGTAGACAAGTCCATTCCCTCATGAGAAGAACAGTGCCTTAATTGTTATGATCACTTCAAGTTGAGTTGCATGCAAGAATTATACCATCAAACAGAAAACCACTTTCCAGTTTACTTTTTAAAGAGGAAAGTGTTGCCCGTATTAGTAAATTAGCAACAAAGCATAATGAACCTTGGATGCTCCTAAACAAAGAGAAAACAACTTCCAAATAATTACCAAACATCAGTTACATATTCATTATTCTTATTAATGTTAATGCAAAATGCTAACAACTATGTTTCCGTTGATTAGTGTGCATGATAAGAATTAAGGAAGGGATAAGGTTATTAGGCTGGAGTTTATCAGAATAAAGTTAACTAGATGTTTCAAGGAAAATTGTTTTTCCAATTAGATAAGATAAAATGTCATTTCTTCTGTATTTGTCACCAATAATTCTAGGAAATTAGAATGCTACTGTCAAAAGTTATACGAAATTGTTTTAACAATGCAGATTTCATTGGAAAATAGTATTGATTGGATTAGGGTTGTGTAGAAAAGACATTAGCTGGATATTTCCAGTTCGAAGATTTTCTGGATAACTAGGGTTAGTATTATCTTTCTCATTTGCTCTTATGTGATTTCAAAAGTCAATGGCCAGATTTTATCATCCTATTTTTTTCTTTCTTTCATTTGCCATGGATGCTTGTTGGTAAGCTGGGTGTTGATAAGGTAGGGTAAGGGAAGGGTAGGTTAGGTTACGAATGTGAGGTGAAAGTGGGTTAAGTAAGAGAGGCTTAAATAAGGTAAGATTCTGTTCTTCAATTTATGGTAAACGGACTTTGAAAACATTATTCATAACATTGTCATCCTGTATTTTGTTGTGATTCAAACGAGTATGATGTTTAGTTTCCAACGGAGACAACTCCATTCCATGGCAAGAACGGATCCTTTGAAGGAAACTGAACCTTTACACCAAAATTAAATATCTACATAGAGTATTACAGCCCTTCC
>JAPQNM010000002.1:17819048-17864048 GCA_029783475.1 Metacarcinus magister | reverse complement strand
GACGCCACTAGTGACTGTCTGGTGCCCAATCGAAGCAGATCCATTGAAGGCGACCGTTGTTTTCTATTGCTCAGTCAATTTTCTAATTGTGTACATTACCTTCGATCCCATGTTACTTGATTTTCAACATAAACTTTATTATGACGTTATCAAAGGCTCTTCGAAAATCAAGATACACAATGTCTAACGATCTGCTGATGTCGTGCTAGTACTATTGTGCAAATTAGATAAACATGATATTTTATACCTAAACCCGTACTGAGTCTTTGATCTGAGAATGTAGTTCAAGGTAACTAACTTTTTTTTTTATTATGATTTCGAGCGTTTTGCAAACTATATATATATATATATATATATATATATATATATATTATATATATATATATATATATATATATATATATATGAATATCAAGCTGATGAACGTGTAATTTATAGGCATACTTCTGTCTCCTTTCTTAAACATTGGAGTGACATTCGTTAACTTCCAATCGACTGGGAATAAGTCTTGGTGTAGGGATTTATTAAATAGAGATGCAAGGGTGTTAACAATTCCCTTTATCTCTTTCTTTAAGAGTTGTAGGATAAATATCGGCTTGCAGAGAGTTTATTTGATTTTACATTGTTAATTGCGTTTAATATGTCTTCGATATATATTTCAAGATTTAGCAATGTATGACTGGAACTGATTACATTATCATGGATTCGGTTTTGTAAGTTTGTAAGGTTTTCATTATTATTACTAACACTAGTGTTACTGTTATCAATGGTTCTGTCGTGGCATACTGTTTACCTACTATTGAGGTACTGCTGTTTACATCATTAGTACTGATATCATTAGCATTAATGCAATCATCAACACATGTGGTAATGAAGATTGAACTGAAGTATTTATTTAACATTTTCGCCATGCTTTGATTATATAACACAAGGTTGTCATCACTGTCCTTTAATGGTCCAATATCACTTCTCATATGCTTCTTGTTAATGTATCTATAAAACATTTTGGCATTAAACTTACTTTCTGCTGGAATATTTTCTTCGTATTGCCATTTTGCTTCCTGAATTATTTTTCAACTGGCCTAGATTTATTATATAATCTGATGTTCTCAGATGAATGCTGTACTTTCATATTTTTATGTAACCAATTTCTCGCTTGAAACAACATTTTCATTTAATTATTAAGTCAGGGATGATGTATAGTGCCTACAAAGCTCGGCCACCTACTTGAAGTGTCCTCAATTTCATAACAAAAACAAGGTGATAAAAGGACAATCCCAGTGGATGACACAGACACAGCTATGTAGGAGCAAGGGGATAGGGGTGCGTGATGTGTGAGAAGCCTTACCCATAGATCCGTCTCTATGAGCTCTGAGCTTTTTCCGGGAGTTTAATGGCTGACGATCACGATTCCAGCACTTAATACTCGAAACCTTGATGAATTACATACACACACACACACACACACACACACACGCGCGGATTTTTTTTTGCGTGTGTAACTTTTCACCGTAGTCAGTGCGGAGATGAAGAGTATGAAACATAAGGGGGAAAAAAGGAGGAAAGAGGAAGGAGGGGAGAAGGAAGAGAAAGAGAGTGGAAAGAAAGCTGAAGAGAAGGGGAGATGAGGGATCGAAGGATATTGGGTAGGAAGAGGAGGGGAGGGGAAAATAGGAATGATGGCTGACAGAGTGCAAGGTGGGGAAGAAGAGACTCGTCAGTAAAGAGAGGTAAATTCAGGGAAGGAAAAAGGGAAGTTAAAAAATATTGAAAGGGAATTGAGAAAAAAAAGAGGAAGACAGTGACATAATGAAAATGAAAGGAGAGAAACTGAAAGGTGAGCAGTGAATGAAAGGTAAAAGAAGGGAATAAAAGAGGGAAAGATAAAGGGTTAGTGGCAAAGGGGAGAGAGAGAGAGAGAGAGAGAGAGAGAGAGAGAGAGAGAGAGAGAGAGAGAGAGAGAGAGAGAGAGAGAGAGAGAGAGAGAGAGAGAGAGAGAGAGAGAAAGTTGCCTTATCACAATGATTAGGAAAACTGTGGGGAATGAACATCTGTTTCTCTCTCTCTCTCTCTCTCTCTCTCTCTCTCTCTCTCTCTCTCTCTCTCTCTCTCTCTCTCTCTCTCTCTCTCTCTTTCTATCTATCTATCTATCAGGTCTGTCATGGTTGATTAGGTTCGGTAATTGTATTTTCATATGGGCTTAATGTCAGATAAGGAATGACTGTATTGGCTAAATATCAGACAACTTAGTTTTATTTCCAAATCATCACCTTACCAATACAGTGTTTGATGAAGGAGTAAGAAGTGTGTGGCTTATCTCATCATATAGTTAAAAGGTACACACAGAATCTGAATCATTGGCAGACAGTCATAAAGTCTCTAAAATCACAGCTTTTTGGTTAATACTTTGTGTACATTTTGTCACCTTATAGACTCCGTTACCCTCTGTCTACCTTTTTTAGTATTGTCACTTTTTTTAGGCATTTGTTGGCATATCTAAAATATATGAATTGACATAATTACAACTATTACCACTACTCTTACCCCTCTCCCTTATATGTTTTTGTTGCTGAGGAATGACAAGATCTTGGTCGAGTCACTGGTATTAATGTTATCCAATTATCTAGCGCTTCACTGACAACGTAATTAAACAGTGTCTAGTCTTCAGTGTGTGTGTGTGTGTGTGTGTGTGTGTGTGTGTGTGTGTGTGTGTGTGTGTGTGTGTGTCTATATATATATATATATATATATATATATATATATATATATATATATATATATTATGACCCTGGCGCCTTACCTGAACGTAGTCCCCTGTTTTGAAGGCAAGCACCTTCACACTGTGAGGCTTATTGTAATGCCTTCAATTCCGTTTCTGTTGCTGCTGTGACACCCCAGTGGTGCAGTGGGGTGTGGCACGGTGGTGGGCCAAGCATTGTCTCTCATGGTCCCAGAAGCCTTGGGCTGCAGTCCCAAATTCCATGATTTAAAGGTCCGGTTAAATCGTTCTACCATTCTAGTGTGCATATGCCACCTGTATTCACATGTGCCACTCAGCCTACTCCCTTGCTCAATTCATCTTTGCAAGAAAATGTCTACTCACCTCAATTATCACAAGATATCAAAAGAATTAAACATAACCTGATACGATAACCGGAACCACCCATCCCACATTTGGGAAGGTCTAACGATTTCCATTAGCAGGTTAAGGTAAGAAAAGGTTAGTTAAATAAACTGTAATTCAATGGAGGGACTGATTCTTCAGAAGATAAATCAAGTAGGTTGAGTGTAGTACCCCCAATCTATAACAATAGTCTAGGGCAGTGGTATTCATTGCGCGGATCGCGAGCCGCTGGCGGCTCGCGATGACTCAATTCACGGCTCTCGAAAAATATATAAATTAATTAATATAAAAAAATAATTTTTCAAGTAAGATACATATTTTCATGAGGTGAGATGGAAGACGAAGTCACAGTAAGAGATAACATTCTAACATCCCTAGCCTAGTCGTACAGAAATCATACGTGTCCACTACGGGAAACTGATCACATTTACTATATTGCACTAGCAGCTCAGTACTACTTAATTTAGTTGAGTTACGCTAACTTGCAGTAGCTGCGGCTCTCTCAATCAATGCGTTTAACCGAAGTGGCTATCTTGCAAAAATTAGTGAATAACACTGGTCTAGGGAGACAATCGCTGCTTCTACACCTCGCTATTCGTCAGTATGGTTAAGTGGTCTAAGGCGAGGAATACATAATGTGGGAAATCAAAAGCAGCTTCCTTTCTCTATTTATTTAACACAATAATCATTGCAAACAATTCTCATTATACAACTCACAGCTGAGGTTCACTGAAATTACAACATACATAAGTATGCACCTTATTAATTATTTGCAGAGTCCAGTAAAATGGTTAGTAAACAAATCTCTATTTCCTACCTCTTAACAAGAATCTTCTTGCAAAACTACCAGAAAATATACTATCAACATACAAATTATATTCATGGTTAGTAATTCAATAATAACCTAATAATAATCCGATAATCATCCTATGATCAGGAATCCACAATATATACTACTCTTAGTAACATATCCCCCTCATGGCTGTGGTTGCGCAATCCTTTGTGACAGGGTGTTACATAATTTTTATAACAATATCTTGCCTTCAGGACCAACAATACAAGGAGATACTCTACCAGAAAAAAACACATTATCATTTAAGACAAGTAATTCCTTTTACGAATGGCAAATGTGTGAAACCTAACTTTCCACTACTTTGAAATGGTAAAGATTGTTTAATAATACCAGTTCCCCCTATTTACATTATTACATCACCATGCAAACCAGTGTCATTCATCATACTTTGAACACGACTAGCTTTTATATCATTTCCTCTGATATAGTTGTCACAGTTTTCCTTTTTCTCTTTCTTAGAAGTGACTTGCGAATCTCTTACCAAATTAAAGTCCTCCTTCCACTCATATCCAATGTTTTTCTGAAATAAAATGGTACAAGAAAAACAATGTTTTTAATTGTTTTAAACATTAAACAAGCACACATATACAAACACACTTCATGACACATTCATGATGCTAAGAAATATACGGATGGCTTTACACTTCCTAGATAAAAATATGATGAGAATATTTAGCCTATAACTACAATGATTAGACCAAAACTGGAATAGGCAAAAGTAATATAGTCCCCTCACAAGAAAAAGCATGTGTTGGAATTGGAAAGAATACAGAGAATAGCAACTAAAACGGTGCCAGGTTTGGAAAACCTAACATAAAAGAAATACAACTGACAACAATAAAAGAAAGAAGAAAAAGAGGAGACTTAATTCAATCATTGATGGCATACGCCAGGAGGCGCGTCGCCTCACCAACCCTCCGGTGCCAGCTCTGGCAATCACCCCGTGCAAGCCCCTTTCTCATACCAATTAACTCCCAGCAGGAAGCATCGACTTGCCCCAGCCACGAACTTTCTTGGCCTCCTCCACTCCAGGTTATCTCTTTCAGAAATAACTCGAGAAGCAGGATCAGCTTTTGGGTAATATGCCACATGCCTATATAGCCGGAGTTGACGTTGGCGGACTATGCTGGTAATAGGCCTTAATTCAGTCTCACGGAGCAGTCGTTGATTTGACACGAAGTCATTCCAACGATACCCCATCATACTGTGAAGGCATTTATTACCAAAGATATCAATTTGTCTCTTCAGATCAGTGTTCAGTGTCCATGTCTTACAGCCATACAGTAAGACAGGGATCATCAGCGATATGAAGATTTGAATCTTTGTCCATCTGTACAGGTACCAACAATGCCAGATACTCGTGCTGAGCGAGTCCATAACACCGTGGGCCAGGCCAATCTGCCGTAAGACTTCTTGACGTGACCCACCATTGTTATGGACCACGCTACCAAGGTATTTGAAGCTGTTCCAGATATCAATGTCCTCACCACACACATGAATAGACTGTACTGTTTCACCTAGCAAACCTCCAAACACCTGAACCTTAGTCTTGGGCCAGGATACCTGAAGTGCTAAAGGCTTCGCCTCCTCTATCTATAATCTATCTACAATCTATAAATTGATGAACAACCTTGAGGAAACATTAAAATAGTGATCTAATAATTAAAAGAAAAGGAGAGGCTGGAAATTTGAGAGGACACAAGAAACAAATTGCAAAAAGGAATTTGCTTGAATGACATAAAAAAGTACAGTTTTGCCCAGAGAAGTGTAGATACTTGGAATGGACTGAAAGAAGAGTAATAGTGAAAAATGTACAACAATTGAAGAAATAACTGGACAAATATAGATACGGAGACAGGACCACACGAGTGTAGCTCAGGCCTTGTTTACTACAACTAAGTAAATACAACTAGGTAAATACACACACACACACACACACACACACACACACACACACACACACACACACACACACACACACACACACACACACACACACACACACACAAGGTCTGAGCTATTGTAAAGACCTCAGACCTCCTGTCTCTTACTAAATAGGAGTGAGTTAGAGACACTGAAAAATTGGAGAAACATTTGTGTAAAGTATAGGACTAGAAAAAACAGAATGGCTGAGAGACCACTTTACTCCCCGTTGACATTCAAAGGCTTCAATGAACATGATGTGAATATTGTGAAAACCATGGTGAGATTGAAAAAATATTGAGGTAGAAGGAGATAAAATAATGACAGAGATGACCAGAGTAAAGGTGGAAGTGAGTGGATGCAAAGAATCGTTAAGAAGATGTTGCATTGATTTAATGAATGGGAATCGAAGTTTATTGAATGGAGTAAGGAAAAGATTTTGTTGAGTAAGGAAAGAAAGAAGTGAGTTCAGGAAGGAAAAGGACAACCTCAAGAAGGTAAATGATGAGAGGGTGAAGGAGATTGAAAAATTGAAGAGTGAAAATGAGGACTTGAAGAGGGCCCAAGAGGGTGCAAAGCAGAAGATTAAAGAAGAAATATAAAAAAAAACATTAAATAATGAAGTCAAGAACTGGAAAGAAAAACACTTGTATGTTCTTGTCATTTAATTTTTTCCCATTCTTTCAAAGTGACCAAACCCTTTAAAGGTGCTACATTTGATCATCTCTACCACTTCATAATTGTTTCCTTCAACACTTCTGGCTACTGCATATATCAAGCTACTTTCCTTCCCTGTAATGGTTTCTCTCAAACCTCTCCCTCCGTATTTCAAATGAGTTATCTCTTCCATTATTTGCCTATTGAATTTGATTTCACATATTACTCTCACTCTACATGGGGTAATAAATGATGTCCCTATATGTTAAATTCTACCCCTCATCAGTGATGCATCATATTTCATTCTGCATCACACTACTAGGTGAGGATAATGAAGATTCTGAAGTAAAACATTTGCTAACGAAATAATAATGTGACATGTGGATAGTGTCGTGCTTCATGAGTCTCAGAATTCATTAAAAAATTAAAATATAGAGGAAAAAAAAAGTTTCATAGATATTTTTACCCAGAAAATCTCACTGTAGTGTTCAATTGATAAAAATGGTCATATTAGGAAAGAGGTATATACATGCTGCAGATATCCAAATAGGGAAAATGGATGGAAATTTGTTATTGACATTAAAGTTCGCCATTCAATATAACATGAGATAAAACAGTCAGTTGGTAAATAATGATTCCAAGAATTAATAATTTGAAATATAAATCACCACAGACATAAGTACACCCATACACAAATATATACATGATATAAAGATAAGGACAGTGAGTTATTGAGAATAAAGTAAGCGCCAGACATCAAAGGTCATATAGCGCTATGATAAGCTAAAGGGCAGACAGCATAGCAAACAGATAACGACAAGGCTAAGTAGGGGGACAGAAATGGTTTGTTATAATGAAATGGTTAGATCAAATAGAGGATGTGGATTTGTCAAAGAATAGCAAAAGCTTTCAGTAAAAACAAGAGTGCAATGATAAGAGGATAAGAGATTGTGAACCTGTACTACCAGACATGTGGACAGGATAATTCAAAAAGTCTGTTGCTTGAAATATTTGTCCGCTAAACAATATATTTTCATGCCATTATTGTTTTCTAATGATATGTGATGTCTAGATTGTACAGTCGTCCCCCCAAAGGTGTGCACTCTAAGGGTGTGAAATTCCAAGGGTGCGGACAGTACCGGTTTGGCACTTATGTTCAAAGAGTGCGAAAAAATTCAAAGCATGTGCAAAATCACTAGCTGGCAGCAGCAGGATGAGGCAACACACACCCCGCCATTCTCCACCAGTCCTTGATGTGTTGTCAGCTAGCACACACTGTGTGAGTGGTCTCGGTCCAACCCAAAGATTGGTCAGTAGGAGCTCTGAGCTCTTCCATAGGGGGATGGCCGGCTGTCTCGAGAGAGACCAGCAGCAGACTATACAGTGAATCACACACACACACACACACACACACACACACACACACACACACACACACACACACACACACACACACACACACACACACACACACACACACACACACACACACACACACACACACATACACACACACACACACACACACACACAACACACACACACACACACACACACACACACACACACACACACACACACACACACACACACACACACACACACACACACACACACACACACACACACCACCCCGCGCGTGCTCTCGCTTGCTCTCTCTCTCTCTCTCTCTCTCTCTCTCTCTCTCTCTCTCTCTCTCTCTCTCTCTCTCTCTCTCTCTCTCTCTCTCTCTCTCTCTCTCTCTCTCTCTCTCTCTCTCTCTCTCTCTCTCTCTCTCTCTCTCTCTCTCATCTCCTTTAAAGAACTCAACATCCTAAAGCTTCTTATGTGGAATTCTTCTTCCTCCGGATCAGATCGGATGTAATGTCGGGGGATAGCCTTTTCTACGGCCCCCCTGATGTTGTTTTCTCACTTAGGTGTTGCTGGTCTTTTCTTTATTGCTTCCACTATATGACTTGTTCTAATTTCTTTTCTCTTATTTTCCAAAAGTTATATATTACAGTTTTTGTATTTTCAATGTCTCTTTTGTTTTCTAATTTATAAAGCACTTTTACTACTATCTCTTCTTTGTCTTGCTGGTACGGCTGCTGCAGTTTCCACATTTTCTTCCTTTCTTCTTGGTATCCTTTGCAGTACAATATAAAATGCTCCAGGTCCTCCTTCTCCCCACCACACACTGGGCATTTCCTGTCTCCCCCTCGGAGGAAGCGTACTCTGTCATGCAAGGGAAGGCTGTTCGTTCTTGCTTGGAAGAGGGTAGTTGAGGCGGGCCTGTTGTCATACAGGTGGTCGGTTTCCCCTACCTTCTTCCTGCACTGCCTGTACATTCGTAGACTTGTCTTCTGTGTCATCCCCTCTCTCCATCTCCTCGTGTCCCACCTTCGCAGACTCTCTTCCAGTTCTCTTCTCTTCATCCTTTCCAGTCGATGTACGCTGATCCCTATTTTTTCTATAACATTCATGCTGTACAGTGTGAGGAACTGCACCTGCCTCGTCTTCCCCTAATTAGTGGTTGAACTACCACTCTCGTCTGCCGGTGCTTGTTCACCGGCTTCCCCGCCACTACCCTACCCCCTTGTCCAGGGGTAGGGGGGTAGTCTAACCGAGCCAAGCTCCACGCCACCGGCTTGGAGAAGGACAGAACGCCTCAGCTCTCACACCTGACAACACCTCACCACCTGCTGCTGGTTTCTCAACATTCCGAAGGCATTTCTGGAGACTTGGGCTCCCTTCCAGTGTGCCCTTCAACTGTACCTACACCATTCGACCCTTCCTGCTGTCTGAGGAGCAATCTACGTTGCCGAGTGTTGCTGTCACGCATCTCACCCTCCAGACAGCTGTACAGGGAGTTATTTGGGTGTCATACCCCTGCTCTGGTAATTGTTTACGAGCAGTTCGTCGTTGGTGATTTATTTTGGCTTCTAGCCTATTGTTTGCTATTTGTGTGTGTGTAAATATATTCGGGGTATCATACTCCATGATTTTTCTTCCCCACAACTCTATAAAAAGATAATATTAATTGGTAGTCACCTCGGCCCTGACATACAGTGACCAAGCATCAGCTCTGCATATTATGGTGTTCTTCATAATTTTTTCTACAATTTCATTTCTTCCCCCTTTGAGTGTGCTTTAGATGTAGGCCAATCTGTTTTTCATTACTCTTGTTTCAAAAAGTGATGCACCAATTTCACCCCTTATTCCTTCTTCTGCTGTGTACCTTCTTGCTCCTAGTATCAATCTGTGCACTGAGTTTTCTATGTTTTGTAATTTTCTTATTTCCTCTTTATTAAATTCAAGTACACATACTCCATGTAGCAGCATTGGCATCACCACCGATTTCCAATATGTTTTTCCAATCATTATTTTGTTGCAACTTCGGAGGATGATGCTGTAGGTCAGATTGGCCATTTTTTGTGCTTTCTTAATAATTTCTTTTTTTATTTTCTTTAAAGCAGTCTTTCTGGTTTATTATGTTTATGCCTAGGTATTTAATTTTATTAGTAACTTTTATACCTTCAATTTCATTTATCTCTTCACTGACATTAAAAAGTATGAAGCAGCTCTTTTCCTTATTTAGTTCTAGTCCACAGCTCTCACTTATTTTTATCAGGTCTTTTATGTTTTCCTCTGCCTCCTCTCTGCTCATTGACATCTGCAGTCCGTCATCCGCAAAAAAAAGTGTGTTGATGTGCACTACGTTGTCAGAATATCCACGTTCATTTACTTGAATTTTTTCTAGGATCATATATGTTATTAATTTGAATAATGTCGTTGAGCCGGTACATCCCTGTCTGATCCCATTTGTGATTTTCATATCTATTTCTTTATTGTCATTTATTTTTATTCTGGTTTTATCATTACCGTAGATTTCTTTCACACATTCTATTATTTTGCTGTCTATCTTGTATTTCATCATTGCCTGTATTAGTTTGTCCTCCTTTTTCTCTTCTTCTTCTTGTGACCTGTTATGGTCTGTATTGCTTCGTAGGGTCCCATCTTCCTTGGTGTTACGGTTCCTTTATCCTTCCATAGACGTGAATAGGAAGAAGGTGCAACATAAAGGGAGATTTTTACCGATGTTACTAGTCCTTTCTTTTCAATTACGCTGATTTTCTTTGCATTCTTCCCACGTCTGTATAAGACGGGAAATACGAAAAGAAATTCAGCTTTTGTAGGGCGGCCATGTTGTGATGACGTCATCTCTCTCTCTCTCTTAGATGTGGGATTCCTCCTCCTCCTCCTCCATCCTAGATACTGTAATGGCTTCCACCAGTACAGTATCTATCTATTATCAATCATATTTAATCACATGTGTATATGTACGTTTTTCATTATATCATGTATTTCGGGGGTTATTGGGTGAAAAAAGGGTAAGTAGAGTCTCGGACTACATTAGTGAATTTCCCATAGGTTATCAACTTCCAAGGGTGCGCAAGGGGTCCTGACTACATTAAGCGCACCCTTGGGGGGCCGACTGTACACATTTATACCCATAAAATATTCATAATCATATAGATAAGTAGCGTAAACGAAGCAAACTTTGCATTTAATAATAAGATTGCCTTTATATGTGGTAAACTGTCTACCATATGAAAAATACTGGTGTCTGTCCCATCAAGTAATGGTCATTTTCAAGTAGCGGACAAGTTGATTCCCCATTTAGTCCGCTAAAACGAGGTTTGAGTGTATGTATTATGTACTGTGCCTCAGGCCGTTCATGATTTAACTCATATTAAGCCTTTCATCCTCTCAGCAGGCCTCTAACGCTGGAAGGTTAGGAAAAAAAACATGAAACAAGGATGGAATAAGGCTAGAAAAAAAGAATTGAGCGAAAATTGGTTGGACCAGAGACTGAAGTCCGAGGCAACACAGCACCAGGCAACAATCTCTAGTCCCAAAGCCCTTCCACAATGGCAATGGGTTGAAAATGGAGGGGAAGATATAGATAGATGGATTGATAGATAGATATATGAATGCATATAGATATCAAAATATAAAGATAATTATAACCTTAAACTTCAACTTACAGATTTCTGACCATATGAATTAATGAAAGCTATTGTGCTTGCCATCATCACCACCAGCAGAGCTCCAATTATACCTCCCATGGTGCATATGATACCTGGTGAAAGAAAAATGTAGTATTAATTCACTAATGTTAGAACCATGTATACAAGATCTGGAAAGAAAAGTAAAAACTATTTATTTTGATATCCTTACAAACAGCAAAAGGGAAGAAGTAAAGATGCCAGAAAACTAGAACAAGGATAAAGTATTGTGCATCAAAGTGGCCTGAAAGTATGTATGTTCAGAGGAGCAATAACCATAAAAATAGAGGCAGATCATAAGATTGAGGACTGTGGCAACCTGTGAGAAATAAAAAAAAATGTTCGACAACCACGACATTTCTTTCTCAAAAAATATGTAAAGGAACCGAATGGTTCGAGAAGGGAGATGCTTGGAAACCGAGATACCACTCTGTGTAAGTGTGTGTTGTACACTAAAACCTCAATAATTTGAACCCATATAATTCAAAATTTGGATAATTTTACCTATTTCAGGCCGAGTTCAAAGTTTTCAACAAATTTCCATGAGCTCAGTGATGCCTGAGTGGTGAGTGCACAGTACCATCAAAAGAATCTCCGTCCAGCCGAGTCTGTCAATAAAAATGCTTGAGGTATGGCAACAGCTTCGTCTCGTCATGGTATCTGATTGGCTGATGCACTCCACGTCTGAATCTGTGGAGTGCATTAGCTAATCAGATGCCGTGATGAGACAAGGCTGTGCCATGTTGTGAGCTTTGTTATTGACAGACTCGGCTTCAGTATCAGCCATATTTTGGTGCGTACAAGTACTACAATCTGTGCTGTTTTGGCATGTTTTAGTGAGTTCTTATTGTGTGGAGGGGCTAGAGGTACAAATTGTATAAATTGGACTCGGCTAATTTGACCCAGGTCTCCCCCTAATTAGGTCGAATTATAGAGGTTTACTAATTTTATTACTGCCCATTTCCATCACTTTACACTTTTTAATGTTAAAACCCCATGTAATCAGTGTGTGTGTGTGTGTGTGTGTGTGTGTGTGTGTGTGTGTGTGTGTGTGTGTGTGTGTGTGTGTGTGTGTGTGTGTGTGTGTGTGTGTGTGTGTGTGTGTGTGTGTGTGTGTGTGTGTGTGTGTGTGTGTGTGTGTGTGTGTGCGTGCGCGTACGTGCGCGCGTGCTCGTGTGCGTGCGTATTAATTTACGCACGCACGCGCGCGCGCGTGCGTAAATTAATACCTTTAAAATTTATCCAAAATTCTGACATACTAAAGCAACAAAATTTTTTTTTTCCCACTCACTTGAACCATATATATCTATCTTGATGATCATAAAGGCAATCATAACAGGGTAAAAGACATTATATTTTATGTCATGTCACAACTAACTTTCTTAGGATCTTGATTGGACAATCCGCAAAAAATATGAAAGCTGATAGTGTATTTAACATAACAACTAGGAGTTGATTTGCTTAATGTTAAGTCAGGCTTTTGTATTGATACCTCCTGTATTACTATTCAAAACTTACCATTTATTGTTTGTGCATCACTGAGATTGGTGGACTTCCAACACAAACCTGAACCACACTCTTCGTGAATGAATGTGTAATATCCCTGTAATAAGAAAATATGAAAAATTAGGAGAATTTCAATTTACTATTTAGATTTTTCTTTCTCACTATGTGTAAAATTAATGATTCAAAACTGTAGGAGGATGGTGGATTGGGAAAATAAAGGGAAATATATATAGGTAACAAAAGATTACATAAGAAAAGGAAGGAAAAGGTAATAGAATGGGAAAGTGGAAATAAAGTAAAGGATGAAAGCAGGATCATTTTGACAGTGAAAAAAGCTGTCAAAGTAGAATAGAATAAAAAATTGATCAAATATTTTGAGGAATTGCTAAATTGGAAAAACTAAGAAGCAAAAAATTAAATTCATCTATGGAAGACAGGGTGATAAAAAGGTACATGAGTACAGTGACATTGAAAGAAAGACTTCAGCTCTCTACAATAATCTTGGACTCTAAAAATCCCACTTCCTTGAGCAGTTTACCATTCAATGAAACATTCATTCTTCCTCTACCAACCGTCCTTGTGCATTTCATTACTTTTCTCTTATTCCGATTCACTCACAAATTCTTCCTCCTATACATTCGTCCAAATTCTTCCACCGGGTAACCCAATTTCTCCTCTGAAACCACCACTAAAGCTGTATCATCTGCAAACAGTAGCTGATTTATCTTCCACTCTCTATCATCAGTATTATGAAATTGAGACCTCTACCTAACATTCTCGCATTTACCTCTTAAACATAAAATTAAACGGGGCAGAACTAGTGTAAACAAAGAATAGCTGGTGGCATAAAAAAATCCAATTTACGCAGATTGAGGATGAAATTATGCAGGGGGTTCCATTACTTATTGAAGTATAACAACTTAGCTACGAGAGTGCTACTTTGAAGAAATATTAGAGTGAAACTGGCAATGGAGAGTAGAAGTCACATTTTTCACTGACAGGCAAGACGTGCTGCTTTTCCTATTCTCACCCATTGGGATAAGTTCAAATGATAGTTGAAATGACTGTCATGCTTACTTCACATTTTGCATCAGAAAAATTGCTGTAAGGTGGTTTAATCAGATACATTCGTAACATATTGTTGTCGTCCTTGGTAAAAGCAAAATGCAGATTTTCAACCTTGCAAATACCGTCATCTGGGGGGCAGGTGACACTCAAGACAGCATCAGGAGTCCCTGTAAACACATAACAAACAAGAAGTTTATTATTAGAAAGGTATTGGACAGGTATTTTGTTCATAAATTCACTTCCAACAATAAAAAAATATTATCTTATTATTCAGATTTAAGCACATATAATATCTATATTGAATTATACTTTAGTAATTGCCAACTTCAACATTTCCTGATAATAATATAATTATCTTTACAGAGATAAGAAAATACAGATAAAATATTACTTAATAGTTGGGTATGGTTCCTGCAATGAACTGGATGATTGTTCTGGTGTCCAAAAATTGGAAACAAGTTATAGTCTCACCCTGTATCCCCTGAGGTGAAGTGAGGAGGAGTACCACCCCTATCATCATCCGTGTCCAGTCCATGTTTCCAGTGTTCCTGTACCTACGTCAGAAAGTACTGAAATTAATTTTTACTCAAGGGTTAATTTTTTTCATATTTTTTCCACCATCAAGGATATTGGATAATAAAAAAAATATATCCCACAGTAGTGTATGTTTCCATGAAGCAAACATCTATAAAAAGGTTTCTGAGTATATTTGTCTCCATAGGTAGTAAAACAAGATTTCATGTCCTTCCTCATACTATGTTCACCTCATCAGATGTTTGTATGCTATGCTGTGATTATATTTTGATTGGCCATGGCTCTATCTGTCTTTAGGAAAAAGGATTGTAAGGAGGGCAAGTATGAGTGTAAATGTGTATTTATCTAGTTGTAGTATACAGGGTCTGAGCTACACTCATGTTGTCCTGTCTCCGAATCTATATTTGTACAGTTTTTCTTTCATTTGATGTACATTCTTTGCCATTATCACCACTTCCTTAAATCCATTCCAAGTATCTATACTCCTTTGGGGAAAACTGTATTTTTTTGTATTGTATTTGTATTGTCTTTCTTTTCTATTGATATAATATTTTGTCCTAACATATATCCATGTGGGTCTCATTTCACTCTTTGCCATGTCCAATACATGGCCCTTTTTTTGCATTTAATTCCATTTGCTATGTCTTGCTCCATTCATATATTTTGTTTATTCCATTCTGTAACTCCTCGCAATCCTCGTGGTTTCTGATCTTCCCTAGTAATTTAATTTTGCATCATCTGCAAACAGACTTATGTAACTGTTTACCCCTTCTGTTATGTCATTTACATTTACTAAAAACATTAATGGTGCCAAAACTGTTCCCTGTGGTGCTCCACTTTATAAATATATATAAATATATATATATATATATATGGTAAAATTTTACATCTTCACCATAATGGCGTTTGTATAGATTCTATATTAATGTAACCTAACCTAACCAAACCTTAACCTACATTGACAAATAATAGAACCTTGTTTAAACCAAACTAAACTATATTTTTCAAAGAGGTCTCACAGAAAACATTGAATATTTCACTCACTAAGAATTTGCGACAGAAATGTAATCAAGGAAACCTTCTCAAAATGCATCAGGTAATGCAAAAATATAACCCACAAATTTCTAGAGCATTATGGTGAAGATGTAAAATAATACCATATATATATATATATATATATATATATATATATATATATATATATATATATATATATATATATATATATATATATATATATATATATATATATATATATATGCACACACCACCAAATAACATGGTTTCCATTCCAGTGACTGTTTCCTGCTTATCTACCAGCTTGCCACACCCTTATCAACTAGCCTTGATAACAGTGAGCCAAGGTTGTTGTCATATATCATATTTATTGAGGTAAGTATTAACTATTGCTATTTCTCCTTATATACTCTTCCATACCATAATACTGGATACCTCACAGAATCTCTTCACCCTATACAGACCACCACCACCACCATACTAGCGTCTTTCCCACCATCTCATCCCATGTAGGTTCCCTCCATATCTCTTTCCCTCGGAACGTTGTGAGTTATGATTGTTTTACAAGTGACTAGTGAATGGCTGACAGCTGGTCAGTGTGAGAAAAAAAAGGATGAAAGACAGTAATGTGAATTGCATGAAAACCTTCTAGTGACTGTAACTACATTATCATAATGTTTTGCGATAGCCAGAATCTACAAAACTGAATAAGCAATGACATTTACAAACTAACCTCTATAAAAATCACTTACCTTTAATGAAGAATGGTTCCAAGATGTTTAATGGAGAACTGTATACATGCAGCAACTATACACACAATGACGACTGATCAAGAAATTATATCCTCTGTAAAAGATTAGAAAGAGGATGTAGCTTCCTGTGACACTTACATCCGACACCCTTGGCGTTGATATAGCTATCTTCTGATATTTTATACCAACCATCTGTTAGTCTGTATGTCTTTCTCTTTAGGATAGTTGTACTTTGTACTAAATACTATTCATAAATGCTATTCATGGATTAATGAACAAGATCTTTCAGTCCAATTTTTCTCAGATCAACACAATACTGAAGTTCTACAGAAGAATAAGGAATAACTTTGAATTTCTGGAGTTCATGTGAAACATTTGAGTTTCCTAAAGTAATTTTCAGATACAGATAACAATTTAGATTTAAATACCATGTGTAAAAAAAATTGTGTACATTAGGCCTATCTGTGTTGTTTGTAATTATATGAGTTTCAAAGAATTTCAAAGAAGTATCACAGGACTTGAGTGATGCTTAACAAGACAGGAAATGAGTATAGCATTTAACATTTCTACCAAGTACGTACAAGGTTCAAGCACGTACACCAAATGAGTGAAAAACTATATAATAAACACATGAAAATATATAAACTAATATTCAAATAAAATATCAACTTTAATTTCTTAATGTTTAACGTTTATTAAAACTTGACGTTTTAAGTTGCCAAAAAGTTTTGGGGAAAAGCTTTTTTATCAGCTGAATAATACTCCTAAATCATTATCAGTACCTGTACTTGCATCTGTGTAAAGAAAGCTAAAAGTGTCAAGAAAAAGCAGGCTAATGTAAGAAAAAGTGCAGAACCTGAGGGGACAGCTCTTTATGATAGGGATTCAGATGCAAGTACAAGTAGTGATAATAATTTAGGAGAAATGAATAACAGTATGGTTATTGATTCAGACAGTGAGAAAGGTGTACAAGTAGAAAACTATGATGCAGAGTTTGAGTAACACACTTAGGTGAGCTTTGTTCCTAGGAAATTTGAGAAGATTTACCCTGAGGAAGAGAAATACTATGTAGTAACCTATGATAGGGCATACATAGGAAGAGTTCTAAAAGTTGGGAAAACCAGTGTAACAATTAAATTCTTAGAAAGAAGGATGAACAATCAGTTCGACTGGCCAAAACTTGATGATATTGATGAGGTTAATATGATACACTTGATCAGTGGACCAGTGATGTTGTCAGGAACACCTACTTTTACAATTAGGGGGATTGATAAAGCTTTTGATATAACCACTTCCCTAGCACTTACAGAAAGTAGCAGGTAGGTTACTATTTTTTTTTCTTCTACTAGCTACCCGGTATACAAATTCATACTGTTATTTTCCAAAGGGGGAAAAACAGGTAACAAAATGTCTGAAAGGTGTGTATTTTTGTTTGAACTGATCTTATTTCATTCAGATATCAAGTAAATTCAACAACAGCATCAGACGGCCTGCAGGAGGATGGTGGCAATAAGCAAATGGGCCATGAAAAAATGGGAGGAGGACCTGCACCGCAAACTAGAGGCCTGAGCGTGGGAAACAAGACTTGGTGGTCCCTGGTCAAGGAGAAGCAGGGAATCAGCCGCCAAGATTCCATCCCACCCCTCACCAAACAGGACGGAACAGTGGCCACCAGCAGCAAGGAGAAGGCCCAGCTGCTGGCCAACTTTTTCACTGAAAAGATGAAGGTGGAGGCCCCCCAGCAGTCCCCGCCTCATCTGGAGCAGCAGTGCGAGGAGACTGTCACCAAGGTGGAGGTGATGCAGACGCAGGTTAAACAGCTTCTGCGAGGGCTGGATACCAAGAAAGCCACCAGCCCTGACGACATCAGCTCACACTTGCTGAAACAATGCGCCCAGGAACTGTCTGTCCATCTCACCACGGTCTTCACAGCCTGCTTGCAGGAAAACATCTGGCCTTCAGTGTGGAAGGAGGCTCGGGTAGTTCCCGTTCACCAGATGAGCTCCAGATCTGACCCGAAAAACACAGGCCCATTCTCCCTGCTGTCTGTAGTGGGGAAAGTGTTTGAGAGGATCATGGCACAGGTAGTCTGTCGTCACCTTAGCGAAAACTACCTCCTCTCGGACCAACACCTGCAAGGAAGAACCTTCTAGGTCGTCGTCAACGGGCAAGCATCTGAATCCCTGCCAGTTGAAGCATCAGTGCCACAGGGATTCGTGCTTGGGCCTGTCTTGTGGAACATCTACATAGATGATCTTCTCCAGCAGCTGCCAGCAGTCTCAGTTTACGCTGATGACTGTACTCTCTCCTGCACCTATCCACGTCAGGATAGTGAGTGTGCTGCTGATGAGATCAATCAGCAGCTTCGCGTTATACACGCTGGCAGGTGACCTTTGCACCAGAGAAGACACAGGCAATGGTGATCTCTCGGTCCCCTGCCGCCAAACTAGCAGCTGAGGGGAAGCTGTGCTTCGATGGTGTTCCTTTCCCACTCCAAGATACAGTCAAAGTTCTGGGAGTGGAGGTGGACCGAGAGCTATGGTTTGATGGCTAAATCAAACACATTGCCCAAAAAGCCTCTCACAGGGTCACTGTCCTACGAAGGATGGCCGGCTTCCTCAACAAAGAGAATAAGCTCTTGTTCTATAAGGCCCAGATACGGCCTTAGAGTATGGTGCCCTCTCGTGGATGTCGTGTGCATCCTCACACACCAGGAAACTGGACAGCATCCAGTGTCGAGCCTTACGACTGGTGGATGCTGCAGACCCAACACCCCAGCCCGAGTCAGCAAGTCCCCTTGACACTGGAACACCGCAGGGACATCGTGGCGCTAGTGGTGTTCCACATGGCACAGGTACAGGGAGTGCCACACCTGGCTGGGTTACGCCAGCCTGAGATGCCGTATTCCTGTGCCAGCCAGCACCAACGCACCTTTGTGGGCCGCATCTCCAGGATGTGGAATATTTTCACAGCCGCCTTCCCTCACACCCAAGAGATGAACACTCATAGTGTCAAACTGGCAGCCAATACCTGGAGACGGTCACAACCCACCCCACTGACACTAATCTAGTGCCAGAAAAATGCACTGAAACTGGTGTTTATGTCTAGTGAGGTGGGACATGTTGAAAATTAGTGCAATTATACTCTTTCTATTGTTTGTCTTTGTATATACAATAGTCTTTCGATTATCTGTCTTCGAGATATCCATTGTGCGACGTTATCCATCGCACGATCTTGTGCTCTTTTAATGTATAAAATAAAATTTAAACACAATTTATCTTTTTGCTGGTTACGCTTACGCTAGATACCCATGATCATGTACGGATTCCTGTGTTGTGTATGTCTTTGAAGCAGTCTGTGTGTACCTATATGATAAATATGTATATAATACCTCAGCTCCCTACATTCGTGTGCGTTAAAGGAAAGAAATTGTGTGCGTTATTACATATTTTACGTACCTGAGAGAGAGAGAGAGAGAGAGAGAGAGAGAGAGAGAGAGAGAGAGAGAGAGAGAGAGAGAGAGAGAGAGAGAGAGAGAGAGAGAGAGAGGGAGGGAGGGGGCCTTTGCCACTAGACAACACAGGAAAATTAGCCACACAGCAGACAGCTAGTCGGTGAGTCCTGTCCAGTGTACCCGTGTAGAGCCGACCCTCTAAGACCTCCTTTAAGCCTCCCGACACCATGGATAAAGGATAAAAAAAAAAGGGGGCCTACGGGGGTGGGTAGTGTTGCATTATCCATCTTTCAACATTATCCGTCACGGTTGCTATCCGACGGATAATTGTATATATTTAAATATAATTTTGTAATTAATATTGTATGATGTATTGATGCTTGCCCTTAAGATAGGCAGAACACGACAGTTCACCTTTGGGCAAACTGTAATTTATGATGAGTTTAAATAAAAAAAAAATTTATTTAATAACAAATAAGAGGATGTTCGTTTATTTACCATATAAAACACCGCACAACTTTTTTTTGTTGGGGTGTATTGAGACAAAATTATTCGGTCTATAATGGCAACTAATTCATATTAAACCTGAAGTATTTAACAATCAACATGCAAAAATTATGCATCTAAAATCTCAAATAATTTCAGGAAAGTAGATTCACTAAAACTATTGATTTTGCAACACAAAATTTTGCGGGGGTAAGAAATCTTAACCTTAGGGAGAATGGATTTTACATGCTTTTAACAACTTTCTACAGAAAAGTTGTAAATGAAAAGTTTGTAGTTATAGCCTAGGCGTATCTAATGAGCACAATAGGAAAAGCTTGTTGAATCAAACAACTTTGCAATATTGAGTCAATTTACCCCCCCAAAAAATTGTCTAGATACACCCCACTCGACGCTAATAGCTTTAACCCAAAACCTTAACTATAAACATCTATTTCTTTGCAAAGAGCACTGCATGTATGTAAACATGCTACATATTTACTGTATTTGATGGGAAAATCCTCTTAAATCACATATGGGTCACGACTTAAATTGTTAGACAGTGCTTTAAGTCAACAGGTTAATAAACCCACGCGAGGTGACAATATACTAGACCTTATATTTTCAACAAACGATGGTCTCTTTATATTTTCAACAAACGATGGTCTCTTTATATTTTCAACAAACGACGGTCTATTTATATTTTCAACAAACTAAGGTCTATTAAGTAATGTTAATACGGGCTGAAGAACTTATCTTCGTCTATCACAAAGGTAATTTTGAAAAATTGAGAAAAATTTTGGCAGTTACTGATTGGAGCGTAGTAGAGAACGAAATCAATATCTTAAATGGACCTTTTAAGTTATGCATTCCAGTTTGTAAAAGACATCCATGTATAAATATCAAACTAAAGTGATGGAACAGTCGAATTAAGATCGGATTATTACATAAAAAATACACATAATAAATATTCACTATCACAAAAATATACGATAAGATAGAATATGAGATACTAAGATGCGAAACAAAAAAATTATTAGACGAAGTAAGAAAGATCTCAAATTATATATTGCAAATAAAACTAAATCCAACACCAAAGCATTTTACACCTACGTACGCAATAATAGTTATCACAAATATTGGCCCACTCAGGGACATGGTGGCCAAGTGGTCAGAACACGGAAGTGGTGAGCTCGATGATCCAAGTTGGAATCCCGTTGGAGCTTGGCCATTTTTTCAAGTTATCGTCAAGTGGCCGAAGAAACCCACATGCTGATAATCAACCCTGTCTTCGTTTCTGAGTGCATTGGGGACTTAAGGAGTCAGCATGAACCTTCACAGGCGTTACTTGAAAAATACCGCCTGCACTACTAACGGGCGAGGGTCAACCAATATCAACATCACGGCTCTCAAAAATTTATGCAGGGCATTAAGAGCCCTGCAGTAAATAGCCTACAGGTGCTATAGGCCAAAAAAAAAAAAAAAAGATTTAGAAATGGCTGAAGTATTAAATGATTACTTTGCATCCGTTTATACCCTTGAAAACACCTATGAAATCCAGGAAATAACCTCAGCTCAACCTAACTTAAGACCTCTTCTATTTGCGTGAATCCGTTTCAGATTACTGAATCTGGGCGGAGCTTGGCTGCTCTGGGCGGGGCTTAGCCGCGAAATCGTGTTCTATTTACCATCTTAACCCATAATCCGTAATAGATTCATGAATCCGTCGAATCTGTTTCTGGAGGTGGGTTATAGCAGACAACACTCGTTCGCGGGTTTTTTGCACCAGCCTGAGCCAGCCTCTTCTCAGAATTTAATATTGATATATACCTCCAATAAAACTGTGTATATATACGAGGAAGATAGCAAGCGGTAGAGAAACGTTGTAGAAATGTTGCTGTAGACACAGAATTGAATAGTAGTGGTGATGAATACCAGAAACAAAGGAGATATATAACAGCAGCCTCTTCTCGGAATCAATTATTAATATATACCTCCAGTAAAACGGTGTATATATATGAGAAAGATATTAAGTGGTAGAGAAACTTTTCAGAAATACTACTGTAGGCTTAAAATTGTATAATAATAGTGATGAATACCAGAAACAAAGGAGATATAACAGCAGCCTCTAACCCGAGTTATTTGTTTTCTTTGAATTTTGATATATATACTCCCAAGAAAACAACTTACATGTGCGTAGAAGAGATTAAATAGTAAAAAAATGTTGCATAAATGTTAGTGTAGGTACAAAAATATGTATAACCGTAGCAAATAAATAGTTAAATAAGATAGCCCCGTTTTTTTTTTTGGTTAAGGGGAAGCTCTACAAGAGTTTTACATTGATATACACAAACGATTCTGACACTCATTACCGTCGCAAATAAATAGTTAATAAGATATCCCCATTCCCGTCTCCCAATAAACATGAGGACATGTGGGAATGTAAGGTTTTTTGGGCGGGTGTGAAAGTGAAGTTTTACCCAAATCTAACCTAATCAGAGTAAGCCTACCGGCGCCACAGGTTAGATATATATATATATATAAAAATAAGGGGTATTTAACCATAACATAACCATAACCTAACTTAACAACCTTAACATAATCAAAACTTAACTTAACCATAACTTAACAAACCTAACCTAACTTCAAAGACGTTTTGCGAGGTAAATAATGGCGAGCACCGCCTGAAACCTTCACAGATATGTTGAATACACTATGTATAGTATGTACGACTTCATATTTATAATAAAGAGGTGGAGCAGTATTTGTAAAGAAATACAAAAAAAAGTTTATATATATAGTATATATTTTTTTATACATTGAAAAGGTACTGGCTAAGGGACAACAAAAATACATAAAAAAATCCCTCTTGTCGCCATCCTGTAAAGATGACAGTAGGAGAAATAGAAGCAGGGGGTGGAGGTCTAGTTAACAAAGGTGTCTTGACACTCCTCTTTTGAAAGAATTCAAGTCATAACCAGGTAATAAGGCACTTATTAAAGGCAGGAATAAAATGTCTTAATTATAGACTATCAATCAATATCAGAAATATAATGAAAGAATCAGCATGTGCACTATTTTAACCCAAGACACTTTGTATTAACCTCGAGGTTTATTAGACCTGAATCTACTTTTCAAGAATCTAATGGTGTTTTCAATTTTTTTTATTGTACAATAAGCAGGTTGGTGATAATTAGGGGTGCTGCTGTCGCCCTAAATACATCAGGTAATGAAAGCTGTAACTCTCAACACTTCCTCGGAGAAGTGACTGGTGTGACGGCTGGGCAGCGACTGGCCTCTCAATGTTATTGTTTTGATCCAGCGAATCCAAAACAGATTCTGATGTTCTATTTGCACCCAGCGAATCCAAAACAGATTCGGATTCAGAGCAGAATCCGGAATAGATTATTGGGAACAAATAGAAGAGGCCTTTAATTCCTTTAAGGGATTGTGACCTAACTGAGGATGCAGTAACTAAAGCAGTTGATAAAATTAAAGTAAACAAAACTCCTACTCCTGATTGTATTGTATAGTTTTAAAAGAAGCAAAGTATCAAATTAGCAAACCTCTTGCAATACTATTCAATAAATCCTTAAATTCTGGAAGAGTACCGGACATTTGGAAATTAGCAAATGATACCAATATTCAAAAGACGGGAGATAAAACACAACTGGTTAACAACAGACCAATCAGCCTCATATCTACAGTTGGTAAGTTAATGGAAACTATAATACGTGATAAACTAGTGACTTTCCTAGAAGAAAATACTATGATTAATAATACTCAACATTGCTTTCATAACAAATGCTCTTGCTTAACGAATCTCCTTGACATGAACAGGTATGAGTGGAGGAAGGAGGATGGGATGTAGTAGTTGGAAAGCTAGTGCTAGTTATGGTTTGTGGGGTGTTGGTGGAAATGCACTGAGAGAGAGGAACCTGTTGGAAGCCTCTGAGGCAGGCTTCTTGCCTAGCCTTTGAGTGTTAGGCAGCAACCTCGCATTGAAATTTGTATACGGGACAGCCTTGAAAGAAGACATTATGTTCTTGAGAGCAGTTTGCACAGATGCATTTTGTTGAGACACAGTTTGTACGGGTATGGCCAGGTGAAGCAAAACATGCGGTGGATCTACAGTGTTTTGCTGGATGTCCGAATCTCCAGCAGTTTTGGCACTGACGAGGAAGATGAATGTAAGGTTTAACCTTACAGAAGGCCCCACTTATGTATACATTGTCTGGAAGATCTTGACCTTTGAATGCAATATTTGCGCGGTACTTGCAGCGGCCACTTAGGTTAACAGTGAGCCAGGACACATGGGCAATATCATGCTCATCTGCAATCAGTTCAAAGAGGTCAGAAAAACACTTAGCACAACTGACGCCCACTGAGCAGTTTTCATTAGGTATGAGAAGTGTACCAGTACGAGTGTTACATATCAGAGAACACTGGGAAAGGTTTCCCATCTCACTCTTTCAGGGTAAGTATAGTTTCAGCTTGGGATTCTGAGTCAACAGTGACTAGGCGAGATCTGCCAGGTAGTGTGAGGAAGGTTACACTTCCCACCTGTCTTTGGATGCATTTTTTAAATGGGAAAATGTTTTCTGAATAGGGAGCATGAACAGAGTTATGGAAGTATTTGATCCATTAAGAGGACCAAAGAGGCTGGATAAAGGAAGGTGATTAGTGGTAGTGAATGGGAGTGGGTAAGGGTGAGAGGAAGAGGGGACAGTTTGGGTGATAGAAGAGGGAAAGATCAGGGTAGAGGGTTCCCCTAAACCTATCAATAGTGGTGCTCCATAGGGTTCTGTCTTATCAGTTATCACCCACTCTTTTCCTATTATTCATCAATGACCTTCTCAATCATACTCAGTGTCTTATCCACTCATATACTAATAACTCTACCTTGCACTTCTCCATGTCTTTCTCCAGACATCCAAACCAGAAACAGGCAAATGACTTGCGTGGAGACGCCACAGAGCGCCTAACTCCTGATCTTTCATTAATTTCAGATTGGGGCAGAGAAAACCTTGTGTTGTTCAATGCCTCAAAAACTCAATTCTTTCATCTATCCACTCGACAAGATCTTCCAGACAACTATCCTTTCTACTTCGATGACACACACATGATCCCCTCTTCTACCCTGAACATCCTTGGGCTATCCTTTACTAAAATTCTTAACTGGAAGTCTCATATCTCTTCTCTTTCTAAATCAGCTTCCAAGAAGTTAGATGCCCTGTATAGTCTCCACAAGTTTTTCTCCCTCTACCAGTTGCTGATTTTGTACAGGGGCCTTATCCGCCCCTGTATGGAGTACGCATCTCACGTACGGGGGCTTCATGCACACAGAGTTGCTAAACATGGTTGAGTCAAAAGCTTTTTGTCTTATTGACTCCTCTCCTCTTACACTCTGCTGAAATGTTGCATCTCTTGCTATCTTCTACCGTTATTTTCATGCTAACTGTTCTTCTGAACTTGCTAACTGCATGCCTCATCCCCTCCCGCGGCCTCACTGCACAAGATTTTATACTCGCTTTCATCCCTATTCTGTCCACCTCCCTTATGCAAGAGTTAACCAGTATCTTCATGCTTTCTTCCCTTCTACTGGTAAACTTTGAAACTCTCTACCTGAATCTGCATTTCCACCTTCCTACGACTTGAATAATCTAAGAGAGGAGTATCAACACACTGCAACACTAATTTGGCCTCCCTATTTTTTACTATTTTTTTAGGGCACCGGCAATACAAGTAAGTCTTTTCTTATTACGTTTTTTATTGCCCTTGGCCAGTTTTCCAAAAGCGTAAAAAAAGTCAATGAAATTTGTTTTTGGCAGGAATATATAGCTAAAGGAAAAGAAAGTAGTATACCTTTCTTTGTTGAGTCTGATGTTTCTGAAGATGTGTGAAGTTAAGGTGCTTGTAATTATCGAACTTGAGGCTTTAGTTCAAGTAAAAGGCGATGGGTCCAAATTTTTTCTTTCTTCTTTTCTCTGGCTTTTGTTTTTATCCTCCCATTTGATTCCGAATGTTGCAGAATGACTGCCATCCTTCTCTTCTACCTCTCTTGTCCTGCTCTTGTGAAGTGGAGGACCAATGCAATAACTGTAAAAATCATAAAATTTTAGAAAGTTATATATTTTGCATTTGGTTCCTTGTCATACAATGCAAAAGTAATACTGTTAAACACTGACTAATCGCACTCACATTTTGCAGAAAAAACATTGTCATTAAAACTAGTATTGCTTGCCAAGTGCAAAGAGGCTTTGTGCAAATATGGTAGTTTCCCATGACAAGCTATTATCAGTAATGTCCCTATAATAGAGATGTTACTTTCAAAAGTTCCCCATGATAGGTCCTATTTTCACATTTCCTAGACGATTTTCCAACAGTTTAAGACAATAATGCTGTACATACATGATGACACTGAAACAAGATCACTTATCATTGAGGGCATACGCCAAGGGGCGCGTCGCCTCCACAACCCTCTGATGCCAGCTCCAGTGATCACCCCGTGCAAATCCTCATTGCAAGCTCCCTCCCCATTCCAAGTAACTTCCAACAGGAAGCATCGACTTGTCCCAGCCACGAACTTTGTGGGCGCCCCCTTGGCCTCCTCAACCCGGGTTATCCCTTTCAGAAACAACCCAAGAAGCAGGATCAGCTTCTGGATAATGTACCACATGCCTATATAGCCAGAGTTGATGTTGGCGGACTATGTTGGTAATAGGCCTTGATTCCGTCTCATGGAGCAGTTGCTGATTTGACACGAAGTCATTCCACCTTCCACCACCATATTCATCAAACCATGAAAAAAAAAGGCCAAGATAATTGCAGGATGGATATCAAGAACTGACTATTCTATAATAGGCCTCACCAACTCCAATAGAAGACAAATCAGCAAGGCCTGTACCATCCAGAATCTTGATACCTACAACAACCACCTCAGTGAAGTGAATAGTGCCTAGCACTTGAACAGGAAGACCAGCAGAACAGTGATAACAGCCAGGATAATTCTAATGGAAACCCCGAACATGCTCCTATAAATATCCATTCAGAACCTGAGGGAGGCAGTAGAGACAGGCCAGAGGTGGAAACCCCGAGATCCCAAGGAAATATCCAAGGTTTGGGTGACACTCCTGAAGATCTAAACCTGAACCTCATAGATTGCACCAGGAGAGAGGAATACCACAACACCAACTCCGGGAGTGACAGCCACCTCACACAACCATCACCCAACAACCCAGGCACCTCCTGAGTCACTCCAATAGTGCATGTGAAAGTATTGCCATTGAAGCCACCATCAACAACCGAACAATGAACATGGTAAATGTGTACTTCCCCCCAGACACCACACCTCAGGAGATGAAAGATTCCCTGGAAAAGATATCTGCTTGTCCTCAAATAGCAGACCATACTAGGGAGACTATTATTATGGGGGATTTCAATCTATCACATTGCACTTGAAGCAAACATGGTTCTATGCGAGAAGGAATGAATACAAGGAAAGGAAAACTACTTGCTCACTTCATGAACGAGCTGCTGCTCTCACAACAAATTCAATCAAGTACAAGGAAGGACAGCATCCTGGACCTCATTCTCACTAATGACACCAACATAATAAACAACATCCAAATTATCCCAACTGTACACAGTGACCACAACATTATCCAAATTACAACTAACATTACAACAAGGACACTTACCATATTCTGACATAAACCTAAACAAGACAAACTGGGAGAAGGTGAAGGAAATGCTGAACCAAGTACAATGGACAGAAGAATTAGGAAACTGTAACACGGACGAGTGCTGGTCCAAGATAAACAAACATTTAAGTGAAGCATTATACTCTCATTCTCCAAGGAAAGTAAATCTAAGAACTGGAAGGGAAAGAATCTCCAAAGAGCACAGATACAGAAAGTCCCTAATGAGAAAAAGGACTAAGCTGGCCAAAAGAAATAAATCCACACATGTTAGCCAACGCACCAACAACAATACTTCCAAGGAAATTTTGAGCATAGAACAGAAAATAAAGTTATCACATGAAAAAGAACAAGTTGAAGAAGAAAGGAAGGCTATTGATACCATAAAAAGTAACAGTAAATTCTTCTTTAGTTACGCGAAAAAGAAAGCCACCTTAGGCAACAGAATAGGACCGTTAATCACCCCCGATGGCCGCTCCACCACTACTCTACCCCAGGAAATGGCAAACATTCTCCAGGCACAGTACGTTATGGCATGGAGCACTCCTGCACCTGTTCCTGTGCAATATACTGAACCAAATTATGAACATTCATTCACCCTCCGTGATATAGCAATAGAGGAGCAAGACATAGATATGGCCATTACTAAGTTGAAATCATCCGCAGCACCTGGACCCGATGGCATCGGATCCAAGATACTAAAGGAGTGTAAGGCAGCATTAACTTTGCCTCTCTGCATACTCAGGAAAAAATTGATTGAGAAAAGTGGAATACCATCAGTATTCAAGAAGGCCAACATAACACCAATATACAAAGGAGGTAGTCGATCGGAATTTAAGAATTATAGACCCATTGCTCTCACTTCCAATGTAATTAAAATATTTGAAAAAATCATAAAGAAGCACATAATACATCACCTGGAATCCAACAACCTGCTCAATGACTTCCAGCATGGGTTTAGAGGCAAAAGATCCTGCCTGACAGAACTTATTCATTTCCACAATTCCATCCTAAATTCAATGGGAAAAAAAAAACAGTAGATGCAGTGTACTTGGACTTTGCGAAAGCCTACGATAAAGTGGACCACGGAATTCTGATCCGAAAATTGAAAAACTTAGGCATCACAGGTAAAGTTGGAAACTGGATTCAAACCTTCCTGACCAACAGAACCCAGGTGACTTATGTGGATGGGGATACATCTAACGTAGAGACAGTCTTAAGTGGAATACCACAAGGAAGTGTCCTGGGTCCAGTGCTCTTCCTAGTCATAATAAATGACATAAATACAAACATAGCGAGTCCACTCTCCTTTGCAGACGACACTCGAATCTTCAGAGGAATAAAAGGTCAAGAAGATCTGATAACACTACAAGAAGACCTGAATAAAATATACACATGGACACAGTACAATAACATGAAGTTTAATGACTCAAAATTTGCACACATTAAATTCGATAACAGCCCATCATTCAATACCTCGTATAAAGGACCAAATGGAGCACCCATCACCACTGTAACACACATCAAAGACCTGGAAGTAACACTAACAAGTAATGCTACCTTTGACACCCACATTGAAAAACTCAGGGCAAAGTGCAAACAACTAATGGGGTATGCACTAAGGACTTTCCAGACGAGGGATCCCACAACCCTATTAACCCTATGGAAAACAATAATCCTACTACACATTGACTGCTGCTCTCAACTGTGGGTCCTTCACAAACAAACCTACATCCAGCTACTAGAGGGGCTACAAAGAACCTTTACCTCCAGCATACGTACAAGTGATCAACAAACAGGAGACACCTTCAACTACTGGCAGAGACTGGAGGAATACACTTTGTACTCCATAGAAAGAAGAATGGAGAGATACCAAATTATCTACACTTGGAAAGCCCTCGAGAACCAAGTAGTATCTCCCAGGACTGAGCCCATCATTGACATACACACAAACACCAACTCTAGAACAGGAAGGAAATGTGCCCAGTACCATCTACCATCAGACTGCCCAACCAAGATAAGAACACTCCAACAAAACAGTCTGTCAAGAAGGGGCACCCGACTGTTTAACTGTCTACCAGTCCACATTAGAAACATTAAAGGGGTGGAGACTCAATACTTCAAGAGGGAGTTGGACAAGTTCCTGGCAAGCCTACCGGACCAGCCAGGGGTACCAGGATACTCAGCCTCAAGACCAGCCACTTCAAACTCCATCCCAGACCAACTCAAGTACCTCCAACAAAGTGAAGGGTGGCGGCGACGCCCTGGCCTTGCCTCAAACATCAGCGACAACGTGGGACTGATGCTACACTGAGGCAGAAACTCTTCAAGATGTTCAAGAACCTTCCTAGTCCTTACCAGAGAGGCGTCCTGCATAGTGACACTGTGGAATGCCATCGTGTACCCAGTTCTGGATTACTGCACCACATAAAGCTGCTGATATCCAGGCCTTGGAGGCAGTGAAACTCGCATTCATTACACACATCTGGGAGGCAAAAAGACTAAACTACTGGGAGCGGCTTCGAAAGTTAGGGCAGATCAGATGTTGGGACTTGGGCGTCGGGCGAGGCCTTTGCAACGGCACTCCTCTGTCTTCTCTTTCAATTTTCACGACTGTATTTACTTTCCTCTTTTCTGTTTTCTTTTTAACAATTCACTGTGCTCATGTTATTTATTCATCTATTTATTTTCTTTCACTTTCTTGCCAATAGTTTACACAGACCTCTTTCTTTCTTTCTTTCTTTTCTTTTTTCTTAATATGATGTATATATTCTTTTGTTCTTTCTATGTTTTCCTCTTGGAATAATAATTGTCCTAAGAAGTTAGTTTCATTTTCTATGTTTGGATGTTGCAAGTTTACATTTTTCTTTCTTTCTTCCTGAAAAAAAAGGACACCACAAAAAGTGTTTTGTCTTAATTCTAGTTCTGCTCCACACGTCACATTTCACTTCTCCACTGAGTCTTCTTTTACTATTTAATTGTAGATTATTTGTCCTTCCCCTGTAAAGAATCACTGACAACCTGTCATTGTCATATATTTTTTCCTCGATCTTTTATTTGTTTTAAATAATTTATGTATTTCTAAAATTGATTTTTCATTTACTTCCCTCTTCCACTTTTCTGTGTCCCATTTTGTCTTTTTTTTTTTTTTTCCTTGAGACTTGTTTCTTTGATTGATTTTCTTCCTAAGTCAGCTTCATTTATATGTATTTCCTTACTGTATTCATCCACTTAGGTCTCCACTTTCCATCTTCTCTTACATTATTCTTTTTAGCAACTCATTTTTCTCTCCTTCTAGATCATATACTTAAAATATTCTATGTATTCTTCTATTATTCTTCTGTGCATACTTAATTGAAACTCCGGCAACACTCAACAAGGACGCAGGGAAAGATACAGGATGATATACATCTGGAAAATCCTCAAGGTCCAAGTAACAAACCCATCTGGCTGGCCCAAAATGAATACTTCAAGCAATAACCACTACAGTAAACATAACCCAATTCAGAACTGGCAGAGGAAGATATCAGTGATGCTTACAAATGACTTCTGGAAGAGGCCTTGTCACTCCAGCACTATGTTAACATCATTATATTCTTGTAATGGCGTGTCTGGGTCGGGTCAGGTCGTCACTCGTCACTAAACAAGCAGGGTGATATCATACATGTACTCATGATATTTCCAATGGTTATCAAGCCTCTTTTCAAATGTGTTAATTATTGCTGCATTGACCACATCATCCAGCAAATTGTTCCACGTGTTTACCACTCGGTCACAAAAAGCATATTTCCTTTTATCAACTGTCTTGACCTCTTGTAAATTTTCTTACTGTGACTTCTTCTGCTTGTGTCCTCTTGAATTACAAACAGATCTTCACATGTTTTTTTATCATAGATCCCACTCAAAAATCTTCAACGTTTTTATCATGGATCTCTTCTGGCTCTTCTTTAAACTAATGTAGAAAGATAATTTTTTCTTAATCTTTCCTCACATGGCAATGTTTTTTAGTGTGAGGATTAATTTTGTGGCTCGCCTTTGTACATTTTCAATAATTTTGATGTCTCAATTTTGACTTACAGGAGCTCCAAACCAAATGACAAAGATCATATGATAAATCCAACTATATGCATCAGGAGACAAGTTAAGTTAAGGACTTAAAGTATTGAAGTTTAAACAACCCTTAGCTGCCTGAATCATACTAGCGCCAAGCAAGGATTATATACAGATATATAATCTTTGGCGCCAACTATTGAAGTGAGAATCAGCTGTTGGTGACGTCACTCTCCTAGTCAGCTGTTAGTGACGTCACTCCCCCAGTCATCCATCCCATCTAGTGAAAATGGCTGCTGCTACCCGGGTTCTCTCTCGTCTCACCGGCAAGTTAATCAGTCATTACATTCACCTGATAAATTGGGAGAGAATGTTACAGTTAAATGAGAAGCATGTGTGAAATGAATAAAAAATAAAAAGTTTTGTTAGAAGGGGCAAACGTATTGGAAATAATGAGTAAGCTGTTGTCTTGTGTTGATCAGCTTAGTATTACCGAGTATTTTTGATGGTGATCAGTATTTATGCATCGTGTAAGAATGCAGGTTCGTCAAAATCAATGCATGTTGGTGAATTTACTTTACATACCAAGATAAAACCAAATTACAATAAGCTGTGAGGCATGGCCTCTAAACTATTCCAAGCGTTAGGGTTAATACTGGCTACCATTAACTTGTATTGTATGTCAATATTGGCCTTGTTACAATTAGTTGAAGTACGTAAGCTTAAATCCAACTCAAGGACATATATGTTTTGTTCCGGACTTAATAGATGAATGGGTACTTTATAAACCATGTTCCACATGTCTAATAAACTAGAATTAATTAATTATTAGTCTAAATTATGTAGACCAGAACTTTGGGGTTTGCTGTTCTGATTTGGTTTACTAATAAGATAAATTGTGTATACTAGAAACCGATTCCTCAATTTTTTGCATGACCTATTTTTTTCCTCTACCAATTGTTTAATTTTTGTTTACAGAAAACCTTGTCAGAACAAAATCGGTATTATTTTACATCTTCACCATAACGCTCTAGAGAATTCAGGGTTATATTTTTGCATTACCTGATGCATTTTGAGAAGGTTTTCTTAATTACATTTCCGTCGCAAATTCTTAGTTAGTGAGATATTCAATGTTTTCTATGAGACCTTCTCTTTGAAAAATAAAGTTTAGTTTGGTTTAAACAAGGTTCTGCTATTTGTCAATGTAAGTTAAGGTTTGGTTAGGTTAGGCTAGGTTAGGTTACATAAATATAGAAGCTATCAAATGTTCTCTATGACCAAAAGTAGGGGGGGCAGTCCCGATACTCATACGTAAACAAACGCCATTATGGTGAAGATGTAAATTTTACCAAAATCTACTTTGACCATGGTAGTGTTAATCTTGGCTTGGCTGTCCTTGTGGCTTGTATATCCTAGGTGTAATGTCAAGGGTTTAACAGCCAACCACTCCTGTATATATTTATCACCTCTTGCGGCTTGAACACAAAGCATCTATAATACTCTCATAAACCTTTCTCATCTCACTCCCGTTGTATCCAGGTGACCAAACCATCTCAGGTGTTACAATTCACAACTCACTTATTTGACGGCTAAATATCCTTGTACACTTTCATTACTCTCATCATCTACTCTATTATCACCACTGGTACCTCACATAACTCATTGCTACTTGTTAATGGGATATATATGACCTTTGTTATAGGTCCATGTATTAATTCTATTTGCCATTGGTAAAATTATTATGATGTCCCAAATTAACTTTTTTTTTCTTCATGCTCACTGACCTACCTCTCATCATAGCTACATCCTAATTATTCAACCACTTTCTTTTTCAGTAGCTAATGTTTTCCCTTACTTATTTCTCCCTCCATATTTCCATGCATCTACAGGATAAAATCATAATGTCTAAGCCCAGAAGAAGAAGAAGAAGCATACACTGCTTTCCAATTTTCCTTCAGTCGATTACTTTTGAATCTACAGAAAATAATCAGAACAAGTTTTTGTTCTTGGTTCTTGAAGATTTAGATAATATTGATCATGTAAATCCTATTATATTTACTCCTCCCTTGCCTTGACCCCCTAAACCCTTTGTGCGTTATCTCTTCCTGCAGATGACATCGAAGACAAGGGAAAGGTGTTGATAGTATAATGCCTTGTGTTTTGAAATGCTGGACATTTGTTTTAAAGGAGTAACTAAGTAGCCATGAGAGAGGTGTGGCCAGGGATCAAACCTCTGACACTGGGCCTGACAGTGCAATCAACGTATTGACACTTTACCAATCAGACCACAGCACACTCGCCTCACAACCAAGATGTTCTGGGTTTGAATCCCAGGTGGGTGAAGACAAAATGGGTTTGTCTTCTTAAACGCTGTAACCCCTGCTCACCTAGCAGTAAAATAGGTATGGGAGTAAGCCGAGGGTTTGTGGTCTTGCAATCCCGGCAGGAGTGGAAGGCTAGAAATCCTATCCTTCTTGGGAATTTGATGGGGCCATGCAGGCTGTGGTGCCACAGCCTCTAGTGCCCCAAAAGTGCAGGTTGCAGATGGAAATCCTATCCTCCTGTGTGTGTGTGTGTGTGTGTGTGTGTGTGTGTGTGTGTGTGTGTGTGTGTGTGTGTGTGTGTGTGTGTGGTAATGTGAGTGATATGCGTGTTGTGCACCAACACTGGTGTCCTACGCATTAAAATGATAATGATCACCAAGATCCAAGTGGAGCTTAGTCAGTGTTGATTGTCCCATCACTACCTACTATAATATACAACAACATTACTAATAAGGCTCCAGTTTATTATGAAATAGTGATTATGATGTTGTGAAACCTAGTTTACATGATTCTTATTATTTAACATTGTACAAAAATCATCCACCACTCTCTAAAGTTTCTCTTCACTCTGCAAACAGGTATGCCACCACTGCTCACTCCTTTCCATTCATTTTCTGTCTTGCACCTACATTCCCCACTTCAACTTTCATTTCCCTCATGGACCCATCAATAAAAAACTAAACAGTCAATGCCACATGACACATCCTTGTCTCATTCCTACTCCTTAAGGAAAACTTTCACTTATCTCTCTATCCACCTTCACACATGCACTTTTCTCTCCATACAATGCCTTAATTCCTGCCAACAACTGTTTTGGCAATAATTATAAAAGATGTCTTGGAGCAAATGTCCCTGGGATTCTTCTTAGGTGGGCTGTGCTCACCTCATCCGTTTTCAAGTCCGTTACAGCCTTGTATGGATATTGGTAGTAATTCTCAGTCTTATTTTCTTTCATGTACAGCAAATAGTAATAAGCAACTGTAACTAATTTCATATCTGAATTGCAGGTGTGGCCCCTGTGGGGGTGAGGTCATGCTATACAGCCAGCCGACCTAACCTAGCCGTTAATGAGCATACCAAGGTCATCTGCCAGGGATTCACAGGCAGGCAGGGAACTTTCCACTCACGGCAGGCCATTGAGTATGGCACCCTCATGGTGGGCGGTGTATCTCCTGGCAAGGGTGGCAAGAAGCACCTCAATTTGCCGGTGTTCAACAGTGTGAGGGAAGCGAAGGATGCCACAGGTCAGCCATAAGTACAAATACAAAAGTTTAAATAAGTATAATTTACCCATGAACACAGGCTGCATGAGAGAAAATATATAACTACAGAAGACAACATTATCCTTGGAGTTTTTGGCATGCTAGATATCTAAATTTGTTGTTTGGTTGAATGTTATTTTTTCTACAAGTAATTAATCTGAAAGATTGAAAAAAAATCATCTTTAAAGACATGTTCTGTGCTAAATGTGATAGGTGAGGACCATTCATTGCCAGCAATATATTGCAACAAAGGTGGAAATAGTGAATAACTAATTATTGATAGGTTTCATGCAGTATAATATTTAAAGTGTATCTTATTAACATTCTTCAAAGTTATAAGTGTGAGGAGAACCCAAGTATGTATGCATATATATATATATATATATATATATATATATATATATATATATATATATATATATATATATATATATATATATATATACAGTAGAATCTCGCAGTATGAGTGAACCATTGCACGAGTAATTTGATTTACGAGCTGCGGCTTGTGAGTATTTTTGTCTTGGAACACGAGTGGAAATCCGCAGTACGAGCGAGCTTCATACTAGCCGCTGCTAATCGGCACTGAGCTCGCACGCGCTCCCCCCAACAGTAATGCCTTCGTTTCCACAGTTCCCATGTTCAGCTCATTGAGGAAATATCAGGATGGTTTTGTTCCAGTGATTTTTCTGTTTCATGCATTTTTTGGCATTTTGTGCTAATTAATTGTGTTAGCCATGAGTCCGAAGAAAGTTAGTGCAAAGCATAGTGCTGATAAGATGAAAAAGCTTATAATGATAGAGTTGAAGAAGGAAATCATCAAAAAACATGGAAGAGGAATGTGTGTAGTGGACTTAGCACGCCAATTGAACTGAAGCACGTTGACAATCTGCACTTTTTTTTTTTTTTTAAACTCATAAAAAAGGATTTTCTGGGTGTTGTTTTGGGGTTGGGAAGGATTAATTATATTTCAATGAATTCCAATAGGAAAAATTTATTTGTAAGACGAGTAAATCGCAAAACGAGCTCTGTCTTGGAACTAATTAAATTCATACTGCAAGGTTCTATTGTATAATAATATATATATATATATATTTATTATAGTAGTGACTCACTGGTAGTGAGAGGGATGAAACAGAATGGAAGGCTTTTGGGAATTATTTGGATGACTTTGCAGATTTTGGTGCAAATATGTTTAATGTGTTAAGAAATTTAAATGCTCGTGTTGGTGATGAGTGTTTATATGCGTTTATGTGCACCAGAATTGGTGCCCTGTGCATTTTTTATCAGAATCAGAAAGTAGTGGTTACTTGGTATAGTGTGTCTGGAAGAAAAAAAATTGAGAAAGAATGAAAGAACCATGTGTAGAGAGAGAGGTGGTTTGAAAGACTTATGGATAGAGCAATGATACACTATGCACGATGCAGTTAAGAAGAGATGGGCTGATTATTTTGAAGGACTATTAAATGTAGAGGAGAGAGAGTGATTCAAATGAAGATATCACAAGTAGTTATACTGGCATGTGTATTCAAACAAAGTAGTAACAAAAAGTGGATGAATGCAGGGCCACTAATCAAGTACAAGGATGGTGCTGTTCACCAGTCTTTGATTATTTGAAACTTGTGTTAAGTATTTTATTGATGTTTTATTGATTTTTTTTTTAACTTCCTTGATTAATTTAATGTTATACATTTGAGGTGGTTTGTGTATAAAACCAGATGGCTAGGTGATGGTTTGCAGTGAGTTTACCTTACAACAATAGTTATACCAATGGAGAAACTAGAGTTAAAACTAATTGTTCTATTCAGGTGCTGATGCCTCCGTCATTTATGTACCTCCCCCTGGTGCTGCCAAGGCCATCCTGGAGGCAGTGGAGGCCGAAGTGGGTTTGGTGGTGTGCATTACAGAGGGCATCCCCCAGCAGGACATGGTGAAGGTCAAACATGCACTCTTACGTCAGGGCAAGACTCGCCTCATTGGACCCAACTGCCCAGGCATCATTGCTCCAGAGAAGGTGAGTTGGTGTCAAGACAATAAGGTTAAAAACATTATTATATGAATTGCTGATAGCATGAGATGCAACATAGTGTTCATAATCCTGTGTAGTGTTTCTAGTTGGAGTTTCATTGTAATATTTTAGTCTTATCCCCTTAGAGGTGATTACATGAGTATCTCTAATTTATAAAACGTTATTAAAACGTCCTAATGCTACCAGGATTTTCTATCCTCAAAAAAGCAACTTTCCTTATTCCTCACTTGTTCCATGTGTTACTCCACACATACTCCTCAGACACCTCATCTTCATTACATTTAATCTGTTCTCCAGTTCTCCCATACTCCACATTTCAGCACCATACAATGCAGTTGTCAGCTATTCCTTCATACAACCTTATCTCTACATCAATTCCCATTGCTGTACAAATATGCGCCCTTAATTTCTCCCAACACCTTTCCTATGTCACTGATCCTAAATTCCACCTCTGACCTCACCCATGTGTACTTATGAATATATTTTTTTCTATAACAGGTATTATAGTTAAGGATTAGTGTGGACATTGTGTCAGTGAGAGAAAAAAAGTCAAAATATCCTAGAGTGGAAAGAGTTTGCAGTACTGAATACAAACATCACTTTTGGTTTTCAGGTTTAGTATTGTATATTGCTGAATGAAACCAATAGTGTGAGGAGAGGATTAAATGCGAGAGGGATGTCTGCAGAGTAAGGAACAGTGCTTGTGTGGGATAGAGATTTATGGGAAGCAGTTGTGAATGTATGAATGGAAATGTGGCTTTGACAACCTCAACGGGAGGTTCTGTCACATTTGGTCTGATTAGCTGTCTGATCAGGTGTGGTGAAAAGATGGATCTATTGTTATGCAGCTGGAAAAAGCCAGTTCTACTGTTGGGCCCTACTGCAGAAATCACCGATTGTGCTGTGAGACTGACCCTCATGTTGTGTGGTATGATGAAGTTCGGTTCCTTCTGTCCAAGAAGCCTAGAGGCAAAGATGTGAGGGAATGCATGTGGATACATGTTTGTAGATGCTCTGTCTCTAGCTACCCCTTTTTAGGTGGGTGTCAGCCGCGTATATAGATATGTAGATGGATTGAGCCAAAACATCCTTTGTTTGTTGTAGTTGTACAGTATCAATAACTTTATGACACCACCATTGTCAGGGTTTGAGGCACAAATACTACACCAGTGTAGGAAAAACAGTGAACAGTGGATACAGTGAACCACTTCATTGGGTAATTGATATCTTTTGACAGATGCATGATTCTTTCACAATAACTTCTACCATGCTCTGTATGTAAAGAAATGACCATGATTATTTTGTAAAATTCTCTACAGTGTAAGATTGGAATCATGCCGGGTCACATCCACAAGAAGGGCAGCATAGGAATTGTGTCACGGTCCGGCACCCTCACCTATGAAGCAGTGCACCAGACCACCCTAGTTGGACTTGGCCAGACCCTCTGTGTTGGTATTGGTGGTGATCCCTTCAATGGCACCAACTTTATTGATTGTCTTGAGACTTTTCTTCGGGTAAGTGACCATAATTTTTTTAAACACTTAATAATTACCACTCCTTGAATTCTTTTGATTGTGTTGCAATCTTCCTAGACACTCATGCTTGGTAAACATTTTTATAAGATATGAGTAAGGCATTAGCAAAGCTGAGAAGAAGGAAAGAGAGCATGAAATCTAAGAGCCTGGGCTAAATGTGCATGAAACAAAGGGAATGAAGTGCTCTAGAAGTAGCTGAGATACAAGCTTGGTGAGCCACCATTAGGTGAACAAGGCTGATACATGCAAGTATGTAGGAAGACTTTCAAAGTGATGAAATGATAATGACAGTATATAGAACTTTCTCAGGACTTGAAGATGACCAGATTGAGGCATCTTCCAGACTGGAGTTTATATATACTGTATTTCTCGCCATATAAGATGCACCAGAGTATAAGACTCACTTATAATTTGGCAAAGAATATTTAGGAAAAAACTAAAAGCCCCACTTTTTCCCTGGGTTTCGTAGTCCTCCCGTCAGTAGAGGTTTGGTTAATGATTGTAGGCTAATGAGTATTCTACTGAACTGCTTAAGCATAAAATGCAAAAACCCTTATAAATACCAGTATTTACATGGTTAAACTGCTGCATTTTCCCTGAGCTTTGTAACTTTCCTCAGCTAAACTTTTACTCAAGACTGTAGGCTACTGGATATTTTCCTACTGAACTACCTTACATACCCTAACATACCATAAGCAAAACATGCAACTAACCTTATAAATATGGTATATCTGCACTCATTGCTAACCTGCGTGGACTAACTTGTTTGGGGTTTATAGGTGAGCTCAAGTTACCGTACAGCTTTGTCGAAGCGGAATAGGCCTATGCACCTATCTCATGCGGAACCTCATAACGACTGTCATAATGACTGTCGGCAAGCATCAGCGATACCACTGTTATTATTATTATTTCAATACCCAGTAATTTATCCATATACCAGTATTTATCTTCTTTTATAAGTGCCAATTAATTTATTTTTAGTGAGCATTATATTATTCACAACATCACTATTAATTCACTCTTCAAATTTTATTGTAATGCAGTAACACATTCAGCTTGCAGTACTTCATCATAAACAAACTTTTTTTTTAGCATACACTTAACTAGTACACATATGCTTGAAACATTCCACTGTTGACCAAGAGTTACAGTGCTTGTACCCCGATCAGCTATGGATTTGAAATGATAACAAAACCGCTGATTGGTTGTGTTTCAGGTGTTGTGCTCGCAGCCGTATTTCATGGTTAACATAATGCTACTTTCTTGATACGGCTACGGCTTCAGCATCAAACTATTTATTACCTTAACCAACTTACCAAGGAGTTTATTCAAAGCATAACAACTACGGCATTCTTGAGCTGGACAATTTTACTATTTTCGCAAGGGTTCATTAACATTACTGTTTAACCAAAAGATACTTTTGATGTGCCATATTTCATGTGTGTTTAAAAGGGGCCGTTACAAAGACTAAACCTCCAAACCATAGACCAAAACAACAATGGTCAACAAGCTATTTACAACATCAAAGTACTGGGATCATGTAAAAAAAAAAAAAGTTTCTAAATTTTAACATTACTGGTATTTTTATTTGTATTATATAAATTTCATTGTGAGGTCATCAAAGAACTATTGAGTCAAACGGGTGTTTAGGTACTAGCCCAGTACCAGTAACCTCTACCCCAAAGCCGACAAAAAACAAATCATTGAAGCCGCTGATAAACCAATTACAATTAATTGCATTTATTATTAAGTTATGCTATCGCACCTTCTGCTGTCACACACATCTGAGTTAACCTGTTAGGCGTGCTAGTAGAGGGATGGATGTAGAAATGCAATTTTATGTACAAACAAGTTTGCAGACTGCCATGTCCTTCTTTTCCAATTTTATTTTATCATTCCTATGTATATGAAATTCTTAGGATTCATTTAATTTATAAGCATGAAAATCACAGGCTGATATCACATAGCATTATTCAGCCCTGATACTCAAATCCAGTTCTGTGTCACAAAAGCTGCTTTCTTACAGAAAATCATTATCATATTGTGTCACTTAATTTTTTATATGTTTTGTATAGTATTCCAGCCAAATGTAATGTTCCATTTGAGCTCCATGAATGATACTAAGTAACATATTAAGACTGGAATTAAGACTGGAATCTTTGTCTTATTACTATGTAAAACTGTAAAGTTCATTACTTTGTCATTGCGTGTTGTAATTCATCCACAGGATCCTGATACAAAGGGTATCATTCTCATTGGTGAGATTGGAGGAGGAGCAGAAGAAAGAGCAGCAGAATATCTCAAAGAACATAACTCTGTGAGTAGAAAGTTTGTTTTGTTATAGAGGTGAGATTATAAGGAGTGATTTTAAGATGGTATCTACTATTATTTGTTTCCATGGTCTGGGATGTCTCAAATTATATGAAATCAATGATGTATTGTGAGGAACAAGAATAAATGTTCATGAAAATCTTGTAATATTTAATTTGAATTTGTTTATTACTTCACAGGGACCTAATGCCAAGCCTGTGGTGTCATTCATTGCGGGTTTGACTGCCCCTCCTGGTCGGCGGATGGGCCATGCCGGAGCTATCATCTCTGGGGGCAAGGGTGGTGCTATGGACAAGATCCATGCATTGGAAAGTGTAAGTAGCAACTCTGTGCTCACTTCCAAATGTATTGATTTTATCGACACATATCTTATAATGGGGCGAGAAGTGTTGATCGAGTAATGCTATTAAGTTTCTTATAATGGTTTTACAAATTATTTTCTTTGGTATCAATTATGGACTTCAAAAAAATTGCATTTGGTATCAATTATAGGCTTCAAGAAATTTGCATTAATCAAAGTAAAGAATTATATAATATTTCCTTAAGTTCGGCAATAAGAATTAGCTTCCTTGAAGATAAGTTTTCTACCTTTGCCTCCAGCATTCTCTCTTATCTTATCAGTGGAGATGACCAGAGATACATATCTTAAAACTTTATCTGTGCTGCTCCTGTTTCAAATAGTCCCTGGCCAGGCTAGCAATTCCGAAGTCCTGAGAGAAAGATGCCCAGAACAACATTATAAATCAATGTGACATATAATCTTGGTTAAACTGTTGGCCTATATGTGCACTTCATTTGTACATTTTGAGTTGGCTGTTGAAATCTGTTGTGGACCATTATGATAATCTCACAATGGCCTAGACAACCAAGGGTCTGCTTGTATGAATTAAAACAAAGCAGTTGTAGAGGCATTCATGGTTATGGTTCCATTAATATGAAAGAAAACATTCTTTCACATTAATGTCATGCTATTGTATTTATATATTAAGTTGAGAAATTAATTGAGAGTTTTACTTGCAGGCTGGAGTGATAGTGTCCAGGAGTCCAGCACAAATGGGTAACCTGCTGCTGGAGGAGATGAAGCAGCAGGGGTTAAGTCACAAGTAATGGATATGGTGTGCTTATTGTGACCAGCTAAACCCAGAAATTCTGCCAACACAAGACCACAGAAGATCGTTCAGCTGTCTGGAAACTGGGTGGTTCAGATTATCTTGAAAGGGCTCTCCAGCTCACTTTTCTATGGTGAAGCCTCATGGATAGAAATATTTTTATGCCTCAAGTTGGTTATGAGAGCTAAAAATATTTATATGGCTAAGTTCCATGTGAATGAATTTATATATGTTCAAATTTGTTTTATAAATAGCTATTGCAACCACTGACATTCAAGACAAAAGTTTGTGACAAATTTAGCATTCTATGGTAGTGATGCATCTGACAGATACTGTAGTGTGGACAGGGAAACTTAAATCTAATATTGTACAGCTTAGTTTTGTGGTTTGTTTGTTTTGCTGTTATTGAAATATTTGTTATTCATTTGATTTTCTGGCTGATAAAAAAAACTTCCTTTCGTGCTGAACTTGTAAATATATGGTTATGATGTACAATTTATGTTGGGAAATGAACTGTATCAATGACAACGAAAGTGTCAAGTACATTTCATATAATTTAAATTGTTGTTTCCTTTCAGTGTAAATTATCCTCAAAATCAAACTGTGTACTTATTTAATTTACTGTAATAAAACAAAACAGTCATCAATGTTCGTTTTATGCTGCACAAAATGCCACAATGTAACTAGATAATTCATGCCGAAATGGATTACCAAATTATTGTGAGAGTGAAAAAAAGACGACATTATTTCAAGATTGCCTTGTATACAATTAATTGGCATACAATTAATTAGGGTGTACAACTCAGGGCCATCCACCAGAAGGTTCTAGCTAAATAACATTAGAAACTGTGAGTCAGCTATAGACCACCGGCCAACAGCAATGTGGTGCCTTGATGTACGTATTATATTCAAGGAACCAGGTAATATATGCAGGTGGTGGCACAGTGGTCTACGTTCGATCCCCCGATATCCGCTGGCCAATTGTCATTATTTGGTATTGCCGCCGAGTGGCCAAAGACTACCCAAATTGTTGCCATACTGTCCTCAAATGGGACTTACAATGTTTATATGCATTTGAGGCTTTACAGCCAATAGCCTCTCATTGTTCTCAACATATTCAAGAGAGAACGTAAACATTTGAGGCGTCACTATAAAAAATCTAAATACCTACGCCAAATAACAGGCAAGAGGCAAGTCCATCCTGCCTCTATAAAGACTACTGGTGCCAACGGTTTGTGATATAGAAATATATATTCAATGCTGCTTAATTCATAATGTAAGGACAATAGTCATTGTCATGCCAAAATAAGTTAGGTTTTTTCTTGTATGCAAATAGAGTGGCACAGTACACTGAAATTAAGGGAGCACCAGTTTTTTTTTCTTCAATAAATACAATTCATGTAATATAAATAGGTATTGGACATACAATCGTTTATAAGCAAAGCTTTTGGGGCAATCTAACGAAGACAAAAGCACACAATGCAAGCAAAATTGTGACGCTCTTCACTTCCCAGATAAAGATATGATGAAAACAAAAATGATAACTACAATGATTAGACCAAAATTGTATTATGCAGAGGTAATATGGTCCCCGCACAAGGAAAGCGTGCTGAAATTGGAAAGGATACAGAATATCAACTAAGATGGTGGACCTAAGATTTGGAAGATCTAACATATGAGGAAAGATTAAAAAAAATGCAACCCACAACACTAAAAGATAGAAGAGAAAGAGGAGACAATTACAATATATTAATTGATGAACAATTAACCTTGAGAAAACAGATAGAAAAAATCTAATAATGAAAAAAAAGGAGATGCTAGATATTTGTGGGGACAAGAAAAAATTGCAAAAAAGAATTTGCTTGAACGATACAAAAAAAAGTACAGCTTTCCCCAGAGAAGTATAGATACTTGGGGAATGGACTAAAGGAAGAGGTGATAGTGGCATAGAATGTACAACAACTGAAGGAAAAACTGGACAAATACATATATGGAGATGGGACCACACTAGTGTAGCTCAGACCCTGTATACTACAACTAGGTAAATACAACATTTTTAAGAGCGTATCAAGGTTAATGGAGCTGTATTTCGTTCTGCGGTGCGTGTAGAGGTAAACAGATACTGAGGGTGTGTCGGAACAACTGGCGTGACGCATGGAAGGCCACGTCCCACCCACCCACTCAACACTCTGATTTTACCTCCTTGGCTTGAACTAACTAAGCTTTCAGTGTGTTTCATTA
>JAPQNM010000002.1:17809048-17814048 GCA_029783475.1 Metacarcinus magister | reverse complement strand
TATACAACATTATGGTGACCGACGTCTCTCTCTCTCTCTCTCTCTCTCTCTCTCTCTCTCTCTCTCTCTCTCTCTCTCTCTCTCTCTCTCTCTCTCTCTCTCTCTCTCTCTCTCTCTCTCTTAGTAGCGTATTTCTTCGATTTTTGAGAAATATATGAATTCTTTTCTGTAAGTCTTTTGAAACAAACACTAATTCACGCTCATCACTTTTTGATATCTGTCAAAAAACCTGCTCTGTATTTTGTTAATTTAGTTTCCTCTATCATCTCATAAATCCTAAAGTTCTATCCTGGGCGTATTCCAAAACGAAGCGCCCTTCTACGCTCTTGCTCTCTTTGAAATTCAAACACGAGGACATTTTATCTATTCTCAAGTTCTCAAAAAACATTATTACCCACTTTATATGCACTTTATTTACAGACATTCAACAAACTTTATTCCGAATGAACTTCACCCAGTCCCAACTTTTTTCCCCCTACACTTATGTGCCTCTCTCCAAAACAAATTCTAATTTGATACAAAAACTTAAACAATTTTTTCACTTCTTCCTCACTTACGCCCTTTTCTTCTGACAACAGACTTTTCAAAATGGCTCATATTCAACTCATTTTCTCTTTCTTGGTTGCGAATTCTATCTTGCATCCCAAACACCCACTTTTTTCTTCTTCTTGGATGTTACTTTTCTCTCAACATTTCCTCACCATGCAGTCCTTCTCCCGCTGCCTCACCTAGTATTGAGGCCACAGTAGTCACTAATATTTATTGGACTACAACATTACATAGATTTACTCTAACTTGCATTCATCACGTCCAGGCAACTATTTATCAAACCTTTTGGGGAAAAAAGCCTCGTCTGGATTTTTTTAAGCCAACTTTGCTTTCCATCATAAACGTTCAAGTTTCCTCTCGCTCCATTATTGTGGTGGGTTTTTGCTTAGTCACGATTTTTTTTTTTTTTACCATGATAACTTACATTCCTTCTTAATTTCAATATGTTACAACACCGAGATTATATATTGTTTAAGATACTTCAAACACCTACTTTACTGTTTTCTTAGTACTGCCTGAAAGCCAAGCTGGGATAACAGATTTCCTGTAGTGAGAGAATATTCTGGATATGCCTGAAGGAACTAAGATACCTAGAAATATTCGATTGAAAAATAAATATATATTAAGCTGTATAGTTGTCATTTTCAGCTAAATAATGTGACTCCATATTTCTGGTGCTTCCCTTTGGCGCCTTTAGGGAACATCCTGGTGCACGAGTGGGCCAAATACCGCTGGGGAGTGTTCGAGGAGTACGGCCACGCCCATGACCCAATCTTTCCTTCCGGTTACCTCAACGAGAGCAACATTATCACACCCACTTACTGCACTGACCATCTGCTGGAGGGAACCATGTAAGTCTTAGGGCTACCGGCAGACATTTGGGGCACGCCCACTCCCAAGCCGGATGAAAAAGGGACTGCTGTTATGTTATGTCTCATTAACAAGTTGTGTTTTGTACAAAGACTGAGGCAAGTGTTTCATTGGTGCTGCGTGGTCGCTGAGGAGGAGCAGGGTAAGGGTTGCAAAGGCAGCTGCATGCGAGTTAGGAGTGAGTGGGTAGAATGAGATAATGTTTAGAGGCAACGTGGTGCTCTACTGTTAGGAATATGAACAAAACAGATAAACAATATATAACAAATAGTAAAAATTGATTGGTGCCAAGATTACAGGAATGTAATTTGATATGAATTGCTTATGTTTTTTTTTTATATTGTAAGCAAGTTGAAGTATAATACAAAATAGTTATTACTTAACAGAATTACGGTTCCTTATAATCATTATGAAAAGACTAACAATCACTAATTTCTTACAAAAGTCAAACAATTGATCGAGCACACGTCGGCCATGCAAATGATCTCGACAAATCCCGCCTTTAGATATTAATTAAATGTGACTTTTAATTACTAATAAATAATACAAATTCATTTCACAACTCTATAAAAACGTTTTCGGCGTTAATTCACATATTAATATAAATTAAATAGAAAATTCTCATTAACCATTTATTATACTCACAATTTCATCAATATGACGCAGACTATAATTTATGAATAGCAATATTGACCTTCCTGGTAAATTACTCACTAGTTTTAACAGCTGGTAATTATGTGTACGAGTGTATGTTTTGTTTTCTCAGGTTCTTCAATAAATATAAGGAATTTGCGACACTGGAATTTCTCGTAAGGGATGCGAGGACAGAAAGACATCCTTGAACACACAAAGTTCTGTCAAGAGAAGAACCGATACATTTTTTTTCCCTAAGTTCTGTCGCTGCGAACCCTCATGTTCTTAAGGTTGTCTCTTCTTACCTTACTCCCTCTTGGCGTTCTTTTCCCAGTTTTTCTGGTCTTTTTTTTCTTCATCTCCTCATTCTACAGTTTTTTTTTTTTCCTTTTCACTTCTTGTCAACTAATTCAGTAGTTTACGTTTTCTTCCACAATTGTTTGTTCGTTCGTTTAGTTTCATTCATACGGTTGATTTATTATTTATCTTTTTTGAAAGTTATTTAAAAAGTTTTATTGATGAGGACTAAAGTGACCCACACACACACACACACACACACACACACACACACACACACACACACACACACACACACACACATACACACACACACACACACACACACACATACACACACATACACACACACACACACACACACACACACACACACACACACACACACACACACACACACACACACACACACACACACACACACACACACACACCATATGCTGTTATTCCTATTACCAAATCTGTATGAATAAAGCAATACAGCAACAGCAGCAAGGACAACCACAACAACCCATTACTACAAGCCATGTGGTTTCTGCCCGGCAGGTCCTGTCCCGGAGGATGGAGCGAAGTAGAGTGCCAATTCACCCCTGAGTTGTCACAAAATAGCACGGTCACTTCCTCTCTCCTGGCTGCTCCCTTCCTGGATTCGGTAAGTTTTCCTTCTCTTCTCTTCCCCAAACCTGCCCCAAACAGTGACTCTAGCCTACGTAGTAATCACCCGTCTCCTCAATTCCCTCTTGGATCACTTCTCGTAGTGTATAAGTAGCAGAAGTTAAACAATAATAACTTTCAAACGTCATGAACCGGCTACCCTTTTATACACTTCGTCTGTTTGCTTCAACTGGCTATGCTTTAATTTCTCTCTAACTTTGTAATATACACAACTCACAAATAATACATGAAATCAACAAATTGAGAGAAATAAACAAAAAGAGTAAGTCAAACCTTACATATTTTCTTTTCATCTGACAAAGTCTTCTCACATAAATTATTTTACTCTTTCAGGTGATTAACTTTTGCGACGCCAGCAGCCACAACCCGGCACTGCCCACCAAACACAACCTGCTTTGTGATCAGATCAGCACCAAGGATGTGATAGCTCGGCACAACGATATGAAGGGGTGAGTATCATGTGAAGTGCTAGGAGAAGGCTGCTAAGGACGCATGTTTCTAGTGTTGGGGATGCACTAGATGCAACTGATGTGCTGGGATTTACAACCAAAGTGTTATTGTGATTTAAAGAGACAGGTACAGCTGGAGTGATTCCCAGTGGCGTGCGTAGCTGATGTGTTGTGTGCAGCTGAAATGTTCGGGTGCCTCAAGGTGTTGTGTGCAGCTGAGGTGTTGAGGTGCTTCAAGGTGTTGTGTGCAACTGAGGTGTTAAGGCGCCTCAAGGTGTTGTGTGCAGCTGAGGTGTTAAGACGCCTCAAGGTGTTGTGTGCAGCTGAGGTGTTAAGGCACCTCAAGGTATTGTGTGCAGCTGAGGTGTTAAGGCGCCTCAAGGTGTTGTGTGAGGCTGTTGAGGTGCTTCAAGGTGTTGGTGTGCAGCTGAGGTGTTGAGGTGCTTTAAGGTGTTTGTGTGCAGCTGAGGTGTTAAGGTGAAAGGTGTGTGCAGTTTAGGTTTTGAGGTGCTTGAAGGCGGTTTTACATTAAAAGGGTACTGGCTAAGGGAAAACAAAAATAAGTTAAAAAAAATCCAACTTGTTGCCAGGCCCTATAAAAAGATTTTTCAAGGTGTTGTGTACAACCTAGGTATTGAGGCGCTTCAATGTGTTGTGTGCAGTTGTGGTGTTGAGGTACCTCAGGGTGTTGTGTGCAGCTGTGATGTTGAGGTGCTTCAGGCTGTTGCATATAATCTAGGTGTTGGTTCACTACGGGGATGGTGTCTGCATATGCAGCTGATGTGCTGGTTAACTAAGGGATTGTGTGTACTGCTGAGGTGCTAGAGTGTGGTGCAAGTGTTTATTATTTTAAAAGCTAGATTCTGAGTAACTAAAACAAATTGTATCCACCTTCGTTTGCATTTACTTTGGGCGTTTTTTTTCTTACTATAACTAAAACTAATATGAATGATAAATGATTAGAAATATTACATAACTTTGCTTATAAACAAAGCTGTAATCAAATATTGCATTTTACAATTAGCAACTGAATTTCCCGCCGCCAGGATGCCAGTCAGCTGGATGAACACCAGATTCACAGTGGTGCGTGCGGAAACCGGACGGGCCGCGAATGGTGCTCCTTGTTGAATACACCTCCATCATGAGTCCGGATGTATGTAAGAACCACTATTTCCTATTTACATCAAGCCCGACTTTTCACCTACAACTTAGGTTTACTCATCTGCATTATGTGTATTATTTCTAGGTGTATGGACGATGGGAGCAGCTGCGTGATAATGTGCGTCAATTCATCAAGAAGGAGGCAGCTGCGGATAGCTATTTGGGTGTGGTGGTGTTTGGGAGCACGATCGTCAATGCTTCCAATATCTTACTGCTCAGTCAAGAGAAGACCAGGGAGGATCTAGCCTCGTCCATTCCTGATAAATCATTTGAAGCAACAGGGATGAGGAATTTAAATATGGCCATCCAGAGAGGAGTTGAGGTATCGGTATCTGAGTGAATGTTATGTGCTTGATCGTTCGACAA
>JAPQNM010000002.1:17771548-17774048 GCA_029783475.1 Metacarcinus magister | reverse complement strand
GAGAAGGACGGCGGTGGAAGGCAATCCTGTCGCATGTTAGACAGTCTTATTATCTTTTTTTTTTGTGTGAAATAATGTTGTTCCAAATTATCCTGTCAACAACATTTATCAAACTTTAAAACTATGATCCCTCCGCCACACACACACACACACGCACGCACGCACGCATGCACACACACACACACACACACACACACACACACACACACACACACACACACACACACACACACACACACACACACTCACACACACACACACACACACACACACTTTCAAGGTTGGTGGTCCATCAATCACCTCGAATAGACCAAGTTCAAAAGCTCAATATATATATAACATGATTAATTTGTTCATGTAAAAGTCCGGTTAATGTTTTATTCACTGACGATTTTCACATTTATCATGAAAAAAAAGCTTTACTTCAGCGCCATTAGTAGTGCGGGCATCCAACTTTTCCATTGGTCGTGATGCGGGCGGGAGGCAAGGTGACTAAGGGATCAGCGGCCCGTCAGGGAACACACGGCCGGCAATACCACGAAATATCCAGGTTATGGCGCGCATTAAAACACACATCTGCGCAGCGCCCCTTCCCCCTCGCCATCCAGGGCCAGGAGGCTGTAACAGAATTTTCACCATTTCGTTATTCCGAATGCGACGCTTATATATTTGATATCTATATTTTAATTTCGATTGAATTGCTATGGAATGTTGCCTTCTCGCCGTCGTATGGTGAAGCTATTTTTCCCCATTGGCCATGACTATCCTTTTGTGTGTCGTGTGTGTTAGGTTTTCTCCATACACTCCAGCTGAGCATCAACTGATAGTCTCTGTGGACACTGGAGGACTATAGGGACGGGCACCAATTACTCACATTTTCTGCATCTCCAGAATTTATCTTATATTCTGTGAGCCTCAGGCACAGCCTTAGCACAAAACAAACGGCTTCAACACCTCACACTACACCATTTCTTCACCCACTGTTACATTACCTCACATTCTCTCACCATTCCATACGACTCAGTACCTCATACGCTGCCTCAGCATCACACATACTACCTCAGCACATCGCATCTTGCCTCATTGCCTCACACACTGGCTTAACAACTCATAAAATACATCAGCATCCCATTTCCTGGAAGCACTGCGTTTCCCAACAACTAATGTCACCACCAAAAACTCTATTTACCTCGCCACTTTTAACACCTTTACGATTCCCGAATTTTCCCATCAGTTCACGACGCCCAATGGAACGCTCCACCTCGGTGTTGGACGGCGTGGAACCTTATAGTACCACAAATCTCTGTCCGGCTTTCCTGAACGAACTTTAAGTGTAGAGTGACACTACTAGGAATTACCTTCCGCCATATGCCACCTTCCAGCCTCCCTCCCCGACACTCAACACACTCAGTACCACCCAAAACCACTAGCTACGTAAACACTTTGCAGCATCAAGAACTTTTAGCCATTTGATCCATATGTTCCATCGCTTCCCTATCCTAATAACCCTTGGCCGCTGCCCTATCTTCCCTTATGTGCACCCAGATACCATGTGCTGCCTCTACACGGCACCTTACATAGGCACCCCGGCCTCTATGCAAATGATATGGCGGTCATCTCTGAAAATGAGTAGCCGCAGCGGGAGTGTTGGGTGGTATCTTATGGGCGCAAAGCCGTCTATAGTTCAGCGAACCGCTGGCTACCACCGAGATTCCAAGCTGGCCTGGACCACCACCTTCAGCGATACCAACACGATGCTGACCGCTGACCTACATGATTAAAACAAAATAATAACTTTCGAACCGTACCACAACTTCAAAAACTTCATCAACATGACCCCCTACTAAACACATCCACTTCATTATTGTTTTTTTTAACTGGTAATGTCAAAAGGTGAAGGTCAACAAAAATTCACAAATATCAGCGACGGCGGCGGAGGTTTGTACATACTTGTGTTCTAATGAGTGCCCCTCTAGTTGTTATTGCTGTTATTATTATTATTATTATTATTATTAGCATTATTATTATTACTATTATTATCATTATTATTATTATTATTATTATTATTATTATTATTATTATTAGTTGTTGATCCAGTAGCAGTAGTATTAGTATTAGTATTAGTATTAGTATTAGTATTAGTGGTAGCAGTAGCAGTAGTAGTAGTATCATCATCAGCATAAGCCTATTTTTTACAGTAAGTAGGATATGGAAGTACAAGGAAACAACAGGTAACAGTTGACCACTTCAAGGAGAACAACCAAGGGAAGTCACGACCATAGTGACCACAGTGAGGCCTCATGCCAGTGATAGGAGGCAAGCAGCTGTTACGTACTAAGGCTATTTAGACAAAAATAGTTCAGTGTCAACCCTTCAGCATCAATGACTACCACAACAGTCTGCCTTAAACAAGACTGTCTTTATCCCGTTTCATCCTAAGTGGCGTCTTGTGGCGTTCTCCCGAGGGTGTGATCGCCTACAAATGGCCTCCAAACCCAGA